>CM060424.1:105838835-106438835 GCA_030545235.1 Helianthus tuberosus | reverse complement strand
TAATAATATAACTATCTTTTGACTTATTTTCTGTTACCTTGCATTTCTTTGCATTACTTAGTATGAGTCTTATTTTTGTAAAGATTTTGTATTGGTATCTTATAAAATATCCTGATCAGTATGCTCAGTAACATACTGCAAAAGCCTTGTATTAGATAGATCTTCCAAACGTTCCTTCAACTTTGTAAAAATTTATTTTAGAAAGTAAAAAATAGTTTATCTTTTCAAAACCAAGTTTTGATAATATTTAAATGATCAAAGTTCCAAACCAATACTAGTTTCAAACATCCTAATCAAATATCCTTAAAAGGACTTTGAGGATATATACCAGGATACTTAACATAATGTCACCAAAAACCTAAACGAGGCTTATAAAGGGAAGATCATACCAGAAATAGGACATAAACCTATTACCAAACTTCAATCCCTTTGCAACTCCTCCAGTGAAGATGTCCCCTGTGCAAGGTACTTAGTGCATTAGTCGCAAACTTCATCCTTTTAGCTTTACACCACCACCTTGGAGGGAATGTCCCCTGTATACAATGCCTTCAAGTATCTTAGAAATCTACTTAATGTCAGTTTCCATTGCATAAGAGATTTTTTAAGTCCCAAGGGTAAAACCCAAGGATGTACTGGAGATAAATCCCTTGTATCCTGGGGAAAATCCCAATTTTTCATGCGCTACAGGCGGGAGTGTATAAACTCCAAGACTTAGAAAGGTGAAAACCTTTAAACCTTAGAGAGTATGAAAATACCCTTTCGTGAGAGAGGGTGATCAATCCTCATATACCTTTAGGATTCAGGATATAGCCAACAGTAACGAAATTGTCAGCCACTTTTACATGGACTGGTCCCGCCACCTTGAACTATCCCTGAATAACGTGCGCTCCAGGCGGGGTGTTTAAACCCAATTCCGAAGAAAGGTGAATACCTTTAAACCTGTGAAGGAATCAGTATCCCTTAAACGTAAGAGAGGGGGCCAATCCTCTAATCTTTTGAGTTATCCTGAGTGCATATCCTGGAGCTATATCCTGGAACATATCTTGCAAAACAACTGTAAACTAAGGTGGGTGTTAGCTTGGCTAACACCCCTCCGATGCTTAAGTCAGTATTGAGTTTCAAAAAATAAATTAAACCAAAACGTATTTAAAAAAGATAGAATTCATACCATTCTGAGTTAGAAATTGAATTCTAAACTCACTTGAAATAGAGCTTAAGGTGTATAGCATTCCAAGATCTCGGTAGCATATCCCCCTCCATATTCTTGAGTCTGTATGCTCCTTTCCCTACTTCTGATTCAACTTCATATGGTCCTTCCCATTTTGGAGCTAACTCGCCATCGGAAGGATTAGTAGTATTTTGAAAAGCCTTTCTTAACACCCAATCTCCAACCTTAAATCTTCTGGTTCTAATATTCTTGTTATATGCCCTGGATATTCTCTGTTGATATGCTGCCATCCTTAGCCTTGCCGCATCTCTCTTTTCATCTATAGTGTCTAAATCCTGACTCAAGGCTTCAGGATTCTTCTCAGGATCACTTAAGACAGATCTTGCAGTAGGTATCGTCATTTCCGTTGGAATCATTGCTTCTGCTCCAAACACCAAGGAAAATGGGGTTTGGCCTGTTGCATTCTTTACCGTTGTCCTATCAGCCCATAAAACAAAGGGTAATTCTTCTGCCCATCTTCCTTTTTTGGCTCCAAGCCTTTTCTTTAAGTTATTGAAAATTATCTTGTTTGAGGATTCTGCTTGTCCATTTGCTTGAGGATGTACCGGAGTAGATGTGATCATTTTGATTCCCCAACTCTTGCAAAAGTCAGTAGTCCTCTTACTTATGAACTGAGAACCATTGTCACAGATTATCTCAGCTGGTACTCCGAATCTGGTCAGGATATTCCTCTTTATGAAGGATACTACTTCTTGGTCTCTAACTTGAACAAATGCTTCAGCTTCAACCCACTTAGAGAAATAATCCGTCATTGCTAGCATGAAGACTTTTCCTCCTGGAGCTTTCGGTAGCTTTCCCACTATATCCATACCCCACTTCATAAATGGCCAAGGGGAAACAATAGGATACAATGGTTCAGCAGGTTGATGCAGTATGTTACTATGTCTTTGACATGAGTCACATCTTCGAGCATATTCTGCGGCATCTTTTCTCATTGTTGGCCAATAATATCCTGTTCTTAATACTTTTGAGAATAACGACCTGCCCCCAGCATGGTTACCACAATCCCCTTCATGTATATCCTGAAGTACTTCCTTGGCTTCAGGATCCTCCAAGCACCTCAAATACGGTCCTGCAAGAGATTTTTTGTATAAAATATTATCTATAATAGCGAATCGTGATACCTTCATCCTAAATGCCTTAGGATTTTCATTTCCAGGGATGTGTCCTTTTTTGAGATATTTCATGATTGGAGCCGTCCAGGATTTAGGATCCTCTTCAAGATGTTCTACTCCAGGATCCTGAATACCAGCTACCTCTTTATCCTGAGGATTCGTTGCAGGATATAGGACATGTAGTATTGGTATTTGCGTCCCTTCAGGTATCTTGATCGATGATCCCAAATTTGCTAAGGCATCCGCTTCAGCATTATCCTCCCTTGGTACCTGTTTAAGTACAAAAACATCGAAATATCCTGCTAATTTTTTGAGAATATCGAGATATTCGATTAATTTCTCTCCCTTAACTGCATAGGATCCATTAAAATGGTTAGTAATTAACAAAGAGTCAACATATACTTGCAATTTTTTGATACTCATGCTCTTAGCCAACTCTAATCCTGCAATTAAAGCCTCATACTTTGCTTCATTATTAGTAGCAGGAAATTCACACCTAATAGCCTGGGGTAATATGTCCCCCTGTGGCGATTTTAGTAGTATTCCTAATCCTACTCCTCTTACATTAGATGCACCATCAGTATATAATGTCCAGGATCCTGAGGATTCTCCTAGCTGTTGAACTTCTAGATCTACCTCATCCTGAATGTCACTACTAAAATCAGCCACAAAGTCAGCTAAAGCCCGAGACTTTATGGCATTCCTAGGTTCGTATACTAAATCATAAGCACTTAACTTTACTGACCACTTGGCCATCCTGCCTGACATTTCTGGTTTCCTAAGCACATTTTTGATAGGATAATTTGTTTTAACATGTATCCTATGTGTCTCGAAATAATGCCTAAGTTTCGTTGATGCCATAATTAATGCTAGTATCAGTTTTTCTAAATGAGAATACCTAGTTTCAGCATCTAACAAACTTTTACTAACATAATAAACAGGATACTGCTGACCTTCATGGTCTTTTATAAGAACGGCACTTACAGCATTCCCTGATACAGCAAGGTACAGGGATAGTGGTTCACCATTTTCCGGCTTCATTAATAGAGGTGCAGTTGAGAGATACCGTTTCAAATCCTGCAGGGCTGCTTCATGCTTTTCCCCCCATTCGAATCTTTTGTTCTTCTTTAGGATATCATAGAAGTCTTTGCATTTCTCTGAGGATCTTGAGATAAATCTGTTTAGAGCTGCTACTCGGCCTGTTAATCTTTGTATGTCCTTCATATTCGAGGGTGATTTTATATCCAGGATAGCTTTAATCTGCTCCGGGCTTGCCTCTATCCCCCTTTTCGTCACCATATACCCAAGAAACTTTCCTGCCCCCACTCCGAAATGGCATTTAGCAGGATTCAGCTTCATGTTGTATTGATCCAGGATATCAAATGTTCCCTTGATATCCTGGAGGTGATCCTCAGCCTTTTTAGATTTCACCACCATATCATCGATATATACTTCCATGGTGTCCCCCAGTTTGTCTTTGAACATCATGTTTACCAATCTTTGGTATGTTGCACCTGCATTTTTCAAACCAAAAGGCATAGCTGTATAACAATAAATACCTGTTGGTGTCATGAAGGCGGTATCCTCCTGGTCAGAAGGTTCCATTTGGATCTGTTGAAATCCTGAAGATGCGTCCATGAAGGTCAGCATTTCATGCCCAGCAGTGGCATCTACCATTGCATCAATGTGTGGAAGAGGAAATGGGTCTTTAGGACAAGCTTTGTTCAAGTCTGTGTAGTCTACACAAACTCTCCATTTCCCATTCTTCTTCTGTACTACAACCACGTTTGCTAGCCACCTTGGGAACTTAACCTCTCTGATCATTCTGGACTTTAATAATCTTTTAACTTCCTCCTGGATAATCGCGTTCCGCTCTGGAGCAAACTTCCTTCTTTTTTGTTGCACAGGCTTGAATGATTTATCAATTCCAAGCTTGTGAGTGATAATATCTTTGGATATGCCTGTCATATCCTCATGCTTCCATGCAAACGTAGACATCCTGCATTTCAAAAAGTTAATTAATTGTTCTTCAATATCCTGAGGGATATTGGTCCCAACGAGCACCGAAATATCGGGATTATCCTGGTCCAGGATAATTTTCTTCACATCCTGCTCCGGATCCTCCACGATATCCTGGGCTCGCGTCTTTAATTGCTATGCTGCACTAGGTTTGGTTGAGGATTTCATCGAGGATGAGTAGCATTCTTTCGCCTCCTGCTGATCACTATCAACTTTGACCACTCCCCAAGGGGTAGGTATCTTGATGCATTGGTGATATGTTGATGGCACGGCCTTCATATCGTGAATCCATGGTCTTCCCAATATGATGTTATAGCAGGATAGAGAATCCATCACACAGAAACGTTGTATCGAGTTGACTCCTTCAACGTATACTGGCAACTTTATCTCTCCCACTGTGTTTCTAGCCTCTCCACTGAACCCAACAAGCATGGTAGACTTTGAAGTGATATCCATTGGAGATACATTCATTCTCTTCAGAGTTTCTAGTTGGATTATGTTGACGGAGCTGCCATTATCAACCAGTATCCTGCGTACAAAATGGTTAGCCACATATAACGTTATTACCAGAGCATCATGGTGAGGATCTTGGATAGTATCCCTGTCATCAGCATCAAAAGTGATCACTTTGTCAGTTGTGAGGGTAGTCATCCTGACAGGTTTGTTTCCCCTTTCGGCCTTGGCTTCCTTCGCATGTCTCTTTGCTGCCGAATACGAAGTTCCACAAATGTCGGATCCTCCCGAAATGAAGTTGATTATCTTGGCATCCGCGGGAGGTGATGCTGCTCGTTCAGGATCCTTCTCAGTATCCTGACCCTTATTCTTCTTTCTTCCTAAGAGATCTTTCAGATATCCCTTGCTTAGAAGATAACTTATTTCTTTCCTTAGAGCAATGCAATCCTCAGTTACATGCCCGAAATCTTCGTGGAAAGCACACCATTTTGACTTATCTTTCCAGTCAGCCTTTTGTTGATTCTTTCGAGGCCACCTAGCCTTGTCTCCTAGACCCTGCATAGCATACATCAATTCAGGAATATTAACAGAAAAGCAATATTCGGACAACTCAGGATACTCTTCAGGATCCTCATCTTCAACAGCGTTCACTCTTTTGTTTTCATTTCTATTATACGGCTTAGGCCGATATGACTTGAACGAGGATTCTGACTTCCTATTAGTTGACTCATAAGTGTTGGATGAGTTCATCCTTTCTTGCATCTTTTTGTCATCTTCCAGACGGATATATCTCAAAGCCCTGTTACGAGCTTCGTCGAGATTCCTGCAGGGATTCATTACGAGATCCTGATAAAACTGAGAATCCTTTTGTAATCCTATCTTGAAAGCTTGCACAGCTGTTGCAACATCAAGATGTGGGATATCCAAGGATTCTCGACTGAATTTGTTCACATAATCCCTCAAGGATTCCTGAGGCCCTTGAGTTATCCTGTAAAGATCACTGGTTAGTTTCTCAAAACTCCGACTACAAGAAAATTGACTGTTAAATAAATTAACCAAATGAGCAAATGAAGTAATTGAGTGAGGAGGAACGTTCAATAGCCATTTTAAGGCCGATCCTGTTAGAGTAGAACCAAATCCCTTGCATAAGCACGCTTCCTTGAGCTCCGGAGGGATAGGGTTAATCTCCATTCTTTCCCTATACTGAGCAATATGCTCCTCAGGATCCGTACTCCCATCATAAAGCTTCATGTTGGGAGTTTGGAATCTCTTTGGGATCTCAGCATCACAGATAGGATATGCAAAACGAGATATCTTGTGGCTGTCTTGAGATACTTCCGGGATCGGCTGGACCACCCCAGGTACACTAGATATCATGTCCTTCAACTTCTGAAGTTCCCTGGTAAGTGCTGATGTTACACCTGTATCCTGCAAAGATCCACCATTGTTAGTAGCATGAGTATTGTTATTATTCGACACGTTACCCGTTGGAGGATTTTGCCCATATCCTGAAGCATATCCTGAGCTCCTCATGGTTGACATCCTAATCGAGGAGGGTATTTCAGGAGTATGATTCTGAGGAAGACTGGGCACGATATTCCCCCTATTATCCTCGGTATATACAGCTGAACTAAAGTTCAACGCTCTGGGGTGTAACGGAGTGACATTGTCCTCAGCAGATCTGCTCGAGCCAGCCTTCAGGAGTTGTATTTCCCTCAAAAGCATTTGGTTTGTTTCCTGTTGCTGCCTCATTTGTTCCTACACACTTCCAAATAAGGTTAAAATTTCATCATTAGAAGCTAAAACGGGAGCAGATCCCTGGACACTCCGAGTTGGGATAACATCTTGAGATTGTGTAGAGGCTGGCATCCTTGGAGGAGGTGGTGGAAGCACCGAACCGGTAGTAGCAGAAGTCATAGCAGACACAGTAGAGGAACTCATGTTTGATCTTGAGGCCATTATGGACAATGTGGCAAAAAGTTTTGAAAATAGAAAACCGATTAGCGATTTGACAAAAAGTTTTAGTAAAGAGAGCACCACTTGCCCCACGGTGGGCGCCAAATTGTTTTGGTCAAAAATTACCGAAGTAATTAAGTGATCAAATTAGTTAAGTGAGGTAGTGTGCTAGAAGTGAGTGTCGAAACTATGTTAATCAAGTTAATTTGTAAAAACAGTTTCAGGATACGGCTCAGGATATAGAGCTGTATCTATGATCAAACAATGAGCAAAAGTAAAGTAAACGACACGGGATGTACAAGGAAAGCCCTTGATCAATCTAGATCGCCGGCATAAAACCTCGGGAGCTGACAATCGCAGCTGCCTAGTTCTTCTATTGCTTCAAAAATCAGGATACAGTGCAAGATGTGGAACGGATCGACTAAGTGTTACAACGAAACTTGAATACAAGTGTGGTGTTTGCGATGAGCTAGAGAGTGTAAGTGTATGAGAGTGTTAGTGAAAATCGTGTGTTCTAAGCTGATCCGCCCCCATCTATTTATAGTAAAGATAAAGTAACAAACTAGCCTAAACTTGCGGGATCCACCGAATATTCCTTCTTCGAACGTTGTAGACCTGGTCTTTCGGGCTCAACGTCTCTTCCTCAACAAATTCGTCCGAGTCTTGAGGAGAAGAAGTCCTCTTGACCGTTAGCAAGTCTCAGCCCTTAACCTGCACGTGGTTAATTCAATAAGCCTCAGGATATCGCCCAAGATGTTAGCAATATCCTCTTCCAGCATCCTGGTCATAAATGAACAAACATAGGCAGGATATTGGTCAGGATATATACGTTAAGAAAATGACCCCTAACAACATTATCCCCAACTTGAAAGAAATTTCGTCCCGAAATTTAGCATGCGGTTACTGAGGAAGCTAGTTGTGCTGCGTTGTTTCCTGGTTTTCCTGGGGTGTCACAGCATGCATCAACAATCATCCCATAATAGCACCTGAAACATGTGTAAAAATAGGTACGTCAGCATAAAAATGCATGTGAGATACATAGGTTTTATTATGATAGGATTCATGACTTGTAAGTATAGAGAAAAATATTTAATCAAAAATAGTCATGATCCTTAAAATATTTTCTTTTATAAATCATTTTAAAATTTATAAGAAATCAGATAATATAAAAGAATAATGCATAAATAAATAATTAAGTAAAATGAGTTTGAATAAAATATATTGTTTGTAAAACAATATTTTGATAAAAAGGTTTATAGTATATATATAAAATATACTTTGGTTTTAAGAAAGTCGAATAAGTAATATATTAAAATATATTTCAGTTCCAAAATCTTTAAACAAATAGTATATTAAATATACTTTAGTCGTCAAATAATAATTTTCAGTAGTATATCAAAAGTATACTTTGGTTTTATTAATAACATATTAAACTATGCTTTGGTTTTATAAATAACATATTAAACTATGTTTTGGTTTTATAAATAACATATCAAACTATGTTTTATTAAGAGTTAATTACATAGTTAGTCCCTGTGGTTTGCACAAAATAACATACTTAGGTACTAATAGTTTAAAATCACCTTCTAGGGTATTAACTTTTCATTTTGTAACGTTTTGAGGTATTAATTTCTAGGGTATTAACATAGTTAGTCCATGTGGTTTGCACAAAATAACATATTAGGTACTAATAAAATATGATTTTAAACCTACAAATAACGTTAATACCTCCAAACGTTATAAAATGAAAAGTTAATACCCTAGAATGTGATTTTAAACTATTAGTACCTAAGTATGTTACTTTTTGTAAACCACAGGGACTAACTATGTAATTAACTCTTTTATTAATTAACAAAATATATGTTGGTTTTGTACATTATCACATATGATAGCATATCAAACTATACTTTTGGGAGTATAACTAAATATACAATAAAAATGTGATTTAAGAATTCATTCAGACCTGAGTGCATCAAAATACACCTTTGAGACTATAGAAATACCACAAAGGCAATCCCTATTTGTATAAAATATCAATGATATTAAAGTAGAGACCCTAATTCTCTCTCTAGCTATGGCGTTCTTGTTCCTAATTCTCTCTCTAGCTATGGTGTTCTTGTTCCTCTCGTAACCCTAGCTCTTTCATCGTGAGTTTTGCAAAGCAGATTTGTCATTAGAGGGTTTCAATCGTCAAATACAAACTGTGGTTGCGGATTTCATTGATTAAAGTCTAGGGTTTTTTTCTTTTTCTTATTATCGCTGCCGTATCCCTTTGTTTCGAACATTTTGTATAGTCTTTGGTTGATCGGTCCCTCAAGAAACCTGATTTACTGATTTCTATATGAGTTGTAAGATTCATGGGTTAGGAGTTAGCTAGATTAGGGTTTCGTTTTTCTGTTTGTTCGTTGTCTCATCTGGTTAGTGTGGTTTATTGGTGCGTGCTACAGTACTTCCATAGGGTTTAGAGAGTTGTCAACTTTGTAATGGACGATCGAATGAAACTTGGTGGAAAGCCGCCACTGACGTTTAAAGAGATAGCCGATCGAATTCTGGATGTTGATGGGAACACTGTGCAGCCAAGACGTGGTATAAACATCATTGATGAACTCACAAAGGTCTCATTACCGGTTCAATTGGATAATCTAGTCTCGCCAACAACAGGTGTGGATGGAGTGAAGTTATCGGCCGATCCGGGGAGTATAAAGTTCTCGGGGGCTGCGACTCCTTTGGCTGGTAAGTTGAATACAAAATTATCTGGGGCTGCGGAACCTTTATCATTTGCTAAAGTAGTAAATAATGCAAAGGAGAATGTGAAGGTTAATTTTCGGATGATGGAATCTAGCGAGTCTGTTGACGGAGCTGATGTCATTATTCCATTGTCTTCGGTTAAACAAGTCACTGACAGGTTTGCCAATACTTTGTATGGATATTTTCTGGGTAAACGTCTAGCTTTTCCTGTGGTGGATTACTTTGCTAAGAACAACTGGGTAAAATATGGTCTCTCTCTAGACTAATGATGAATGCGAACGGGTTCTTTTTCTTTAAATTCAAAACAAAGGAAGGGATGGATAAAATGGTAGAGGATGGACCTTGCATGATTAGGAATGTTCCGATAATTTTGAAGGAGTGGTCGGCCTTAGTCAAGTTGGAAAAGGAAGATATAAAAGCTATCCCAGTTTGGGTCAAGATGCATGATGTGCCGTTAGCGGCATATACTGAGGATGGTCTTAGTTTGCTCGCTTCTAAGATAGGGGTGCGTAAGATGCTGGATTCGTACACTGCTACGATGTGTGCTGAGTCTTGGGGAAGAAGCAGTTATGCTAGAGCTCTTATTGAAATTCAAGCGGGGGCTGAGTTAAAGAGGAGTGTTACTGTTGCAATCCCATCTTTAGATGGTAATGGTCATTCAAAGGTGGAGGTAACAGTTGAATATGATTGGGAGCCGTTAAGATGCTCATCTTGTTGTGTGTTTGGTCATGAAGATAGCTTGTGCCCAAAGAACCCTCAGGTTGTTTTGAGTGGGGATTCTAGAAAGAAAAATGATGAATTTCAGGTTGTGGGTGCCAAGAAGAAGAAAGCTAATAATCAAGGTCTTCATATGAAAAATCAGAAGCCTAAGTTAGTCTATAGACCAGTTGTGAATCCTAAACCAAAATCGTCCTTGAGGAAGTCGGTGAACAATTAGGTATCAACATCAAACCCTTTTGATACCCTTAAGGACGATGATGGAGGTCAGGGAGGTACCACTGTGGGTTGTTTGGAGAAGAAGGCTACGCAGAATTATGACAAGCAGGATTCAGATGAGGAAGAGGTCGTTGAAGTCTACAATGAAACTAATGATTTTATGACTTCGGGTACACATTCTTCATCTTCTAGAGCAAGGGCAAGCACCTCCTCCACAAAGGGCTCCAATGGTTAGATATGTTTTGATTCGAGTTAAGGGGTTGCCGGTTTGTGGCAATTTCATATTTGATGATGGAGGTTGAGTCGTTTATTTGGTTTTGGTGTGTTTTTGTCTTGTCTACTTTGTTACTTGATGTAAAGTAGGCTAGGTCATGGGTTGTATTAGGGTTTTTGGTTTTGTTTGGTTCACATATGTGGGGCATGTCATGTATATGAATTAGTGTGGAACACTTCCTCACTACTTGTACTTATTTGCTGTTGTTTTTAATAGAATCACCGGGGTAACCCTTTACCCAAAAATATTTGGATAAAATATCGGTTTCTGACATTCCATGACAACAGGAATGGGGTGTCAAATCCTATAGCGCTATATCATACTACCAACTGGTCTGGTGAACATAAAATAAGTACTATCCAACAATTTAATTTTATAATATTTGGAAAAATTAGTGTTTAAACCATAAATAATCATTCAGTTTGTAAAAAGATAAGTACTAATATGTATAATCAATTATACTTTTGAAAACAAGAACATAACAAATAGGTATACATATTTCACCCCAAAACATTTGAAAACAGTAAAAGAGGAGACTATGTACTCACTTGAGAGTGCTTAGAAGTCTTGAACAACTACCAAGCAAGCTAGAGGGATCACGGAATCAAACGGCACCTAATATAGGTAACTAAGTAAATAAACCGGACCTAAATCGGAAGATCGGATAGGATGAGGTTTCGTAAACCAAATGAGTATTGGAACTCATATGATTAGGTTTAACAAAGCCTACATACTAAAACGAAACCTAACCTAAGTACTTACGATCCGTTTAGGTATTTTACGCTACTTTAACGCATCGTTCGCGTAAAACGCGTTCGGATCGCCTAACTAGTCCTATGACAAGTATTATATGCCTAAACATGTTTAATTATGTTGCATAATCAGTTAAATGACAAAAGTTTGGGTTACATATGCTTAAATATTAATTATGCATAAAAAGGGCATTTTGGTCATTTTCCTAAGACATATAAACTACCTATCATACAACTACTTAAACGAAGTGACCATAAGGTATAACCTCGGAAGGTTATTCCCTATACAACTATGGTCACAAAATATGTTTGGTCGAATCCTACTGATTGACCAAACGGGTCGGGTTCGAAAGTCTAAGTGGTTGTTTAGACCGCTTATCTTACGACCATATATAAGCACTAATCTAAAAGTGGCAAGTTAAACATTTTAAAACATGTTTAACAAAGTTTAAAAACAAGTTTGATATCAAGACAAAGGGTCTTGATACCCAAGAATAGTTTGGTTGCAAAATACGCAAGAATAAGCATTTTGACCGAAACTATGACTCGTCACTACGCCTAAATAACGTGGTAATCAGTCACAAGAGACTATAACCATCGTGATTACGCTCACGTTACGAAGTTCAAACGAACTTCGTGTTGACCATAGATTGGTCAAAGCAGAAAGTCAAACACTGTTTGACTTTTACGCTTAAAAACGCATAAAAGAACGAAAGAAGCTTACAAAGGGTCCAAGCTAGGAAGATATGATCTATAAATTCTCAGGTATGAAGCATTTGAGCTACAACTTAGAGAAAATTAGATCATGTGTGAGGAAAGAATGAAAATGAGGTGGGTATATATAGGATTCGGTCCACCGTTAAGATCGTTTATCGAGAACCGTGCTTTAATCATGGCCTTACACTTGGGCCCAAGGTAAAGAATACCATGGGAACATGTAAAACCATCAAATACCAGCCCATAGGGTGCAAAACCATGGGTTAAAACCATCAAAATCTCAAAAATGGACAAAGTTCAATGTATCTGCCAGAAATTTCAAAAATGGTCCCTGCACTTGTAAAAATTGATTTTTTTGCACTTTTAAGCCCCGTTAACCCCATTTCAAGGCTCTAAAATAAAGTTAAAGTATAGGGAATTTAAAATATGCTCAAAAACATCTCGGATGTCGGTTCGTTTGGTCGTACGGTTACGTTGTTCGGTTAATTACGACGGAAATCGTAATGAACGCAAAAACGATCCAAATTACGCGCCGATTGGAATTTTATCATGCCAATCACTAAAATAAAATATTTTAATGATTACATAAATTTTTGGATGTCCGGATATATTCAGAACGTAAGATATGCGCGAAAATGCAAACTTATGCACTTTTGACGCTTTTAGTCTCTATTGATCAAATAAGTTTATTTTAGCATACCGAACCCCTTAAAGCCTATTTCTAATCTATGTAAAGGATATTTAGAGTATGTTTAACTTATGATCAAGTTCCGGAATGTTCGTTACAGTACGAATCGGCATACTTTCGCAGTTTGTCGAAATTAGTCCCTGTAAGCGAATAAACTTGATTTCGACACACCAAACCATCCAAAACTTATTTCTAAGTTATGTAAAGGTTATTTAAGGTATGTTAAGCCTATGTCACTGTTCCGGAGTGTTTTTTGCACTAAAATGGTTATATTTACGCATCAGTTCGCGTATAACCTTCCAGAAAGCGATTTAGAGCTCGAAATCGATCAAGAATTGATATGTGGGTGATACACATATTTATACAAATCCCAAGTATGAAATTACAATATTTCATTGGTTTGGTATTTTTTTGATGGTTGAAGTGACACAGGTGTCACAGTCTCCCCTACTTTAGGAAATTTCGTCCCGAAATTTAATTTTAGAGGAAACTTGTGAAGACACCTGTGATGGTTTCGCTTTCGAATGAATCCCTCGAACCCTAAGTAAAACTATGGGCCATGTTTGGATTCTTAGTGAAATTGTCAACTATCAAAGTGAAGTCCTTGTATTAACAAAACATGGAGTTTCGAACTACGGACAGAAGAACGTTTCTCATGAAGAATTATCATAGGAAACTTGTGTGTGCTTGAAATCAGAGTTGGAGAGTGTAAGATAAAATGACATTGGTCAAGGTTCAGGACTTCTAGTAACTTAAATAACGCTACATTCGCAATGTAATAAGGAACACTTATATATAGGAAGTACCAGCGGCGTATCCACCATGCTCCTTTCTACATTGTTCTCGTTTCATTATTCTCATCACTATAGGTCTTAACACATGACAAAATTTGTTGTGATTTCTGTGCACTGAATTCCATAATTATGTATGCATCCATAATTACGTAATTCCTTGCACAGTCCGCACAGTTCATTTCATAATGCGTAGGGGAAAAATCAATTGAATAAACATGAAGCGACTTTACTAGACCACCAAAGGCTCTTTTTAACTAGATCAACGAACGATCTTTTTAACTAGATCAACACATGATCTTCTTAACTAGACCGTCGTACGATCTCCTTAAATAGACCACTTAAGGGATCTTTTCAATTATATCATCACATGATATTCCTAACCAGATTTTTGGATCAATCTGTTTAACTAGACCACTCAAGGGTTCCAATTTATAGAATACTACTTCATAACCCAAGGGACTTAACTACAACGTAGAAGTCCATTAAGGATTTAAGATAGTATCTTTGGATATCCTACTATGAATCCCTCATATGAGATATGGAAGATTCTATGAGGATTTGGACAAAGAAAATTCAGATTACACAAAAACACGAGACATAAAAGGAATCACATAAGCACATATAATCACATAATTTGTTTAACTTGATTTTTAATTTGTTATCTTTGGACACGGGTATTAAAGCATGCCAGTAATCCAATCCTTGGATTTCATTTGGCACTTTAAACATCTTCAAGAATCTAACTATGGAGATAGAAAGATCTTAATGGGAATTCGGCTTTGTCCTTATTGAATCGTAATATACGTATTAAGGCATACGAACAATTCAATTAAGGGATCCGATTTGAGCGATATTTATCCACAAGGATCTAATTATGAGGATAGAAAGATCCTATTAAGGATTTTGGAATTTGTGTAACGAGAGGTGTTTCGAAACCTTGCACTAAACGTGCTTAAGTCGATACACAAGGTAGAAAGTTCATGAGGTTGAGGTACTAGATATGCCAAGGCGACATATGAAGCAGAATTTGGAGTTTGAGCAGCGGCAGGATTTGCAACAGCTTTGTTTTAGATAGCAAAGCGACACATGTTAACCAAATGTCTATATCATCCACCGTGGCTACATTTGAAACAGTGTATTTGATTCGGATGATGACGGTGGCATCGATTGCATCAAAGAGGAGTTCCCTTGGAAAGCTTCATCCCTGAGGCGAGTCATGGTGATAGCTAAATCAACGGTTTTCTGGAGTACGACGCCTATTTGTTGAGTGATTGTAGCACCTAGTTCGGACATTGTTGTTGTGACGAAGAGGCATCATGAAGATGATGAAAGATATGGGAGGAAACAAGTGAAATGAAAACAGAATGACAACGCATAAAAATTGCGCTCATTTGTTTGTTACCTAAGGCAAACAAATGAGATGGTGACTAATCAAAGTAAGTGGGTCATATTAATGTATCGCGAAGACATGCTTTAGCCTATAAGTGGACACTCACCCCAAGAGTTCCCAGGTAAGAGTGACTGGTCCGATTATGTGGATTTTTACGAACACTCTAGCCTTAGACAGAAAGCTCAGAGTACAGGCATCCACCCTTCTAGATTGCACGTGTTCACATTATAAGACCCAACTTTGACAGGATTTTGAAAACTTAGAGGGTTCAAAACCTTATAATAAATCATCCTAGAACATATGATTAGTTTTCAAAGTGTATTCGAATTTTGTGTTCTTATTGTGGTTGTCACCTAAGGATAAGTGATGGTATTGTTTTAAGACTAAACACGAGATAACTCGCGTTAGGGTCCTAGGAAGGTTATAGTCTAGGTCAAAGCATTACTAATAACCTAATTCCCTATAACCATTGGCTCTGATACCAACTTTTCTGTCACACCACGACCACGTAAAACAACAAATCGTGGCGGAAACGTCGGGGAGTGTTGTAACAGAATTGTAACAGAATCATTGTTTCACAACCATGGATTAAATAATTTCGTTTTATTGAATTATTGAACTCATTGTTTTATTACAAATCAGACAAATAATATTATTATCTTTCAAGTTTTAAAGTCGCTAAGGTACGAGTCCATCCTATGTATAGCATGCATCAACAATCATCACATAATAGCACCTGAAACATGTGTAAAAATAGGTACGTCAGCATAAAAATGCATGTGAGATACATATGTTTTATTATAATAGGATTCATGACTTGTAAGTTTAGAGAAAAATATTTAATCAAAAATAGTCATGATCCTTAAAATATTTTCTTTTATAAATCATTTTAAAATTTATAAGAAATCAGATAATACAAAAGAATAATGCATAAATAAATAATTAAATAAAATGAGTTTGAATAAAATATATTGTTTGTAAAACAATATTTTGATAAAAAGGTTTATAGTATATATATAAAATATACTTAGGTTTTAAGAAAGTCGAATAAGTAATATATTAAAATATATTTCAGTTCCAAAATCGTTAAACAAATAGTATATTAAATATACTTTAGTCGTCAAATAATAATTTTCAGTAGTATATCAAAAGTATACTTTGGTTTTATTAATAACATATTAAACTATGTTTTGGTTTTATAAATAACATATTAAACTATGTTTTGGTTTTATAAATAACATATCAAACTATGTTTTATTAATTAACAAAATATATGTTGGTTTTGTACATTATCACATATGAGAGCATATCAAACTATACTTTTGGGAGCATAACTAAATATACAATAAAAATGTGATTTAAGAATTCATTCAGACCTGAGTGCATCAAAATACACCTTTGAGACTATAGAAATACCACAAAGGCAATCCCTATTAGGATAAAATATCGGTTTCTAACATTCCATGACAACAGGAATGGGGTGTCAAATCCTATAGCGCTATATCATACTACCAACCGGTCTGGTGAACATAAAATAAGTACTATCCAACAATTTAATTTTATAATCTTTGGAAAAATTACTGTTTAAACCATAAATAATCATTCAGTTTGTAAAAAGATAAGTACTAATATGTATAATCAATTATACTTTTGAAAACAAGAACATAACAAATAGGTACACATATTTCACCCCAAAACATTTGAAAATAGTAAAAGAGGGGACTATGTACTCACTTGAGAGTGCTTAGAAGTCTTGAACAACTACCAAGCAAGCTAGAGGGATCACGGAATCAAACGGCACCTAATATAGGTAACTAAGTAAATAAACCGGACCTAAATCGGAAGATCGGATAGGATGAGGTTTCGTAAACCAAATGAGTATTGGAACTCATATGATATGGTTTAACAAAGCCTACATACTAAAACGAAACCTAACCTAAGTGCTTACGACCCATTACGACCCGTTTAGGTAGCTTACGCTACTTTAACGCGTCGTTCGCGTAAAACGCGTTCGGACCGCCTGACTAGTCCTATGACAAGTATTATATGCCTAAACATGTTTAATTATGTTGCATAATCAGTTAAATGACAAAATTTTGGGTTACATATGCTTAAATATTAATTATGCATAAAAAGGGCATTTTGGTCATTTTCCTAAGGCATATAAACTACCTATCATACAACTACTTAAACGAAGTGACCATAAGGTATAATCTCGGAAGGTTATTCCCTATACAACTATGGTCACAAAATATGTTTGGTCGAATCCTACAGATTGACCAAACGGGTCGGGTTCGAAAGTCTAAGCGGTTGTTTAGACCGCTTATCTTACGACCCTATATAAGTACTAATCTAAAAGTGATGAGTTAAACATGTTAAAACATGTTTAACAAAGTTTAAAAACAAGTTTGATATCAAGACAAAGGGTCTTGATACCTAAGAATAGTTTGGTTGCAAAATACGCAAGAATACGCATTTTGACCGAAACTATGACTCATCACTACGCCTAAATAACGTGGTAATCAGTAGGTAAAGAGACTATAACCATCGTGATTATGTTCACATTACGAAGTTCAAACGAACTTCCTGTTGACCATAGACTGGTCAAAGCAGAAAGTCAAACACTGTTTGACTTTTACGCTTAAAAACGCATAAAAGAACGAAAGAAGCTTACAAAGGGTCCAAGCTAGGAAGATATGATCTATAAATTCTCAGGTATTAAGCATTTGAGCTTCAACTTAGAGAAAATTAGATCATGTGTGAGGAAAGAATGAAAATGAGGTGGGTATATATAGGATTCGGTCCACCGTTAAGATCGTTTATCGAGAACCGTGCTTTAATCATGGCCTTACACTTGGGCCCAAGGTTTTAGAATACCATGGGAATATGTAAAACCATCAAATACCAGCCCATAGTGTGCAAAACCATGGGTTAAAACCATCAAAATCTCAAAAATGGACCAAGTTCAATGTATCTGCCAGAAATTTCAAAAATGGTCCCTGCACTTGTAAAACTTGATTTTTTGCACTTTTAAGCCCCGTTAACCCCATTTCAAGGCTCTAAAATAAAGTTAAAGTATAGGGAAATCGTAATGATTACATAATGTCGGTTCGTTTGGTCGTACGGTTGCGTTGTTCGGTTAATTACGACGGAAATCGTAATGAATGCAAAAACGATCCAAATTACACGCCGAATGGAATTTTATCATGCCAATCACTAAAATAAAATATTTTATTGATTACATAAATTTTTGGATGTCCGGATATATTCAGAACGTAAGATATGCGCAAAAATGCAAACTTATGCACTTTTGACGCTTTTAGTCTCTATTGATCAAATAAGTTTATTTTAGCATACCGAACCCCTCAAAGCCTATTTCTAAGCTATGTAAAGGATATTCAGGGTATGTTTAACTTATGATCAAGTTCCGGAATGTTCGTTACAGTACGAATCGGCATACTTTCGCAGTTTGTCGAAATTAGTCCCTGTAAGCGAATAAACTTGATTTCGACACACCAAACCATCCAAAACTTATTTCTAAGTTATGTAAAGGTTATTTAAGGTATGTTAAGCCTATGTCACTGTTCCAGAGTGTTTGTTGCATTAAACTGGTTATATTTACGCATCAGTTCGCGTATAACCTTCCAAAAAGCGATTTAGAGCTCGAAATCGAACAAGAATTGATATGTGCAAATGATACACATATTTATACAAATCCCAAGTATGAAATTACAATATTTCATTGGTTTGGTATTTGTTTGATGGTTGAAGTGACACAAGTGTCACACTTATGCCTAGTAAGGTGCTGCCATAAATCCCTACGGTCAACATAGGAATTAGCAGCATAAACTATAGAGCAAAACATCCTCTTGTTATCCGTTTTGAGAACTAATTGCACATGCATAACTTGATTCGTTTGAGAGAGCACCATCACATCAAGAACATCAGGATTCCACCCAAGAATTATACGCGTGCCTTTAGTACAACAACCACCATTCGAAGTCCAACTCCAATGTCTAAAAACAGCAGAGCACACCCTACCAAGGGTAGCAATATCAACATGGGACTCTAAAATAGCACACAAACTCAAACTATTATCCTTTACAACCTGCCGAACCTCCATTTGTTTTAGAGAGCGGTTCAACCCCCTAATATTCCAAGTGGCTAGGCTAACCATTTGAAACATCAGGGTTAGGAGTGCTTGCCCCTTTATTGTCATTTATACCTCTAAACTCTTCAGCCAAAAACTCTTTTGTTTCATTATAAACCTCGACAACCTCCTCATCATCCGAATCCTCGTGACCATCTCCATTCCCTTTACTACTTTGCCCAGTATCAGCTTGGAGATCCTTTAGAATATCAAACTGATTCTTGGAAATCAGTGTATCCGAAGAAGTATACGAATGTGACCCCCCTTTAGCATTAGACCCAACCGGCCTATATTCAAACTTTTGCTTTGGCTTGTTTACTTGAAACCCAGTTTTCCTCGCCACTTTATTCCTATTCACTCCCATATAACCCTCTTCATCCACAGTTGGTGCCTTCTTGTTTACCACTGCCTTGTGTTTCTGAACTACTCCCGGGTCTCCAACAGGAGGTTTCGTATTCTGTTTTGGGCATGCCTCATCAGAGTGACCAAATATGCAACACAGTGAACATCGATGAGGACACCATTCATACTCCACATACACTCTCTCTTTTACGAAACCCTCCTCTTCTAGCTCCGGGACCGCCACCGTTAACTCCTCCTTAAAGTCATTCTCAGCAGAGATTTCAATTAACGCTCTAGCAAAACTGCTACGTCCCCATGCATCCATGCACATAGACGTAGTGAAAGAATCCAACATCTTCGGCTCACCAATAGCCGTGGCAATTATACTTAAACCATCCTCTGAGTAGGCTGCAATTGGCACATCATGAATTTTAACCCACACTTGCACCTTTTTAACTTCCTTCTTTTCCAGCTTGGTAGTAGTCGTCCATACATTAAGGAACAACGGCTGTGATCTAACAATCCATGGGCCTTCATTAAGAACTTTCATCATACCCTGTTGATCCGTAAACTTAAAAAAGAAAAATCCATTGGCATTCATCATAGACTTTTGAAGGCCAAACTTCTTCCAATTGTTCCGTACAAAATTGTCAACCACTGGATAGGCCACTCGATCCCCCAAGAAGTATCCATACAAAGTATTCGCCAGCTTATCTTGAACTACTCGCACTGACTCTTTAGGGAGAACAATATCACAACCTTCCTGCACAATATCACTAGCAAGCACTCTAAAATTTACCTTCCTCTAGTTCACATTCAAAACAGAATCAGCATACGACATCGGCTTAGACGTGGATCCAGCCGCACCTTGGTCGCTCGTGTTATCCAGTTTATCCTCAGCCAAACTATCCCCTTCCTGAATCTGGTCCGTGTTCAGCTTCTCAACAAACACTGGCTCAGTAACTTTAAGAAGTTCATCTATAACATTAATCTTCCTCGGTTCAGCTAGTGGATCATGCACAATACCCCGTCTCGGAAGCACAGAATTACCCTCACTACCCAGGGCTCGGCTAGTAATACCCTTAAATGGTAAAGGGGGTTTTCCTCGAACCTCTTGCACATTACCAGTAGACTTTTTATGATCACCTTTACGAGATGCAGCACCACTCTCCATTAAAAAATGAAAAAGACAAACATGCAACGTACACAAGAGAAACCAAGAAGACGAAAATCAGAAGAAAGACAAAACCCTAAACTAGCTAAACCCTAACCCATGAAAACTTGCTAAACCATATAGATGAATCGGTGAATCAAGGTTTCTGCCTCACCAGAAGGACCGATAAACCAATTAATCTATACAATCAGTTCGAAATCAAAGGACCAGGGCGGCGTTTAGAAAAAAACAAGAACCCTAATTTCAAATCGATCACAATTGCTAACAAGTTCGTATTAGATGTTTGATGAATCAAACCTCCAATAACAGACTGTTATACAAAAGATCACGAAGAAAAATCAAAGGTTTGCATGAGGAATCGAATTCGCCAGGCTAAAGAGAGAATAAGTATTGTAAAGCTTTAAAAGATTTGACACCTGGTCAAGTTCAACTCTCAAAAGATGGTACGATATTTCGCTATGAACAAAAGATAGCTCGTGATAGGATGGCGAAGTTGGTGATTCAAAAAGCGTTGCCGTTTGGACACTTCGACGTGTAACACCTGTGCCTCCACGGCCATCAAACAAATACCAAACCAATGAAATATTGTATTTCATACTTGGGACTTGTTAAAAATATGTGTATCAGTTGCACATATCAACTCTTGTTCTATTTCAAGCTCTAAATCACTTTCTGGAAGGTTATACGCGCACCGATGCGTAAATATAACCAGTTTAATGCAACAAACACTCCGGAATAGTGACATAGGCTTAACATACCTTAATTAACCTTTACATAACTTAGAAATAAGTTTTGAAGGCTTTGGTATGGCAAAATCAAGTTAAATCGCTTACAGGGACTAAAGTTGACAAACTGCGATAGTATGCCAATTTGAACTGTAACAGACATTCCGGAACATGACCATAAGTTAAACATACCATAAATATCCTTTACATGGCTTAGAAATAGGCTTTGAGGTGTTTGGTGTGCTAAAATAAACTTTTGGGACATTCAGGGAAACGAAGTACATGAAATAAAGTGATCGCTCATGATTTCCCCCAAAAATTTTATGTACTCGTTTCATTCTAAGAAACGAAGTACATGAAATAAAGTGAAATTATGAGTAATCGTGCTTTTTGCACATCTGTACCTTTGAATCCTTGGTTGGATAACTAAGGATATTTTCAAATCTCATACCCATTACGTTTTTATTTTTTTCAACATACACAGTACAAGTATTTCAACACAATTTTCATGATCTCAAAACATTTCATATAGTTTGAAAACAATTTTTCTTGATGCATTGTCTATGTTATTTCAAAAACATTGGCCATGTTATCAAAACCAACCTTCCTAATTTCAAAATATTGCATATAGTCTGAAGACAATATTAACACAATACATTTTCTTATCAAGTGCATGATTTCGAAAAGCATCATTCATGTCTTTCAAAAACCTTATACATAATTTCAAAATTTATCTCGCATGATTTTAAAACATTTTTGTAAATATATCTACCTAATACACCTACTTTATGATTTCAAAAAGTATTATATATAAGGTTTCAAAAACGTTAAACACATTTTTCTTAAAAGAACCCCATGCATAGTTTTCAAAAATATTTTCCTCATACATTGACTTAACTTTCAAATTTCGCTTCATATGTCGCCTTGGCATATCTGGCATCTCAACTTCGTTAAGCATTTTTACTTCATGTTTTGACACAAGCACGTCCAGTGCAAGGTTTCAAAACATCTTCAACTTCTAAAATCCATATGGGATCTTTTTATCTTCATATTTAGACCCTTGTGGATGATCATCATTCAAATCAGAGTCCTTAATTGGATCCTTTATGTACCTTAATTCGAACATTTCGGTTTCTAAAAATCGAAATCGAATTTTCTTTTTGAATCTTTCTATCTTTATAGTTGGATTCTTGATAACGTTTAAAGTACCAAATGAAATCCACGGAATGGATTCCTAGTGTGCTTTAAATGCATGTACGCAATTTACAAGACAAATTAACAAACAATTTTGTGGTTATGTGACTATGTGTTTATTCATCTTATATTTTCTTTTATGCATTTTGTGTTTTTATACTCTGGGTATTAATTATCCAAATCCTCGTAGAATCTTTCATATCTTCATATGAGGAATTCGTAGCAGGATAATAAAAAGGTACTACCCTAAATCCTGAATGGGCTTCTATGTAATAGTTAAGACCCTTGGATTATATAAGTACCACTCCATGTTTCATAAGAGACCCTTTAGTGGTCTAATCAAAAAGATTGATTCACAATTTGGTTAAAGAACGACATCTAGTGATGTAGCTGGACAGACTCCTTGATAGTCTATTTAGATCAATTATTGATTTAATTAAAAGGACTCTATGGCGGTCTAGTCACACTCATCACAGGATTGTTCATTTGGTTTTCCCCTGCACATTATAAAATGGACTGAGTGAACTGTGCAAGGAATTGTCTAATTATGGACGCGTACATAATTATGAAATTTAGTGCACGGAAACCCAGTAAGATTTATTATGTGTAAGAACCGATAGTGACAACAATAACGAAATGAGAACGATGTAATGGAGGTACGGTGGACGCACCAATGACGCTTCATATACTTGTATATAAGTATCCCTCTTACATTGCAAACATGATGTTATTAAAGTTATTAGAAGTTCAGAATCCTAACCAATGTTGTTCGATCTTTTCATTTTCATGTTTTAAACTCTTACAAGTTTCCTCTAAATAAATTTCGGGACGAAATTTCCTAAAGTAGGGGAGACTGTAACACCTGTGCCTCCACGGCCATCAAACAAATACCAAACCAATGAAATATTGTATTTCATACTTGGGACTTGTTAAAAATATGTGTATCAGTTGCACATATCAACTCTTGTTCTATTTCAAGCTCTAAATCACTTTCTGGAAGGTTATACGCGCACCGATGCGTAAATATAACCAGTTTAATGCAACAAACACTCCGAAATAGTGACATAGGCTTAACATACCTTAATTAACCTTTACATAACTTAGAAATAAGTTTTGAAGGCTTTGGTATGGCAAAATCAAGTTAAATCGCTTACAGGGACTAAAGTTGACAAACTGCGATAGTATGCCAATTTGAACTGTAACAGACATTCCGGAACATGACCATAAGTTAAACATACCATAAATATCCTTTACATGGCTTAGAAATAGGCTTTGAGGTGTTTGGTGTGCTAAAATAAACTTTTGGGACATTCAGGGACTAAAAGTGTCAAAAAGTGCACAAGTTTGCATTTTTACGCATAACTCACGTTCTGAATGCATCCAGACATCCAAAAATTTATGTAAGCATGAATATATTATGCTTTAGTGTTTGGCTTGTCAAAAATCCATTCGTCGCGTCATTTGGATCGTTTTTCGCGCTTGTGCGCATACCGTCGTAATTAAGCGAACATCGCATTCGTACGACCAAACGAACCATCATCAGACATATTTTTGAACATGTTTCAAGTCCACAATGTTTAGGCAACATTTTAGGGCCTTAAAGTTGGCTTTACGGGCCTTAGAAGTGTCGAAAATGGCTTAAAACATCAACAGGGACTGAAACTGTATTTCTGCAAACTTGTTTCTGATCTGCAACTCCCAGGCGGCCCGCCTGAGAGTCTGCATATGCTGAAGCGGGCCGCGTCCGACTTCTGGACCAGATTAAGTGCATTTAACATCAGTTTGCTGCTGTTTGATCCACCACCACATGTTCTAAATTGCTTAGTCAGATGATAAGCATCAATTTTAGCCACCATGAGTTTCCGACAAGTGTACGCCTCGGATCATGGCACGTTTTCCATGAAACGATCCTAACGGTTACCCGAAAACTATAAATACCCCATCACCCCAACCTCATTTCTTACAAGAATTCTGATTTGAGAGCTCTAAGTTGAAACCATTGTTTCATACCTGAGTTCTTGGATCGGGATTAGCATTCGGGGACCCTTCGTAAGTATTCTTTCGTTCTTTTATTGCTTTTCGAGTCTGAAAGTCTGAAAGTCAAACTTTGTTTGACTTTCTACATTGACCAGTTATGGTCAATGCGAAGTTCGTTGGAACTTCGCAACGTGAGTGTAATCACGTTGGTTATAGTCCCTTGGGACTATGCCTACTGATTACCACGTTGTCTAGGGTCGTAGGGTAAGCGATCTAATAAATCGCTTATACCTTCGAACCCGACCCATTTGGTCGATCATTAGGATCCGACCAAACACATTAGGTGACCATAGTAGGTAGGGAATAACCTTCCGAGGTTATACCCTATGGTCACATCGTTTAAGTAGTTGTATGATAGGTAGTTTATATGCCTTAGGTAAATTACCAGAATACCCTTTTCATGTATAATTGGTAATTAAGCATATGTAACCTAAACTTTCGTCACATAACTGATTATGTAACATGTTTGGGCATATAACACTTGTCATAGGACTAGTTAGGCGGTCCGAACGCGTTTCACGCGAACGACGCGTTAAAGTAGCATAAGCTACCTAAACGGGTCGTAATGGGTCGTAAACACTTAGGTTAAGTTTCATTTAGTATGTAGGCTTTGTTAAACCATGTTACATGAGTTCCTACACTCATTTGGTTTACAAACCCTAATGCTACCCGATCTTCCGATTTAGGTCCGGTTTATTAACATAGTTACCTATATTAGGTGCCGTTTGATATCCGCGATCTCTAGCATTGTTTGGTTGTTACTCAAGGACTTATGAGCAATCTCAAGTGAGTACATAGACCCCTCTTTTACTGTTTTCCAAACTGTTTTGGGGTGGAACACATGTGCCTACTTGTTACTTTCATGCTTTCCTGTTTTCGCATCATATACCTGCTATGTTCGTTAGTACATTATAGTACATGATCTCATTGTGTTTTATGCTATGTATGTCCATTTAGTTCATACTTAGTACATCGTTTTACATTTACATTTTATGCTATGTATGTCCATTGCGTGCATACTTAGTACATTGTTTTCATCACATGCTTACATTTTGGTATGACATTTGGTTTGTTTACATGGGACAATACATTCATTAACATTAGCTACGCCGTTCGTTAGTAGGTAGTGGTACCATAGGAATTGACAACTCCCGTTCCGGACATCCCAGGGAAAGGGGATGAAAGGAATGACCGAATTCGATGATATAAGACAGATAGACCTTTAATTTGTTTAAAGGGTTTATCACCACAGTCGCAAGGCTTGGATGTATGCATTTTCACAATACCGCATAAATGTTCATATTAAATATTTGCATGCATTTACACAAAACATAGCTTTGATTTAAACCAAGTTTTACTTCAATACTTTGTTTTTGTGCATATGGTTTAGTTGAGACATTTCACTTGCCATACATGACATTTTGACATAGACATTTGACATGGATATTTGACCTAGACATTTGACATGGATATTTGACATAGACATTTGACATGGATATTTGACATAGACATTTTGACATGATTTACATTTGGCACAAACACTTTTGACATTGGTTATACATACTACATGATTTACATCTTGACATGAACACTTTGACATATTATTTAATACATTTGACAATTGATTTAAACATAGACTTCTTACATTGGTTGGTTTGGTTTGATTAAGTGATTAAGTAACGATGCGTGTGTAATATGATACAAGCATGGTGGATACGCCGCTGGTACTTCCTATATATAAGTGTTTGTATGGTATTACATGTCGTAACGTTATTTGAATCATTTCAGTTTGAGACATAGAACATTTCATACAAATAACATACTTTTCACAAGACATTGATTTATAAACAACTTATCTTATGCAAACATATTTTACTTGGTTATTCATTTAACCTTACATTTATTTATACTTATCATCTGATCTTATCGTTTTTCAAATGATTTAAAAGACAAAGCAAATAACAAGGTTCATGACTAAACATTTTCTCAAACATAAGTCATGAATCTTATTTTCACAAAACCTATGTATCTCACAGGCATTTTTATGCTGACGTACCTATTTTCACATGTGTTTTTCAGGAGCTGTTGCATAAGATGATCAAGATACACATAGACAGACTTGGGCTTTAGTGACAATAAAAGATGCAAGACTAGTTAATTATGTTGTATTTTCCTTGTTTGATTAAGACATTG
Organism: Helianthus tuberosus; assembly: GCA_030545235.1. Taxonomy (NCBI): domain Eukaryota; kingdom Viridiplantae; phylum Streptophyta; class Magnoliopsida; order Asterales; family Asteraceae; genus Helianthus; species Helianthus tuberosus. The sequence goes on along the minus strand of CM060424.1, from coordinate 106,411,950 downwards.
TAACACTTTTAATCAATAAAACGAAACTTAAATTTCCATGGTTGTGAAACATTAATTCTGTTACAACACTCCCCGATGTTTCCGCCACGTTTTGTATGTTCTACGTGGTCGGGGTGTGACAGAAAAGATGGTATCAGAGCCAATGGTTATAGGGAATTAGGTTATTAGTAATGCTTTGACCTAGTCTATAACCTTCTTAGGACCCTAACGCGAGTTTACTAGCGTTTAGTCATAAAACAATACTGTCGCCTATCCTTAGGCGACAACCGCAACAAGAACATGAATTTCAAAACCGCTTTGAAAACTAATCATCTGTTCTAGGATGATTGATTACTAGGTTTTGAACCCTCTATTGTAAGGTTTTGAACTCTCTGTTATATGGTTTTGAACCCCTTTGAATTTTCAAAATCTCGTCAAGGTTTTGGGTTTTAAATAATGTGAACACGTGCAAACTGGAAGGGTGAATGCCTGTATTCTGGGTTTTCTGTCTAGGCAAGCACTTCGTATACATCTCATCAGACGCGAGACCAGTTGTGCTTACCTGGGAATTCTTGGAATGAGTGTTCACTTATAGGCGAGCATGTCTTCGCGATACATTATTTTTTTTTACCCATTTACTTTGATTTGTCACCATCTCATTTGTTTGCCTTAGGTAACAAACAAATGATCACAATTTTCATTCGTTACCATTCTGTATTGATTATCCAATAACCTTTCACTCGTTTCTTCCTATGTCTTTCATTTTCTTCTAGAATGTCTATTCCTCTCAGCACTGGTCAAATGCCCGAGCGAACAGCCAAATTTGTCCAGCAAATTGGCGAAGTGATTCAGAGGACTGTGGATTTAGGCATTGCCATGGCTCGTCTCAACAATGAAGCCTCTCGTCTCGACAATGAAGCCACTCAAGAGCCACTGAAGGAAGCAGAAGTCAAGACTGCACCAAAGTCAAGGAAGCGTAAGGCTTCAAGGAAACCCGCAGCGGTTACACCTAATCAATCGGGACCTAGCCAAGTGGCAAGGCCACCAGTTAGGAAGCCGTACTTAGGAACTGCTCCTAGGTGCAAGCGATGTAACGGTCATCATTCAAACCTCATACCCTGCTCCAAATGCACCTACTGTGGACGGTTGGGACATTTGATTAACACATGCCGCTTTGCTATCCAGGACAAAGCTGTTGCAAATCTTGCTGCTACCCAACTCCAAGTCAACCCTACTCAAGCTCGTTTTCCGCGTGGTACTTGCTACAACTGTGGCGATACGAGCCATTTCAGGAACAACTGCCCGAAGATAGTCAGTGCAAATCCAACCCTTGGATGAGCATTCGGCTGAACAAAGGATGTTGCTGTCTTATGCCTTGTTTCTTTTGTTTTCGTGTATTGTGAAACAATATGTCTTGTTCATAAATAAAAGTTGTTGATCACAATTCTGATATACAAGTATAATAACAAGTGTTTATGGCATTTCCCTATAATACCTGCATTAAGGAACTATGTTCCTTACAAACTACTCTTGTGATTCTCTCTTTCAAATGATCGCTCATGATTTCCCCCAAAAATTTTATGTACTCGTTTCATTCTAAGAAACGAAGTACATGAAATAAAGTGAAATTATGAGTAATCGTGCTTTTTGCACATCTGTACCTTTGAATCCTTGGTTGGATAACTAAGGATATTTTCAAATCTCATACCCATTACGTTTTTATTTTTTTCAACATACACAGTACAAGTATTTCAACACAATTTTCATGATCTCAAAACATTTCATATAGTTTGAAAACAATTTTTCTTGATGCATTGTCTATGTTATTTCAAAAACATTGGCCATGTTATCAAAACCAACCTTCCTAATTTCAAAATATTGCATATAGTCTGAAGACAATATTAACACAATACATTTTCTTATCAAGTGCATGATTTCGAAAAGCATCATTCATGTCTTTCAAAAACCTTATACATAATTTCAAAATTTATCTCGCATGATTTTAAAACATTTTTGTAAATATATCTACCTAATACACCTACTTTATGATTTCAAAAAGTATTATATATAAGGTTTCAAAAACGTTAAACACATTTTTCTTAAAAGAACCCCATGCATAGTTTTCAAAAATATTTTCCTCATACATTGACTTAACTTTCAAATTTCGCTTCATATGTCGCCTTGGCATATCTGGCATCTCAACTTCGTTAAGCATTTTTACTTCATGTTTTGACACAAGCACGTCCAGTGCAAGGTTTCAAAACATCTTCAACTTCTAAAATCCATATGGGATCTTTTTATCTTCATATTTAGACCCTTGTGGATGATCATCATTCAAATCAGAGTCCTTAATTGGATCCTTTATGTACCTTAATTCGAACATTTCGGTTTCTAAAAATCGAAATCGAATTTTCTTTTTGAATCTTTCTATCTTTATAGTTGGATTCTTGATAACGTTTAAAGTACCAAATGAAATCCACGGAATGGATTCCTAGTGTGCTTTAAATGCATGTACGCAATTTACAAGACAAATTAACAAACAATTTTGTGGTTATGTGACTATGTGTTTATTCATCTTATATTTTCTTTTATGCATTTTGTGTTTTTATACTCTGGGTATTAATTATCCAAATCCTCGTAGAATCTTTCATATCTTCATATGAGGAATTCGTAGCAGGATAATAAAAAGGTACTACCCTAAATCCTGAATGGGCTTCTATGTAATAGTTAAGACCCTTGGATTATATAAGTACCACTCCATGTTTCATAAGAGACCCTTTAGTGGTCTAATCAAAAAGATTGATTCACAATTTGGTTAAAGAACGACATCTAGTGATGTAGCTGGACAGACTCCTTGATAGTCTATTTAGATCAATTATTGATTTAATTAAAAGGACTCTATGGCGGTCTAGTCACACTCATCACAGGATTGTTCATTTGGTTTTCCCCTGCACATTATAAAATGGACTGAGTGAACTGTGCAAGGAATTGTCTAATTATGGACGCGTACATAATTATGAAATTTAGTGCACGGAAACCCAGTAAGATTTATTATGTGTAAGAACCGATAGTGACAACAATAACGAAATGAGAACGATGTAATGGAGGTACGGTGGACGCACCAATGACGCTTCATATACTTGTATATAAGTATCCCTCTTACATTGCAAACATGATGTTATTAAAGTTATTAGAAGTTCAGAATCCTAACCAATGTTGTTCGATCTTTTCATTTTCATGTTTTAAACTCTTACAAGTTTCCTCTAAATAAATTTCGGGACGAAATTTCCTAAAGTAGGGGAGACTGTAACACCTGTGCCTCCACGGCCATCAAACAAATACCAAACCAATGAAATATTGTATTTCATACTTGGGACTTGTTAAAAATATGTGTATCAGTTGCACATATCAACTCTTGTTCTATTTCAAGCTCTAAATCACTTTCTGGAAGGTTATACGCGCACCGATGCGTAAATATAACCAGTTTAATGCAACAAACACTCCGGAATAGTGACATAGGCTTAACATACCTTAATTAACCTTTACATAACTTAGAAATAAGTTTTGAAGGCTTTGGTATGGCAAAATCAAGTTAAATCGCTTACAGGGACTAAAGTTGACAAACTGCGATAGTATGCCAATTTGAACTGTAACAGACATTCCGGAACATGACCATAAGTTAAACATACCATAAATATCCTTTACATGGCTTAGAAATAGGCTTTGAGGTGTTTGGTGTGCTAAAATAAACTTTTGGGACATTCAGGGACTAAAAGTGTCAAAAAGTGCACAAGTTTGCATTTTTACGCATAACTCACGTTCTGAATGCATCCGGACATCCAAAAATTTATGTAAGCATGAATATATTATGCTTTAGTGTTTGGCTTGTCAAAAATCCATTCGTCGCGTCATTTGGATCGTTTTTCGCGCTTGTGCGCATACCGTCGTAATTAAGCGAACATCGCATTCGTACGACCAAACGAACCATCATCAGACATATTTTTGAACATGTTTCAAGTCCACAATGTTTAGGCAACATTTTAGGGCCTTAAAGTTGGCTTTACGGGCCTTAGAAGTGTCGAAAATGGCTTAAAACATCAACAGGGACTGAAACTGTATTTCTGCAAACTTGTTTCTGATCTGCAACTCCCAGGCGGCCCGCCTGAGAGTCTGCATATGCTGAAGCGGGCCGCGTCCGACTTCTGGACCAGATTAAGTGCATTTAACATCAGTTTGCTGCTGTTTGATCCACCACCACATGTTCTAAATTGCTTAGTCAGATGATAAGCATCAATTTTAGCCACCATGAGTTTCCGACAAGTGTACGCCTCGGATCATGGCACGTTTTCCATGAAACGATCCTAACGGTTACCCGAAAACTATAAATACCCCATCACCCCAACCTCATTTCTTACAAGAATTCTGATTTGAGAGCTCTAAGTTGAAACCATTGTTTCATACCTGAGTTCTTGGATCGGGATTAGCATTCGGGGACCCTTCGTAAGTATTCTTTCGTTCTTTTATTGCTTTTCGAGTCTGAAAGTCTGAAAGTCAAACTTTGTTTGACTTTCTACATTGACCAGTTATGGTCAATGCGAAGTTCGTTGGAACTTCGCAACGTGAGTGTAATCACGTTGGTTATAGTCCCTTGGGACTATGCCTACTGATTACCACGTTGTCTAGGGTCGTAGGGTAAGCGATCTAATAAATCGCTTATACCTTCGAACCCGACCCATTTGGTCGATCATTAGGATCCGACCAAACACATTAGGTGACCATAGTAGGTAGGGAATAACCTTCCGAGGTTATACCCTATGGTCACATCGTTTAAGTAGTTGTATGATAGGTAGTTTATATGCCTTAGGTAAATTACCAGAATACCCTTTTCATGTATAATTGGTAATTAAGCATATGTAACCTAAACTTTCGTCACATAACTGATTATGTAACATGTTTGGGCATATAACACTTGTCATAGGACTAGTTAGGCGGTCCGAACGCGTTTCACGCGAACGACGCGTTAAAGTAGCATAAGCTACCTAAACGGGTCGTAATGGGTCGTAAACACTTAGGTTAAGTTTCATTTAGTATGTAGGCTTTGTTAAACCATGTTACATGAGTTCCTACACTCATTTGGTTTACAAACCCTAATGCTACCCGATCTTCCGATTTAGGTCCGGTTTATTAACATAGTTACCTATATTAGGTGCCGTTTGATATCCGCGATCTCTAGCATTGTTTGGTTGTTACTCAAGGACTTCTGAGCAATCTCAAGTGAGTACATAGACCCCTCTTTTACTGTTTTCCAAACTGTTTTGGGGTGGAACACATGTGCCTACTTGTTACTTTCATGCTTTCCTGTTTTCGCATCATATACCTGCTATGTTCGTTAGTACATTATAGTACATGATCTCATTGTGTTTTATGCTATGTATGTCCATTTAGTTCATACTTAGTACATCGTTTTACATTTACATTTTATGCTATGTATGTCCATTGCGTGCATACTTAGTACATTGTTTTCATCACATGCTTACATTTTGGTATGACATTTGGTTTGTTTACATGGGACAATACATTCATTAACATTAGCTACGTCGTTCGTTAGTAGGTAGTGGTACCATAGGAATTGACAACTCCCGTTCCGGACATCCCAGGGAAAGGGGATGAAAGGAATGACCGAATTCGATGATATAAGACAGATAGACCTTTAATTTGTTTAAAGGGTTTATCACCACAGTCGCAAGGCTTGGATGTATGCATTTTCACAATACCGCATAAATGTTCATATTAAATATTTGCATGCATTTACACAAAACATAGCTTTGATTTAAACCAAGTTTTACTTCAATACTTTGTTTTTGTGCATATGGTTTAGTTGAGACATTTCACTTGCCATACATGACATTTTGACATAGACATTTGACATGGATATTTGACCTAGACATTTGACATGGATATTTGACATAGACATTTGACATGGATATTTGACATAGACATTTTGACATGATTTACATTTGGCACAAACACTTTTGACATTGGTTATACATACTACATGATTTACATCTTGACATGAACACTTTGACATATTATTTAATACATTTGACAATTGATTTAAACATAGACTTCTTACATTGGTTGGTTTGGTTTGATTAAGTAACGATGCGTGTGTAATATGATACAAGCATGGTGGATACGCCGCTGGTACTTCCTATATATAAGTGTTTGTATGGTATTACATGTCGTAACGTTATTTGAATCATTTCAGTTTGAGACATAGAACATTTCATACAAATAACATACTTTTCACAAGACATTGATTTATAAACAACTTATCTTATGCAAACATATTTTACTTGGTTATTCATTTAACCTTACATTTATTTATACTTATCATCTGATCTTATCGTTTTTCAAATGATTTAAAAGACAAAGCAAATAACAAGGTTCATGACTAAACATTTTCTCAAACATAAGTCATGAATCTTATTTTCACAAAACCTATGTATCTCACAGGCATTTTTATGCTGACGTACCTATTTTCACATGTGTTTTTCAGGAGCTGTTGCATAAGATGATCAAGATACACATAGACAGACTTGGGCTTTAGTGAAAATAAAAGATGCAAGACTAGTTAATTATGTTGTATTTTCCTTGTTTGATTAAGACATTGTAACACTTTTAATCAATAAAACGAAACTTAAATTTCCATGGTTGTGAAACATTAATTCTGTTACAACACTCCCCGATGTTTCCGCCACGTTTTGTATGTTCTACGTGGTCGGGGTGTGACAGAAAAGATGGTATCAGAGCCAATGGTTATAGGGAATTAGGTTATTAGTAATGCTTTGACCTAGTCTATAACCTTCTTAGGACCCTAACGCGAGTTTACTTGCGTTTAGTCATAAAACAATACTGTCGCCTATCCTTAGGCGACAACCGCAACAAGAACATGAATTTCAAAACCGCTTTGAAAACTAATCATCTGTTCTAGGATGATTGATTACTAGGTTTTGAACCCTCTATTGTAAGGTTTTGAACTCTCTGTTATATGGTTTTGAACCCCTTTGAATTTTCAAAATCTCGTCAAGGTTTTGGGTTTTAAATAATGTGAACACGTGCAAACTGGAAGGGTGAATGCCTGTATTCTGGGTTTTCTGTCTAGGCAAGCACTTCGTATACATCTCATCAGACGCGAGACCAGTTGTGCTTACCTGGGAATTCTTGGAATGAGTGTTCACTTATAGGCGAGCATGTCTTCGCGATACATTATTTTTTTTTACCCATTTACTTTGATTTGTCACCATCTCATTTGTTTGCCTTAGGTAACAAACAAATGATCACAATTTTCATTCGTTACCATTCTGTATTGATTATCCAATAACCTTTCACTCGTTTCTTCCTATGTCTTTCATTTTCTTCTAGAATGTCTATTCCTCTCAGCACTGGTCAAATGCCCGAGCGAACAGCCAAATTTGTCCAGCAAATTGGCGAAGTGATTCAGAGGACTGTGGATTTAGGCATTGCCATGGCTCGTCTCAACAATGAAGCCTCTCGTCTCGACAATGAAGCCACTCAAGAGCCACTGAAGGAAGCAGAAGTCAAGACTGCACCAAAGTCAAGGAAGCGTAAGGCTTCAAGGAAACCCGCAGCGGTTACACCTAATCAATCGGGACCTAGCCAAGTGGCAAGGCCACCAGTTAGGAAGCCGTACTTAGGAACTGCTCCTAGGTGCAAGCGATGTAACGGTCATCATTCAAACCTCATACCCTGCTCCAAATGCACCTACTGTGGACGGTTGGGACATTTGATTAACACATGCCGCTTTGCTATCCAGGACAAAGCTGTTGCAAATCTTGCTGCTACCCAACTCCAAGTCAACCCTACTCAAGCTCGTTTTCCGCGTGGTACTTGCTACAACTGTGGCGATACGAGCCATTTCAGGAACAACTGCCCGAAGATAGTCAGTGCAAATCCAACCCTTGGATGAGCATTCGGCTGAACAAAGGATGTTGCTGTCTTATGCCTTGTTTCTTTTGTTTTCGTGTATTGTGAAACAATATGTCTTGTTCATAAATAAAAGTTGTTGATCACAATTCTGATATACAAGTATAATAACAAGTGTTTATGGCATTTCCCTATAATACCTGCATTAAGGAACTATGTTCCTTACAAACTACTCTTGTGATTCTCTCTTTCAAATGATCGCTCATGATTTCCCCCAAAAATTTTATGTACTCGTTTCATTCTAAGAAACGAAGTACATGAAATAAAGTGAAATTATGAGTAATCGTGCTTTTTGCACATCTGTACCTTTGAATCCTTGGTTGGATAACTAAGGATATTTTCAAATCTCATACCCATTACGTTTTTATTTTTTTCAACATACACAGTACAAGTATTTCAACACAATTTTCATGATCTCAAAACATTTCATATAGTTTGAAAACAATTTTTCTTGATGCATTGTCTATGTTATTTCAAAAACATTGGCCATGTTATCAAAACCAACCTTCCTAATTTCAAAATATTGCATATAGTCTGAAGACAATATTAACACAATACATTTTCTTATCAAGTGCATGATTTCGAAAAGCATCATTCATGTCTTTCAAAAACCTTATACATAATTTCAAAATTTATCTCGCATGATTTTAAAACATTTTTGTAAATATATCTACCTAATACACCTACTTTATGATTTCAAAAAGTATTATATATAAGGTTTCAAAAACGTTAAACACATTTTTCTTAAAAGAACCCCATGCATAGTTTTCAAAAATATTTTCCTCATACATTGACTTAACTTTCAAATTTCGCTTCATATGTCGCCTTGGCATATCTGGCATCTCAACTTCGTTAAGCATTTTTACTTCATGTTTTGACACAAGCACGTCCAGTGCAAGGTTTCAAAACATCTTCAACTTCTAAAATCCATATGGGATCTTTTTATCTTCATATTTAGACCCTTGTGGATGATCATCATTCAAATCAGAGTCCTTAATTGGATCCTTTATGTACCTTAATTCGAACATTTCGGTTTCTAAAAATCGAAATCGAATTTTCTTTTTGAATCTTTCTATCTTTATAGTTGGATTCTTGATAACGTTTAAAGTACCAAATGAAATCCACGGAATGGATTCCTAGTGTGCTTTAAATGCATGTACGCAATTTACAAGACAAATTAACAAACAATTTTGTGGTTATGTGACTATGTGTTTATTCATCTTATATTTTCTTTTATGCATTTTGTGTTTTTATACTCTGGGTATTAATTATCCAAATCCTCGTAGAATCTTTCATATCTTCATATGAGGAATTCGTAGCAGGATAATAAAAAGGTACTACCCTAAATCCTGAATGGGCTTCTATGTAATAGTTAAGACCCTTGGATTATATAAGTACCACTCCATGTTTCATAAGAGACCCTTTAGTGGTCTAATCAAAAAGATTGATTCACAATTTGGTTAAAGAACGACATCTAGTGATGTAGCTGGACAGACTCCTTGATAGTCTATTTAGATCAATTATTGATTTAATTAAAAGGACTCTATGGCGGTCTAGTCACACTCATCACAGGATTGTTCATTTGGTTTTCCCCTGCACATTATAAAATGGACTGAGTGAACTGTGCAAGGAATTGTCTAATTATGGACGCGTACATAATTATGAAATTTAGTGCACGGAAACCCAGTAAGATTTATTATGTGTAAGAACCGATAGTGACAACAATAACGAAATGAGAACGATGTAATGGAGGTACGGTGGACGCACCAATGACGCTTCATATACTTGTATATAAGTATCCCTCTTACATTGCAAACATGATGTTATTAAAGTTATTAGAAGTTCAGAATCCTAACCAATGTTGTTCGATCTTTTCATTTTCATGTTTTAAACTCTTACAAGTTTCCTCTAAATAAATTTCGGGACGAAATTTCCTAAAGTAGGGGAGACTGTAACACCTGTGCCTCCACGGCCATCAAACAAATACCAAACCAATGAAATATTGTATTTCATACTTGGGACTTGTTAAAAATATGTGTATCAGTTGCACATATCAACTCTTGTTCTATTTCAAGCTCTAAATCACTTTCTGGAAGGTTATACGCGCACCGATGCGTAAATATAACCAGTTTAATGCAACAAACACTCCGGAATAGTGACATAGGCTTAACATACCTTAATTAACCTTTACATAACTTAGAAATAAGTTTTGAAGGCTTTGGTATGGCAAAATCAAGTTAAATCGCTTACAGGGACTAAAGTTGACAAACTGCGATAGTATGCCAATTTGAACTGTAACAGACATTCCGGAACATGACCATAAGTTAAACATACCATAAATATCCTTTACATGGCTTAGAAATAGGCTTTGAGGTGTTTGGTGTGCTAAAATAAACTTTTGGGACATTCAGGGACTAAAAGTGTCAAAAAGTGCACAAGTTTGCATTTTTACGCATAACTCACGTTCTGAATGCATCCGGACATCCAAAAATTTATGTAAGCATGAATATATTATGCTTTAGTGTTTGGCTTGTCAAAAATCCATTCGTCGCGTCATTTGGATCGTTTTTCGCGCTTGTGCGCATACCGTCGTAATTAAGCGAACATCGCGTTCGTACGACCAAACGAACCATCATCAGACATATTTTTGAACATGTTTCAAGTCCACAATGTTTAGGCAACATTTTAGGGCCTTAAAGTTGGCTTTACGGGCCTTAGAAGTGTCGAAAATGGCTTAAAACATCAACAGGGACTGAAACTGTATTTCTGCAAACTTGTTTCTGATCTGCAACTCCCAGGCGGCCCGCCTGAGAGTCTGCATATGCTGAAGCGGGCCGCGTCCGACTTCTGGACCAGATTAAGTGCATTTAACATCAGTTTGCTGCTGTTTGATCCACCACCACATGTTCTAAATTGCTTAGTCAGATGATAAGCATCAATTTTAGCCACCATGAGTTTCCGACAAGTGTACGCCTCGGATCATGGCACGTTTTCCATGAAACGATCCTAACGGTTACCCGAAAACTATAAATACCCCATCACCCCAACCTCATTTCTTACAAGAATTCTGATTTGAGAGCTCTAAGTTGAAACCATTGTTTCATACCTGAGTTCTTGGATCGGGATTAGCATTCGGGGACCCTTCGTAAGTATTCTTTCGTTCTTTTATTGCTTTTCGAGTCTGAAAGTCAAACTTTGTTTGACTTTCTACATTGACCAGTTATGGTCAATGCGAAGTTCGTTGGAACTTCGCAACGTGAGTGTAATCACGTTGGTTATAGTCCCTTGGGACTATGCCTACTGATTACCACGTTGTCTAGGGTCGTAGGGTAAGCGATCTAATAAATCGCTTATACCTTCGAACCCGACCCATTTGGTCGATCATTAGGATCCGACCAAACACATTAGGTGACCATAGTAGGTAGGGAATAACCTTCCGAGGTTATACCCTATGGTCACATCGTTTAAGTAGTTGTATGATAGGTAGTTTATATGCCTTAGGTAAATTACCAGAATACCCTTTTCATGTATAATTGGTAATTAAGCATATGTAACCTAAACTTTCGTCACATAACTGATTATGTAACATGTTTGGGCATATAACACTTGTCATAGGACTAGTTAGGCGGTCCGAACGCGTTTCACGCGAACGACGCGTTAAAGTAGCATAAGCTACCTAAACGGGTCGTAATGGGTCGTAAACACTTAGGTTAAGTTTCATTTAGTATGTAGGCTTTGTTAAACCATGTTACATGAGTTCCTACACTCATTTGGTTTACAAACCCTAATGCTACCCGATCTTCCGATTTAGGTCCGGTTTATTAACATAGTTACCTATATTAGGTGCCGTTTGATATCCGCGATCTCTAGCATTGTTTGGTTGTTACTCAAGGACTTCTGAGCAATCTCAAGTGAGTACATAGACCCCTCTTTTACTGTTTTCCAAACTGTTTTGGGGTGGAACACATGTGCCTACTTGTTACTTTCATGCTTTCCTGTTTTCGCATCATATACCTGCTGTGTTCGTTAGTACATTATAGTACATGATCTCATTGTGTTTTATGCTATGTATGTCCATTTAGTTCATACTTAGTACATCGTTTTACATTTACATTTTATGCTATGTATGTCCATTGCGTGCATACTTAGTACATTGTTTTCATCACATGCTTACATTTTGGTATGACATTTGGTTTGTTTACATGGGACAATACATTCATTAACATTAGCTACGTCGTTCGTTAGTAGGTAGTGGTACCATAGGAATTGACAACTCCCGTTCCGGACATCCCAGGGAAAGGGGATGAAAGGAATGACCGAATTCGATGATATAAGACAGATAGACCTTTAATTTGTTTAAAGGGTTTATCACCACAGTCGCAAGGCTTGGATGTATGCATTTTCACAATACCGCATAAATGTTCATATTAAATATTTGCATGCATTTACACAAAACATAGCTTTGATTTAAACCAAGTTTTACTTCAATACTTTGTTTTTGTGCATATGGTTTAGTTGAGACATTTCACTTGCCATACATGACATTTTGACATAGACATTTGACATGGATATTTGACCTAGACATTTGACATGGATATTTGACATAGACATTTGACATGGATATTTGACATAGACATTTTGACATGATTTACATTTGGCACAAACACTTTTGACATTGGTTATACATACTACATGATTTACATCTTGACATTAACACTTTGACATATTATTTAATACATTTGACAATTGATTTAAACATAGACTTCTTACATTGGTTGGTTTGGTTTGATTAAGTGATTAAGTAACGATGCGTGTGTAATATGATACAAGCATGGTGGATACGCCGCTGGTACTTCCTATATATAAGTGTTTGTATGGTATTACATGTCGTAACGTTATTTGAATCATTTCAGTTTGAGACATAGAACATTTCATACAAATAACATACTTTTCACAAGACATTGATTTATAAACAACTTATCTTATGCAAACATATTTTACTTGGTTATTCATTTAACCTTACATTTATTTATACTTATCATCTGATCTTATCGTTTTTCAAATGATTTAAAAGACAAAGCAAATAACAAGGTTCATGACTAAACATTTTCTCAAACATAAGTCATGAATCTTATTTTCACAAAACCTATGTATCTCACAGGCATTTTTATGCTGACGTACCTATTTTCACATGTGTTTTTCAGGAGCTGTTGCATAAGATGATCAAGATACACATAGACAGACTTGGGCTTTAGTGACAATAAAAGATGCAAGACTAGTTAATTATGTTGTATTTTCCTTGTTTGATTAAGACATTGTAACACTTTTAATCAATAAAACGAAACTTAAATTTCCATGGTTGTGAAACATTAATTCTGTTACAACACTCCCCGATGTTTCCGCCACGTTTTGTATGTTCTACGTGGTCGGGGTGTGACACGACGACCCCGATCTTACTAAGCTTATTAGGGAAACGCTTCAACCTCGCTACAAACATGTAAGTCGTCGTACTTTAAAACGCCATTGTTTAAATTTATGGGAAAATGCAAGAAAAGATTTAATTGTTTTTTTTTTAACTTTAAAAACTAGTGTAAACTTAACTAGTGATGTGTGGTCGGCTCCACACGGTTTACCCGAATCATACATTTGTGTCACCGCTCATTGGGTTGATCCCGATACATGGCAAATGATGAAGCGTACGATTGCATTTGAAGAGTTTCTTTCTCCTCATACGGGAGAAAATATCTATAAAATTATAAATGCCACAATAATGAAATATTGTTTAGAGGATAAATTTTTTTCAATATCATTTGATAATGCTTCAAACCACTCAAATGCAATTGACAAATTAAAGTTGAAGTACAAACCAATTGTTGATGGTGTTTTTTTCCACACACGGTGTGTTGCACATATTATTAACTTAGTTGTGCAAACCGGTTTAAAAGATAAACTTGTATCAGATTTTATTATAGCTTTTAGAGCAATGCTTCAAGATGTTTTCAAAAGTGGCAAAGAACGATACCAAGATTACAAAAAGCTTTGTAAAGATGTTAACCAAAAATTAATTGGACCTAATTGGGATATTCCAACTCGGTAGAATTCAACTTGTCATATGTTTGAAATGTCGTTAAAACAAATGTGAACTTTAAAAACATTTCATACAAATTTAAGTGACGACTACCAAGTTGACCCGTTTCCTGATACGGCTTGGTGTAATATTCAAACACTAAGTAATTTTTTAAAAGTTTTCAAAACCTCAACAACTTTGATTTCGGGTATTTATTATCCCACAAGTTCTAAAGTTTTATCCGAATTGTATTTGATAACAACAAATTTTAAAAAGTTTGAAAATAAAAGTGACATGTTGAGAAATATGATGAAACCTATGATTGAAAAATTAAAAAAATATTTTTTAAATTTACCACCCGTTTTTCTTTGTGTCGCCGCTTTAAATCTAATTTTAAACGTACCGGGTGTTGAAGCTTTAATAGAATAAATTTATGACAGGTTGGATATGCCTGAGGACGATCCAACATTGAAACCTAAAACGAAAAAATTATTCAACGAGAATTCGTCCAAGCTTTATGATCATTATTTAAAAAAATATGGGGAAAAACAACATAGCAATTTGTTTGCGTCTAGGTCGTCGACCTCTAACGATGAAACTATTGGAGACCCGATCATAACCATGTTGAATGTCGTTAGAGACGAAACGGCCAAGCAACAAAGGGGTAACGAACCATCAAGTGAACTCGGTCGGTATAAAATATATAATTATTCGCGTACTATGACCACCGAGGAATATACCAACTTTGATATTTTGGCATGGTGAAATCAAAAGAATCGGAATTCCCGATTCTAGCCACCATGGCTCGTGATATACTAACGGTCCAAGCTTCCACGGTAGCTTCGGAAAGTGTTTTTTCTCTTAGTGGTAGGGTATTATCCATTCAAAGAACAAGACTAACACCGGAATCGCTATAGATGGCAATTTGCCTAAAGGATCATTTGGATGCCGTTGACCGTGTTCAACATAAAACGAGTCTAGAAGATGAAGTGGAGTTAGAGCACAAGCTTATTGATGAAGAGGAGGACGACGAAGTAGAGACTAACGATTCCGAAGATGATTGTACCGAAGTGGTCGGACCAAAACGTAGCGCATGTGAAAGTGCCACACCCGACACAAGCAAAAGGCAAAGGAAGTAAACCGATTACTATAGAACCGGTTACTGTTTTAAATTTTGAACCGGGTTTTTTTGTAATTCTAGAAAACCGGTTACTGTTAGTGTTTAAGATGTTACTGGAAACCGGTTACTGTTAGACTTAGTGTTTAAAATTTTACTAGAAACCGGTTCTGGAAAACCGGTTACTGTTAGTGTTTAAAATGTTAATTTGAGTTTTTTTATAACCTGTTACTAAAGCTAAAACACACCGTTTATTTATTTCAAAGGAACCGATTACATAACAAACCTAACTTAACTAAACATTACCAAACCTGACTTACTAAACATAACAAACCTAACTTAACTAAACATTACACAACAACCTAAACATTTGAGGAACCGGATCCTTCACCCTTCTCGTTTTTCGTCTTGGTCACGGGGCAATGGCGTTCGGTGTGTTTCTTTAAAGTCGAGTTGGCGGCCGCTTTCATAAACTTTCCACAACCCTTGCACCTAGCCATCTCATGGTTGTCGGTCATCAAACACAAGCCGAAGTGCTTCCAAATAGTCGGGTTTCGTTTGGTTTCCAAAACCATCACAACTTCTTCGTTGCATGTCATTCTCTCTTCGTTTGATGAATTTTTGGAGTAGTAATTGAAGGTAATGAAGAACTTGGGTAATAATGGGAGTGAAGGGTGAAAATTTGGGGTTTTATAGGAAAAAAACAAATTTTTTAATATAAAATCGGTTTCCAACGGTCATATATCTGTTGGAACCGGTTCCAAACAGTGTTCTGCAGCTTTTGATTTGAAATACCCGACAGAACCGATTCATGTCAATACCCTACGTACCCGGTTCCAAACTATACCCGAGCCCAGTTCGACAATACCCGTAACCGGTTACATCGGTTCCATTTTTTTTTTACTTCTACCCGGGTTCAACCCGGACCCGGTTCCTCAGTGTACCCGGTTCCACTCAGTGTTATCAGAACCCAGGTACGGGTAGTACCCGGTTCCGGGTATTAAAAATACCCGATTATGCCTATCTCTACTATGATCATTTTCTTTCAAGAAAACAAACCAACCATAAATCAGGATCAAAATCAAAAGAAAGTCAGACATCGGGATCGATATCAAAACAGCTATGAGCATTTTCTTTCAAGCAAACCATAAATCAGGAACAAAATCAAAAGAACGTCGAGGCAAATTCACTCTTCAAAACACACGAGCCAGAAATCAAAGATCGAAACTATAACACGATAGGACAGTTCCATTCCAAACGAATGAGCTCAAAAGCATACAGAGGCTGAGTAGTGATGGTTTCAGCCATGGTGATGACGGTTGAAATTGTGCAAGTTTAGGTACAAAGACTAGGGATTAGCATTCGGTACCGACCTCATCCCTACTAAGGACAACTAAACACAATCCTTGGCAGATTATTCTTTTGGTTGGGGAGAGGGTTAATTTTGTCTATTAAGATTTTTCTTAACATGTCAGTTCCAATAATATATTTACCAACCAAACATATCATGAATTTTTAAAGAATTCCATTCAAATTCTGAAACACCCCCCCTAGTTTCCATCTTAATCAGAATTTCGTAAACTACTGAAAACGGCATAAATGAAAATTAGAATCAAACAAGAGTAGTTATCTCTTAGGAGTGTCATTAGTAACATTACCAATATTGATTATTATGTCAACGTGTCATTTTAAATGAATAATAATCCAATTTTTTAGTCTTTTTTAAACCAATCATTTAGCTAAAACACCAACCATTCCAAATTGGACTGTTAAGATTACTGATTCCGGTGATAAAGGTCAACATTATACTAGGCATTGAACTTATATTATTAACATTTGACTACCAACAACATAAAACCAAACCAAACCGGACTGGGTCTAGGTGGCAAAAAGAAATCTCATATCAGCCTCAGTAAGCCTTCCCAGAGCTTCATTACACCCACCAACGGTCCTGCAGTGTAAACAAACACCCTCACTAGATATCTCTATTAAACTGCAACTATTATCTATGTAAGTTTATCCTATTTGTATGAGCCCAAGTGAGGGTTTTTTGGGCCTGGCAAATACCCACTTGTAAGGCCCAAAATCAGATTTGCTTCATGGCAAAAGAAAAGGAGAAAATTACCCCTCAAACACAAGTTTCTTCTTCTCTTGCAGATTCAGAATTCTCTCCTCAATCGTGTTTTCGATTACAAACCTCACAACCCTGCAACATACAAGTCACACAGTCAACAAAACGGACTTGTATAATCATTTTAGTTATTTATACAAATAAATAGAAGAGAAAAGAAGCAACCTGATTGGTTTGTATTGACCTATTCGATGGATTCTATCCTGTGCTTGCTGCTCCACAGCAGGATTCCACCATGGGTCCATCAAGAATACCTGCGTGTTCAGAAATCAGTGGCTGCTGTTGAAGAAAATGTAAGATGGTGATTTGGAGTTCTTACATGAGAGGCAACCGTGAGGTTTAAAGCAACGCCTCCGGCTTTTAAGCTCATCAAGAAGACTTTGCAGTCTCTGTCATCTGTAAATTTTGTGATTGCAGCTTCTCTAGCACCCATCGTCATCGACCCATCTAACTGAACACATTTGACACCACACTACAACAAAAAAAAAAGAACATTTGTAGAAATCTTCAAAGAAATGGAACTAACAATAGTTGAGCGACACTAGTGAAACACTTGGGAAACTTGGTTACTATTGTGTGAAATTTCCTATAAAAAAAACATATAGAACTAATAAAACAATTTTACCTTGTGCAAAGAATAGTGTATCAGATCCAGAAATGATGTGAACTGACTAAATACAATTCCTTTAGCAGAACCATCCCTTTCAACCATGAATCTGATCTCTTCCTTCTGAATAATATTCAATCACATTAAATTAATTTCTAACAAAACTAGACAAGTTACAAGGGTTAACTAACGGGTCCAAACTAGTAATTTTGTACAAGGGTTAACAAAAATAATATTAAAGAAATGCAAAGTTGAGACCATATACCAGAGCATCAATTTTTGTGCTTGTCTGAAAATTTTCAAGGCGGATTCTATTTATAATGCTAGATGATTTAAATCCTTTAAAACTTGATTTCGGCTTCTGAACTTGTTGACCATGATTGTTTGCACTGAAGTCCACCGTAAGTGGTTTTGAACATGTTGGACACGCAGGTTGACCATAGCTAGCAGAAAAGTCAATCAGGCACGACTTACAGAACAGATGCTCACATGATGTCACCTGGAAATAAGGTTTATTTTTAACATTTCTTTATATTCCAAGTATTTTTTAAAAGTGAATCTAAGAGCAAGAGTCTATATAGTACCACAGGGTCTTCTGCTACATCATGACATATACCACAAATTTGTTCATTGGTTGATTTGGTCTCATCTCTCCTTGCAACAGCAGTTTTAGAATACACCACTAGATAAGGATGATCAACAGCCTGCATTCACAGCAGAGTTAAAAGAAAAGAATCCTGCAAATCAACATTTCAAAAATTGTAGAGGACAATTAATAACCTGTCGCAGGCGTGTTAAAAGGTCAAAGATATGAGCATAATTGTTCATCAGTGTTCCTTCTTCAACATAACTGCACACAAAATCATCACAAGAAAATTTGGTTGACAAAGTGAAAATGTTATTTAACAGAAAATAAATTAACATGAAAAGAAAAATTACGTATTAAATTGCGCTTGACTTTCAGTATAGAGTGAAGTGTAATAATCCTTCTCCGTGATATCAAGGTAGTCACGCCTCAGAGAAATCTGTAAACAGCATCCAAAATATAATGGTTATTGAGTGCATAAACATTATCATTTATTTTCTAAATCAACAGTATGGCATACAACTTACTATTCTTGGAGGGAGTGCAAGATCTGCCCTTCTTGGTACGTCTTAGAAGTATGCTTTTCAAAACCTTATCTTTAAGCAGAATCATAGCTCTTATACCATCATCAGTACGCCCTCTATTTGCAATCGGATTAGCAATATACTGTTTTAAACATACAACACATTAAACCCCACGCTCAAAAGCAATCAGTAATCTCAAAGTTAAAGCATAACTCACTTTGTTCCACCAACAAAAGTGTCTCACTGATTTGTGAGGGCAACTTGGACATGATGAATTTGAACTACAAAAAATAGATTGTGATACCAAAAAACACATCATGAACATGCATAAACCATAGATATGCTAGAAAAATAAAAAACCTTACCTATAATCAAGCACTTTACAATCGCAGTCTTTACACATGTAATAAGAATATGGAGTTATTTGTAAGAAGCGAACCTATGAAATAAAAACAAGTCAGAAATGAACAATGGCAAACTATTGACTTGTATGAAAAAAAAACTTACGAGTGAGTAGAGTTCACCGACACGATTTTGAAGGGGAGTACCACTTAAAGCCCATTTATAAGAAGATTCTAAGGCAAAAACAGCCCTCGTGGTATTACAGCGTCTATCTTTTATGTAATGAGCCTGTATATATTAGCCAGAAAAAATTAACATATCATTAAGGCACTCGTCTAAGCATAATATAACTGAAGAAAACATACCTCATCCAAAATTATGCGATCCCATTTTACAGAGTGCAAAAAAGATTTCATAGATCCAGAACCTGAAGAAATATCTGGAAAAGCACTTGTTTCGATGTTTTCTTTCTTCCTCTTACCCTTTGTATTCTTTTTACTTGACTTGTGTTCGCCATCCTCTTCATCAGATACATCTTCCTTTGAAAGAGACGTTTTTTCTCCGAGTTTTCCTTTCTTTTTGGACTGCTTTGATTGCTTTGCGGTTTTAACAGCATCAGGACCACAAAAATATTTAAGATGAATCTTCAATTTCTTTGCATAAAACATTTTCCCACACCACTGACACCTATCTTTTGGTGGCATGACATTTTTCCGATATTCAGCCTCCACTATAGAGTAGGTAGTTACGATAAAGTCATACTCGGAGAATTCAACAAGTGATTTTCCCCTGTTGGGTCCATGATATACCAGTACCTTGTTGCTTCCTTTAGCAGTGAAGCGATCAATCTCGTTGACCCATTGCATGACTGCAATCAATGGACATATCACAAGAGTTGTGTTGACGCCTGTAGAAGAAGCAGGGCGAAGTGCGCGTTTAGCAAGTACAAGAGCAATAGCTTGCACAGTCTTCCCCATTCCCATTTCATCTGCAAGAATACCACCTCTTGAAACAGACTCTTCCTGCTTCAATCCCCATGCTAACCATTCCTTTTGGTACCTTAAAAGTGGCATAATCAAATCCGGGGATGGATCAACCGTTTCTGCGACTATCTCGTTCAAATTATCCAAATCAACATCCTCTGTCATATGCTGGTCAAGCCATTTCTCAGTCTCTTCTTCCCAAACTTGCCACATTAAAGTTGGTTTTGTCTTCTTCTTTGCTTTCTTCTTTGTTTTATTCTTCTTTACTACAACATCATCAACTTCAAGCGCCATTTCTTCACCACTCCATGAACCAGTTTTCCTTCTCTTTGGGGGCTCAGAATCCGATACATCAACTAGTTCGTCGTTGCCAATGCCTCCTCCTGTATTCACAACACAACACAACACAAAGTCAAATCATGAAAGAGCACTTAAACCATTCCTTTCTAGTTAGAAAGTTTTCCTAGCCCTAAAACTATGTAGTGTAAGAAAAAAAGTGAAGTAAGTTGGCATAGAGGATAGAAAACCTTCATGACTGGATTCGCTGTAGTCAGAATCTGAAGACAAGCTGCTGATGCTGTTATCCGGATCCTCCATAATGCTCTTACCTAAATGAACTCTCACAACGCAAAACGATGATTCTTCAGTCTACATATTTACGAAAAAACACAGAAATCAACGTGGGAGAATTACCTTTGTTAGAAGGATCAGACGATCGAGATCGAAGCTTCATCGACGTTAGCTAGGGTTTTCAACTGACAAGTGAGGGAAGACTACTAGCGGTCGCGGGAAAACCTATTGTGGTTGGGTGGGTGGGTCGTGGGTGTATGAGGCACGCTTTTCCAAACCGTCTCATCAATCCAGCTTTGTATTTAAGACCAAAGGGTATGGGGCTCGGCACCGGGCCATCCCCTTTTAGGCCCGTCGCACACCGCCCCCTTGAGGCCCGGTCCAGCAGTTTCGTCGGATTTCCGACGTTGGAGACGGAGCTGCTTTTTTGTGGGGTCCATTGAATATTGCCGTTGAACGGCTAGTTTTAAAAAAAATCATTTAAATTAAAACTTTTTTAAATACCCACACATTTATCTACTTTTATACCAAAATGCACTCACTTTCTCCAAACAACTCCCACATTTTTATACAAAATACCCACATAATCTTCTCTAAAAAATACACCATGTCATCTTCTTCATCGTGTTCGACGGACACCATGGAAGCCGTAAAATATTTTATAAACAAGGTGGTAGAGGCGACACAAGTAATTTTGGAAGAAGAAGATGAGGAGGAGGTTTCGTCACAACAACGAAACAGGAACCCACACATCGAGCGAGACCGAGAAAGTTAGTGATATTTTTATTCTTATATTTATATTCTTATATATTTATTCTTAATTTTTTAAGTTTATGTTTTTAGTCTTATTTTTTTAATTATAAGTTGTATATATATTTTGTTATCTTGTAGGTGCTAACCAAAGATTATTCGTTGATTACTTTGCCGACGAGCCGCTGTACTCGGAGGCTATTTTTAGACGTCGTTTCAGAATGAGTCGTCGACTTTTCTTACGTATCGTCGACGATTTAGCCGCTTATCACCCGTTTTTTACCATGCGACCCGATGCTAGAGGCAAAATGGGCTTCACCACCTTACAGAAATGTACTGCGGCGATTCGTCAACTTGCTTATGGGACGACAGCCTATTCTTGGGACGAATACTTAAAGATGTCCGAAAGAACTGCTAGAGAATGTTTATACAACTTTTGCAAATTTGTGGTGAAGCTCTACAGCCAAAAATATTTGCGAAAACCGAATTACAATGACGTCCAAAATTTGTATCAACACCACCAAGCAAGACACGGTTTTCCAGGCATGCTCGGGAGCATTGATTGCATGCATTGGGCATAGCGGAATTGTCCTACCGCTTGGCGGGGAATGTATACGCGAGGCGATCAGGGACATCCAACAATAATTCTAGAAGCTGTTGCGTCTCAAGACCTATGGATTTGGCATGCTTTCTTTGGGATTCCTGGTTCGAATAACGACATCAACGTTCTACAAAATTCTGAGGTTTTTGACGATGTTATAAAAGGGATCGGTCCTGATACGAGTTTTACAGTTTCGGGAGTGGAGTACAGACGCGGGTATTATCTTGCCGATGAAATATACCCACAATACTCTACAATAGTTAAAACGATTAGGCATCCTGCAGATGAAAAAAGAAAGAAATTTGCCAAGTTTCAAGAAGCGGCTAGAAAAGATATTGAACGGTGTTTTGGGGTTCTCCAACAAAGATGACATATTATTAAAAATCCAGCACGCGCTTTTACACCCAAAACGTTGCGATACTGTATGTATGCTTGTATTTTGCTGCATAACATGATCCTCGAAGACGAAGGACATGCAATTTGTGAGTATGACGAGAACGCGGTGGAGGAGAATAATGTTCCGGTTAGCGGAGAACAACAAGATTTGAACAGGTTCTCGTTACATAACGATTTCACACATGTCAATCTTCAATCGGACTTGATCGATCACATTTGGAGTCTCGGAGAAAACAACGCGTAGTTTTTTTATTTATTTGTAACTTTAGGCTTTTTTTTAATTTAAGTTTAGGTTTTTTTTAATGTTACTTTAGGTTTTTTTTTTAATGTTACTTTAGGTTTTTTTTGAATGTAGCTTTAGGATTTTTATTTAAATGTAACTTTAAGTTTTTATTTAGAGTAAACTGCCATTTTAGTCCCTGTGGTTTGGGCAGTTTTGCCATTTTAGTCCAAATCTCAAACTTTTTAAATCTGGGTCCCTGTGGTTTGCATTTTGTTGCCATTTTAGTCCAAAAGTGAAATTTGACCAGAATCCCCAATTTCAACCCCCTGTTTTATCCTTATCTTCAGGGGCAAAATGGTCATTTATGAATTATTATAACAAATTATTAATTAAAATAAATAATCCCTTTATCATTTCCTAAATAAAACTTCATCTTCTTCACACCCATACCAGATCTGCAGTGCCACCACCATCACACCTTTCCCCTCTTTCTATCCTAGCCACCACACACACCCGCCACCACTCCTCCACCCGCACCCACAGGAGATCGGCACATCTCCTCCCAAAAAGCCCTAATTACTACCGATAATCAACAACAAAAGGCTACCGGAAGAAGATCAGGAGCAAGATAAACCTAATTCCGGTGAATTAAATCCATCGTCAGACGAAATCAGATTAAACAATTTCACCGTTGAAACCACAAACGAGTGAAGCTGGAAGATGACGTCATGGAGGGTGACGTGGCGGTGGTGCGTGAGGTTGGGGACGAAGTTAAAACCCTAGAAAACCAGAAATCGTTTCTGTTAGAGCCGATGAATTGTCTGAAGTGAGTTTTATCAATTCACCTTATATAACTTTTTTTTGTATTAGAGTAAACTGCCATTTATGTCTCTTCAAACAACATTCCACCACTGTCGGAGATCTATGTCGTCGCCGTAGTTCCTCCTTGGTGCTAGGTCTGATTTGGGTGTGGGTGTGTGGTTATCGGAGAACCACCACCTCCTTCACCTGCTCCACCGGTTCTCTCTCTCTCTCCTCCCCTGATTTCGCTACTGGTCTGATTTGGGTGTGGGTGTGTGGTTATCGGAGAAGGAGAGTGGCAGAGGGTGTGGTGTATGTGGTTGCTTTGGTGGATTTACGGTGATGGATGGTGAATAATAATGGTTGTGGTGAAGGTGTGTTGATGGAGGTTGTACTGACGGTAATGGCTCAGATCTGCCGGTTTTGATGATGTTCTTGATTTTCTGGAGAAGGTGATCGAAGATGATGGTGGTTGCTTTGGTGGATTTACTGTGATGGATAGTGATCGGAGATGATGTTGGAGAAGGTGATCGGAGATGATGGTGGTGCGCCGTGAGAGATGGTGGTTTAGATCTGCCGGTTTTGATGATGTTCTTGATTTTCTAGGTTTTGATGATGATGTTTGCATATGAATGATGTCTGGGTTTTGATGATGTTCTAAGATGATGTTCTTGATTTTCTGGGTTTTGATGATGTTCTTGATCTGGGTTTTATTGCAAAAAAAAAATGAAATTTAAAAAATGACCAAAATGCCCCTGCACTAAAGGACAAAATAATCAGTTTTCAATAGTCAAAATAGAGGGTTTTTGGATTTTGGACTAAAATGGCAACAAAATGCAAACCACAGGGACCCAGATGTAAAAAGTTTGAGATTTGGACTAAAATGGCAAAAGTGCCCAAACCACAGGGACCAAAATGGCAGTTTACTCTTTTATTTAAATGTAACTTTAGGATAGTCTTCAAGGGGATGGTCCTCCTCCTATGCTTACGTGGCGCTTATGTGGAGGATAGTCCCTTTGGAGACTATCCTCCCCATACCCAATGGTCTAAGTGAGTGGGTTACTTCTCTCCGCCTCGGCTTTTTCTTTTTCATTTTTTTTGAAAGGTGTGAATTATCTGCAAATGTTGAAAGGTCTAACATACGTTGTCTTAATCGGGTCGGTGTTAAAGAGTCCCCTCACATAATATATCACCAATTTAAACCCTCGAGAAACCCCTATCACCCAGACTCCTGTGGAGGGGAAAATTCACACGGACCCACCATAGGTGGAACTTAAATACCCGTGGTCACCACTAGAGCACTAGTGATGGTTCTCTCCACCTCAGTTGTTATGTCAATTTTCGATTCACTCTCCATTTTGTAGTAAAACGTAAGGGTGGTCCATCGAAGGAAGTTTTCACTTTATTTATTTTTTTTATTTCTGAAAATTATATGTTACGTTTATTTACGTTAAAAATAAAAAGTAAGAATGAAAAGTCTTGAATCCTTAACTAAGTACGAACTAGACACGAGGGAATGAAAGATCGGGTCCATAAACAAGTAAAAAAAATCGGGTGAGAATAAAGGAGGGAAATGCGTTTCCCTTCCCAACTAAGGTAAGTACCAATCTTCTAAGTAAGTGGTGTCGGTCTCATTGCAGGGTCAGGTATGTTGCTTGGCTAAAGGGATATATATATATACATGTAACACATATATGAATATGCATGGAAATGGTTTGTATTTAATTGTTGGAACCTAGTTGAGAATGTGTTGACAGTTTGACCGTGTCAGGGTCAGACGGGGTATATGAGTAAGTATAAGGCAAGTGTCAATAAGATAGCAAGAAGAGCGACGGTAACTAGCACGTAAATGAAATGTTTATTTCAAAGAAAGAAGTAATGAATAAACTTATGTGATAGAGATATTAGAAACCAACTCATGAGAGTTGGGGTGAATGACGGGCTAAGACCCGGACGAATGACTTAATTACGGACGGGAAGGGGAAAGTTTTTGCAATAAACGCTAAACTAAGGAAATTGCATATTAGTTAGCATGTTCGAACTGAAGGTAAGGCACAAACGCGCATTACAATACGTATGAATACAATAAGTAAGAAGATGGCAAAATAATAAATGAATTGTAGTGATTGTATATAAGAAGTAAACATGAAATGTGGTAGAACATGTAAATGGGAAATCTAGGAAGAAAATATGTGAATAAACACCGAATAGAATGAATATTTGAATGAAATATGCTAACCATTAATTTTGTAAATGAGAATGGTAGAATGCTTGAAGTGATGAAACTAGTGGAGTTGGTGAAAGGATGTGCACAAGCATAAACTCAACACATGAATGAGATCCTCCAAATGTGGTATGGACTCGTGAAGGAGGGGGCTGATCCGGGTTGCATATCATCGGTCTACGCAATGAGAGCGATGTTAGTAACGTGTTTGAGTTATAATTTTTAGACAGCATTTCAGATTTGAATAGTACATTTCTGCCTGAAAGAGTGGTAATTTGAACATGACATAGTATAAGGATGTTTGACTTTGAAAGTCAACGTAGGAAGAATTTTTTACTCTGGTTTGGGTTGTGAAAAGAATCTAAAACCCTTGAAGGAAAACTTTTGGGTTATGATTTAAAAACCCGGAAGTTACCTAAAAAGGGATGTACATAGTAGTTGCGATGGTAGTAATAATAGAATGATGCTAAACCTTTTACTAAGTTCGAATGGGTGAGAATGAAATAATAACTATATGGTGATAGCGATGACCCTGAATGAATGTTGGCAATATGCGTATATATGTGGTCAAAAAATCATGTGTTAATGAATGTGCTTAGAAAGAATGTTGATAGTAGAATACCGAAGTAACTCATGATAAACACTCATGTGGCTGACACCAACATGAAATATCTGGTATGATATACAATTAAGATGGAAGTAATCGATTCATTATGATTAGTAAATGTATAAAAGTTTTACATTTAGTTAAGAACGTTGAAACAAGACATTTAATTATGTTTGTACGTTAATAAAACCCTTGCATAAACCATGAATGCGTTCTTGCTATAGTATTCATTTTGAATTAATCGAATGAATGAACCGGTGGTGATGATGTTTGCTAGGAACTAGCATTATGCAAGGATACGAAACCTAGATGTGTGTTTCTATGAGTGGGTTCTTAGTTGTACGATTGAAGGAGTAATAATAATGACCGAGAAGGAAAGGTAGTTATTGTTTAGTGGAAATGAACCAGGTTTCAGGGACGAAACCTCTTTTAAGGGGGTAGACTTGTAACGCCCCAAAACTCGAATCTTGAATTCGAGTAACACATTTTCATATGAGTATAGCATGAAATAAAATACTAGGCTAATTAACCAAGTTAAACATTTTGTCAAACTAGTAAGGAATAAAAGTTGTGTCATTTGTGACCAAGTGTCACGGCCCCAGCCCCGGTTTTACCCGGTCTGGAGCCGTGAGACAGGAACACGTGGTATCTATGATGCGACAGCGGAAGATTTTATCAGGATCTTTTAAAAACTCAAAATACCCGATTATTTTATTTCATCACTTGGGATAAACCCCGTTATTTTACAATAGAGGAATTTCACAAGTAAATTCCCTGATTTATTAAAACATGTTTATTTATTTTAACTGAGCCACCTCTTCAAGCTTGTTAGTGCTCCGTAGCACTTTTCCTTGATTTACAGCAGGTCGCCTGAAACATGTTTTAAAAATATTTTATCAGCGGGGAAATGATGGCGAGTTATTCAAATTTGATAAAATGACACATGGTTATAAATTACAGCATAAGAGCGATTACAATGGCTTCTATCTTATTTTTATCTGGCGCCGTGTCACCTGGTGACGATGGTCATACCACTATTGGGTCTTTCCCCAAGTAGTGACGTTTATCACTGTTAGGATTTATTAGCCTAACCCGTGAGAAATTAGTAATGTGCACAATACCCCACTAGCCAGTGATTCAAGATAACCACGACTTACTCCCTGTAATTATAACTTTTGAAAATGGAGTATTGTAAAATGCTTTTGATAAAAGAGAATAACTCACATTGTAGATTTATATGGGCAGAGTTTAGCCTACTGATTAGCCTTTGTAACCTAATTTAAATAACATGCACACGAACTAGGTCAGTAACTAATACAGCATTTACGATAACTCACGAGATTAAATCCTCACAACGAATGACAAAGTGCAATACTTAAACATCCATCGAATTCACGACGAATGACAAAGCATAACCCTAATGTGGGCAGCACTTAAACATCCATTGGATAGTTTTAATCGATCGGACATTGAATCGTAGCAGCGATCGAGTTAATACCCTGTATCGTAGCAGCGCCTCGCTATAATAATTGAAATTTTGACTTTGAAGCAGTATACTTTCGTTTTTATGAAATGATTTCGACATAGAATGAAAGCTCCTGAGCTAAGCTATTTATAGGTGAAATATGGGTCTCACGCGGCCCGCGTGACCCCTAAGCCAAACTTTATACGGCTCGCGAGGCCGCCTAGTCTACGCGTAGGTTTGCTGGGTCACGAGTTAGGGTTGCCAGATGGATTATACGTGGCCCGGATGCTTATCCGGTTGAATTTCAAGTTGACGCGGCCCGCGTAAGGGTCTGGTCATCCTTTACGCAGCCCACCTGAAGACCATTATTCTTGATTTCTTGATTTTTGATATGGATTAGGGTTTCAGGGGTCCGGGTTTCTACTTACGAGTTGTTTTGGGACGTTTTTGGAGGTCCTTATATCCTCCCCACCTTATTTAAAATCTCGTCCTCGAGATTCATTGAAATAAGTGAGGATACTTTCGCTTCATCTCCGATTCCAGTTCCCAAGTGTATTCAGGTCCTCTCCTTGAATTCCACTTGACTTTAACTAGTACTAGTCGTTTGTGTTTGAGAAATTTAATCTTTCTGTCTTCTATCTGAAGAGGTTTCTCAACAAATTTTAGCTTTTCGTTTACCTCTATATCTTGAAGAGGTATTACCAGCGATTCGTCTGATAAACATTTCTTGAGATTGGATACATGAAATACGTCATGTACTCCAGCTAGCTCTTCTGGTAGTTGTAAACGATAGGCAACTGGTCCTATTCGTTGGATGACTAGGAATGGTCCTACGTACCTTGGACTTAGTTTTCCCTTCTTTCCAAATCGAACTACTCATTTCCAAGGAGAAACTTTCAATAGTACTATGTCTCCAACTTGGAATTCTAACGACTTGCGTCGATTATCTGCATAACTTTTCTGGCGATCTTGAGCCGTCTTGAGTCTTTCCTTGATTTGAGTGATTTTGTCGGTCGTCTCTTGCACAATTTCAGGACCTGACAATTGACTTTCTCCTATCTCTGCCCAACACACTGGAGTTCTACACTTACGTCCATACAGTGCTTCAAACGGGGCAGCTTCGATGCTTGAATGATAACTATTATTATAGGAGAATTCAATTAAAGGTAAATGATTGTCCCAATTTCCACCAAAATCGATTACACATGCCCTAAGAATGTCTTCCAAAGGTTGCATTGTCCTTTCACTTTGTCCATCTGTTTGAGGATGGTATTCAGTACTTAAATTTAGTCGGGTTCCCATTGCTTCTTGGAAACTTTTCCAAAAATGGGAAGTGAAACGACTATCCCTATCCGATACAATGGAGAGTGGAACTCCATGTAAGGATACGACTTTATCTACATACAACTTGGCTAACCTTTCCATGCTAAAGGTTTCTTTCATGGGTAGAAAATGAGCTGATTTGGTTAATCGATCCACAATTACCCAAATCGCATCATTACCCTTTCTGGTTTTGGGTAACTTAGTAACAAAATCCATTGTTATGAGTTCCCATTTCCATACAGGCATTTCTAATTGTTGTAGTAGACCTGAAGGTTTCTGGTGTTCTGCTTTAACTTGCGAACAAGTAAGACATTTGGAAACATATCTAGCTATGTCCTTTTTCATTCCTATCCACCAGAAATTATTCCTTAAATCTTGGTACATCTTATTGTTTCCAGGATGCATGGTATATCTAGATTTATGAGCTTCCTCTAAAATCTTATTTCTTAAGTCTCCTTGCTTAGGTACCCAAATTCTTCTTTCATGGAATCTCCAAATTCCATCCGCTCCTTGCTCTAATTCTTTTATCTGCCCTTTCATTCCTTCAGCAACATCCTGGATTCCTGTTTCCTAAACATCCTTTAATTGTTCCATTAAATCTAACTGTAGAGTTAATCTAAGAGCACGAACTCGCTTTTACTTTTCATGATACTTACGACTTAAGGCATCTGCAACTACGTTTGCCTTTCCTTCGTGATATTGAATATCACAGTCGTAGTCACTTAGGATTTCCATCCACCTTCTTTGTCTCATGTTTAATTCTTTTTGCCCGAATATATATCTTAAGCTCTTATGATATGTATAGACAGTAAACTTACTTCCATACAGATAATGTCTCCAAATCTTAAGGGCAAAAATTATGGCTCCTAACTCTAAATCATGAGTCGTATAATTTTCCTCGTGCTTTTTCAATTGTTTTGATGCATACGCAATTACCTTTTTGCGTTGCATTAGCACACTTCCTAATCCTAGCTTTGAAGCATCACAGTATACTTCAAAATCTTCTGTTCCTTCTGGTAAGGCTAGAATTGGAGCTTTTGTTAATTTCTGCTTTAAGATCTTAAAAGCTTCTTCTTGTTTAGGTCCCCATTCAAACTTAATTGCTTTACAGGTTAGCTTAGTTAATGGTACAACTATTTTGGAAAAATCCTTAATAAACTGTCACACCCTGACCACGTAGAACATACAAAACGTGGCGGAAACGTCGGGGAGTGTTGTAACAGAATTAATTGTTTCAAATCCATGGCATTTAAAGTTTCGTTTTATTAATCAAACAAAAGAGTTACATTGTTTTAAACTAGAAACAAAGAGTATATAACAAAAATTAACTAGTTCTTGTCTCGTTTTAAGTCACTAAGGCACGGGTCCGCCTAAGTATGTCTTGATAAGTCCTATGCATCATCTCCTGAAAACACATGTGAAAATAGGTACGTCAGCATAAAAATGTCTGTGAGATACATAGGTTTTGTGAAAACAGAATCCATGACTTATGTTTGAGAAAATGTTTAGTCATGAACCTTGTAATTTGCTTTGTCTTGTAAATCATTTGAAAAACGATAATATCAGATGATATGTATAAATAAGAGAATAGTGTATGGTTAAATGAATAACCATGTAAAATGAGTTTGTATAAGATAAGTTGTTTGTAAATCAATGTCTTGTGAAAAGTATGTTATTTGTATAAAATGTTATATGTCTCAAATTGAAATGATTCAAATAACGCTACAATATGTGATACCATACAAACACTTATATATAGGAAGTACCAGCGGCGTATCCACCGTGCTTGTATCATATTACATACGCCTCGTTACTTAAATCACTTACTCAAACCAAACCATCAAGATGAAATGTTTAACAATTGTAGAAATGTTTATGTATAGTCAAATGTCTATTGTCAAATGTAAATCATGTCAACAGATACAACTGGTTCACACGGTTTAATAGTTACAAACGGTTCATATAATCAAAGGGTTACGACGGTTCACATAGTCAAAGGGTTACAACGGTTCAAAATGTAGTATAATGTGTTCATATGTTGGATGAGCATATGCAATAGAAATGTAATGTAAAACAATGTACTAAGTATGCACGTAATGGAAATACATAGCATAAGTGTAATGTAAAACAATGTACTAAGTATGCACACAATGGGCGTACATAACATGTAATGTAAGGCAAAGTGATGTACTAAGTATGCTAAGTTAACATACAAAGCAGAAAAGTCATGTAAATCAATGTGCTAGCATGCTATCAGTCAACATACATAGCAGAAATGTAATGTAAATCATGTACTAATAGTGTACTAATGAACATAACAAGTATATGATGTGAAAACAGGAAAGCACGAAAGTAACAAGTAGGCACATGTGTTTCACCCCAAAACAGTTTGGAAAACAGTAAAAGAGGGGTCTATGTACTCACTTGAGATTGCTCAGAAGTCCTAAGATAACCACCAAGCAATGCTAGAGATCACGGAATCAAACGGCACCTAATATAGGTAACTATGTTAATAAACCGGACCTATATCGGAGGATCGGATAGAATGAGGGTTCGTAAACCAAACGAGTATGGAGACTCGTGTAATATGGTTTAACAAAGCCTACATACTAAATGAAACCTAACATAAGTGCTTACGACCCATTACGACCCGTTTAGGTAGCTTATGCTACTTTAACGCGTTGTTCGTGTGAAACGCGTTCGGACCGCCTAACTAGTCCTATGACAAGTAACATATGCCTTAACATGTCTAATATTGTTGTCAAATCAGTTTAGATGTCAAAAGTTATGTTACATATGTTTAAAATGAATTTTGGCATCAAAGGGGTATTTTGGTAATTTACCTAAGGCATATAAACTACCTATCATACAACTACTTAAACGAAGCGACCATAAGGTATAACCTCGGAAGGTTATTCCCTATATACTATGGTCACCTAATGTGTTTGGTCGGATCCTAATGATCGACCAAATGGGTCGGGTTCGAAGGTATAAGCGATTTATTAGATCGCTTACCCTTACGACCCTAGACAACGTGGTAATCAGTAGGCATAGTCACAAGGGACTATAACCATCGTGATTACAATCACGTTGCGAAGTTCAAACGAACTTCGCACTGACCATAAACTGGTGAATGCATAAAGTCAAACAAAGTTTTACTTTCGGACTCGAAAAGCAATAAAAGAACGAAGGAACACTTACAAAGGGTCCCCGAATGCTAATCTTGATTCAAGTAGCTCAGGTATGAAACAAAGGTTTCAACTTAGAGCTTCTCAAATCAGATTCTTGTGAGGAATGAGTGAAAATGTGATGGGTATTTATAGATTTCGGTTCACCGTTAGGATCGTTTCTTGGAGAAGAGGGAATGATCTCGCCCGTACACTTGTCGGAATGTTGTGGTAACTCATATTGCTCCACCACAAGAGTTGGACACATGGCATTGGCCTTTGGAGGGTGTTTAAGGGCTGTTAACAGCTGAGAAAAATGATTTGCTGCATCTGGCCCCTGCTTGCGCACCGCAACACTCACATTGTTTAGGTGCTCAAGGACCCAGTTTGGCAGATTTACAGTTTTGGTCCCTGTTGTGTTATAAGGTCATTTCCGACGCGTTTAAGGCCCGTTAACCCCATTTCAAAGCTCTAAAATGAAGTTAAAGTATAGGGAACTTAAAATGTGCTCAAAAATATCTCGGATGTCGGTTCGTTTGGCCGTACAATCGCGATGTTCGCTTAATTACGACGGAATGCGCATAAGCTCGAAAAACGATCAAAATGACGTGACGAATGGATTTTTCATATGCCAAACACTAAAATAAAATGTTTTAGTGCTTACATAAATTTTTGGATGTCCGGATGTATTCAGAACGTAAGTTATGCGCGAAAGTGCAAACTTGTGCACTTTTTGACGCTTTTAGTCCCTGAATGACACAAAAGTTTATTTTAGCACACCGAACCCCTCAAAGCCTATTTCTAAGCTATGTAAATGATCTTTAGGGTATGTTTAACTTATGGTCATGTTCCGGAATGTTTGTTACAGTTCAAATTGGCATACTTTTGTAGTTTGTCAGGTTTAGTCCCTGTAAGCGATTTAACTTGATTTTGCCATACCAAAGCCTTCAAAACTTATTTCTAAGTTATGTAAAGGTTATTTAAGGTATGTTAAGCATATTTCACTATTCCAGAGTGTTCATTGCATTAAACTGGTTATATTTACGCATCAGCGCGCGTATAACCTTCTAGAAAGCGATTTAGAGCTTGAAATCGAACAAGAGTCGATATGTGCAAAAGATACACATATTTATACAGATCCCAAGTATGAAATACAATATTTCATTGGCTTGGTATTTGTTTGATGGTCGCAGTGACCCAGGTGTCACAGTCTCCTCTACTTTAGGAAATTTCGTCCCGAAATTTATTCGTAGGAGTCCATCTGTGACTTTGTGTCAAGTAACCACCAGATATACAAGGCATAATCCTGTCATTTCCTTAACGGACAATCTTCAGAAACGAAAATGAACAGACGGAGTCATTTTCCTCAACGAGTATTCTTCAGAAACGGAAATGAAGGAATAAACAAACGGGGATTCATTTCCTCAACAGACAATCTTCAGAAACGTAAAATGGACTTACGGAGTCATTTTCAACGGTTGCTTCATCAGAAATGGAAATGAAAAGGATAATCAAACGGATATTCATTTCCTCAACGGACAATCTTCAGAAACGAAAATGAACAAACGGAGTCATTTTCAACGGGTGCTTCCTCAGAAATGGAAATGAAAAGGATAATCAAACGGATATTCATTTCCTCAACGGACAATCTTCAGAAACGAAAATGAACAAACAGAGTCATTTTCAATGGGTGCTTCCTCAGAAACGGAAATGAAAATGATAGACAAACGGATATTCATTTCCTCAACGGACAATCTTCAGAAACGAAAAATGAACAAACGGAGTCATTTTCAACGGGTGCTTCCTCAGAAATGGAAATGAAAAGGATAATCAAACGGATATTCATTTCCTCAACGGACAATCTTCAGAAACGAAAATGAACAAACATAGTCATTTTCAACGGGTGCTTCCTCAGAAACGGAAATGAATAGAATTAACTTCTAGGCACATGACAAAGCTCGCTGTGGTTCCTGTGCACTAAATTCCATAATTATGTATGCATCCATAATTACGTAATTCCTTGCACAGTCTGCACAGTCTGTCTTGTAATGTTTAGGGAAAAAAAATTAAACCTGTGATGAGGGTGACTAGACTACCATAGGGTCCTTTTAATTAGATCGACAAATGATCTTTTTAATTAGGCCACCAAGGAGTCCTTTCAGCTATATCATCACATGATGTTCCTAACCAGATTTTTGGATCAATCTGTTTAACTAGACCACTCAAGGGGTCTAATTACGGAGTAGTACTTTATAACCCAAGGGACTTAACTACAACGTAGAAGTCCATTAACGATTTTAGATAACAAAAACTTGGATTACACCAAAAACATAAAAGGGAACACATAAGCACATAATCACATAGTTGCTTAACTCAGTTATTAATTTGTTATTAACTTGTTAGTGATTGAATATGGATATTCAAAGTACACCAGGAAACCAGTCGCTGGACTTCAATGTCCTCTGGGATCTATCTGAAAAGATAGGATGATCTCCCAAAATTCGATTTTGTTTTTCAAAGAAACGTAATATTCGAATTAAGGAACACAACAATTTTAGGATTTACGGAAATATCCTTAAACCCTAGTTCTCTCTCTCTAATGGAGAAAAACGACCCCCCTTATACCTTGACCTAAAATTCGTGATTCTTGATGATTGTAGGGATTGTTTGTGTGATTAGAGTCTCATGAATTCTGATTTACCCCTACAATTCAGTATAATCATCCTTTGATTCGTTTTTTAGAGAATAGGGTTACGTTTTTTTCTTCTCTACACTTGGCTGCTGATGTTACTTTGGTTTCGTTGATAATCTGGTTTGGGTATACAAAGAGAGATTGTGTTTGCTGCATTTACAAGGGTTGCTGCATAGTTACTTCGTCTGATTCATCTTTTCTTGAACAAATTTGTGTGTGACGGCTGCTAGGGTTTGTCAGGTTTTTTTTGTCTAGTTTCTTTTGCATGGTTTCAGCCGTCATATCTGTTTGATCAGATTAGGGTGTTCACGCATTCGCGATACCATTCTGATCAGATTAGGGGTTGACGCAAGGTGTGGATTAGTGAAGTGCGGCAGCCTTGGTTTAGGGTTTCATTGCAGCCTTAAACTAGGGTTTTTCGCTGTTTGTTTTGGCGCCCTGTTTATCAGAATCTGATTCATCTTGGCAATCAGTTTATTCTGATTCTTGCCGGTTGGATGGTAATGGATGATCATATCGCAGATGTTCCAGACAATTCAGGAGTTTTTGAAAAGAAGATCAAGAATATTGATGGTAAACCATTTGTGCCAAGGAAATCGCTACATATGGCGGCTAGGGGAGTGCACAAGAAGGTAACCTTTATGCTACCATTAAATGATGTAGAACACGAATCTGGTCGTTCTGATTCTCCTAACCAGCAGTTCGCTAAGGTTGTTGACAAACGAAAAGTTGGGTTTGTTCTTCCGGTGAATGACGTTAGCCCTCTTCCCCATGTTCATACTCAACACCAATCGTATGCTAATGCGGTTTCAAATGAACAAGCTGAATAGGGTGGTGCTAAAATGGATTTCGGTACGTCAAAAGTTGATAATTCAGCTATGAATGCTACTGAATCGGCTGATCAAACTCCCAAGATTAATTTTTGGACACTAAACTCTGATGTCTCATTGGAGGGAGTGGATGTTGTCTTACCAATCGCCTCTGTGCAACAGGTCAATAACAAGTTAGCTAACACTCTCTATGGGTATTTCCTGGTGGATAGAATTGCATATCCGGTTGTTGAATACTTCGTGAGAACAAATTGGAAGAAATATGGTCTGCAGAAGACTATGATGAATTCGAATGGGTTTTTCTTCTTCAAGTTTGAAGATAGGAGGGGTATGAATAATGTTCTTGAAGGGGGGCCATGGCTGATTCGTAATAAACCATTGTTTCTCAACACTTGGTCCCCTACAAACACCCTTAAAAAAGAAGATATTAAAAAGGTTGCGGTTTGGGTTAAATTGCATGAGGTTCCGTTAGTGGCATATACAGATGATGGGTTAAGCATGTTGGCTTCTAAAATTGGCGCTCCTATGCGGTTGGATTCATACACAAGTGATATGTGTAATGAGGCTTGGGGAAGGAGCAGCTATGCTAGGGCTCTCATTGAAATATCGGCTGAACATGACTTTAAAGAGGTTCTAACCATGGCTATTCCCGAGTTGGATGAAGGCAAGTATGTTACTGAGACTATTCGAGTTGAATATGAATGGATACCCCCAAGATGTGCTCACTGTCATGTGTTTGGACATGACTCTGAGGGATGTCCTAAATGCATGGGTTTGACGTCGAAACCTCCTACAAACAAGTCGAAAGTAGATGAGGATGGTTACACTGAAGTTAGGTCGAAAAAGAGTGCAAAGAAGAGTGGTTTTCAAGTTAATAACCTGAAACCCAAGTTTGAATATCGTCCGGTGGATAAAAAGAAAAAGACAGGGAGTTCTCCCTTTGTAAATGAGCAAGGTACTAGTTTGTCTAAGGTTCAAACTCATAATCCGTTTAGTGCTCTTGAAGTTGGTGGGGAAAATGGGGGTTCCTTACAGGGAAACAGAAAAGGGGGACGTGGTCCAAGTGAGGAGTCTGATGAGGATGAGGTAGAGGTGGTTTATGATGAAAGCAATGATTTTCTGACATCGGGCACGCATTCCACGTCTGCTAAGGTAGGGGAAAGCACCTCTCATACAAGGTTCTCCAATGGATAGAGGTCTTTTGGATCAGGCTAGAGGGTTGCTTCTTGGGGGCAACTTCATTTTTGATGATGGTGGATAAAGATTTATTTATTAGCTTTTGTCTTGTCTACTAGATAGTCATTTTCATGATTGTAGTAGACTAGGTTGATAGGGTATATTGGTTGTTTGGCATTTTGATTACATATATGGGGCCTGTCCTGTATATGAACTAGTGGGGAACTCATCCTCACTACTTGTACTTATTTGGCAGTTGTCTATAATAGAATCACCGGGGTAACCCTTTACCCAAAAGAAATATCCTTAAGTACCCTTATTAAGGATTTATAGTGGTACTTTGGGTATTCGTCTCGTGTTGTAACTTGCGCCTTGTACTTCGTTTCCTTAGAATAAACGGGTACTTAGGAATTTCGTGGAAACGCAAGAGATCATAAGATGGAAAAAATAAATTTTGGGGGTAGTTTGCTTTACAAGGGATACGATTCCTTGATTGTCGGTATTGTAAGAGATATGTTGTTTATACATACAACCACATAAATTCATTGCAATGTAAATAAAAGATTTATTTATAAACAAGGATAACAACTGTTTCTTAGATCTTGACAACAAAAGAGAATAATACATAAGGATTGATTATTTCTAAACAAGGTTGTCTTCCATTCAGTCAGATGCTCATCCCTGTGCTGGATTTGCATTAGCAAGTTTTGGGCAATTTCTTCGGAAATGACCCATCTCGCCACAGTTGAAGCAAGAACCTGGTAGAAAACGACCTTGAGCAGGATTGTTGCCAGCTTGGTTTGGTGCAGCTGCAGCTGGGCAGACTCTTGCTGTATGGCTTATAAGTCCACAAGTTTGGCATTTGCGGCACTTTACATTGGCATGATGATGGAGGCTACATTGGTTGCACAAGGGTGCAGTTCCATTGTATGGCTTCCTAGCAGGGGGTTGAGCTGGTTAGTTGGGGACGGCTTGATCATTGTGAGTAACCATGGTGAAGTTCTGAGAAGCATTTCGCTTCTTTGACTTCTTAGGGGATCCAGTCTGTTCATCCATGGTCTTTGATTCCTCGATTGGGTTCGATTCCTCGACCGTTTTCTTGTTACCTTTTCGGAAAAGTTTACCTTTCCTGATCTTTGATTCAGTCAAGGTTGCAGATAGCTCAATGGCCTGTCTAACTGTAGTAGGGTTGCTACCAGTCACAATGTCTTGTATTGAGTCAGGGAGGCCATCAATGTACTTTTCGATTGCCTTATGCAAAGGCGTGACCATGTTTGGGCATAACAGACTTAACTCCACATAACGGTCCGTGTAGGCTCGATGCTCACCGCTATCTTGCGTAAGATTGTCAAATTCCCTTTCCAAGGCCCTGATCTCGTGACGAGGACAGAATTCCTTCATCATAAGGGCCCTAAGTTCAGCCCATGTACGTGCTAGAGCAACTTCTGCACCACGATCTCTCATAACCCCGTTCCACCACGTAAGGGCCCTCTTCTGGAACACACTCGAAGAAAACTTGACCTTGCGATTGTCAGGACATTGCACGTGGCGAAAAGTATTCTCAATGCTCTCGAACCATTGAAGAAGCCCAGTCGCTCCCTCAGAACCACTAAACTTGAGTGGTTTAGCCGAGTTAAAACTCTTGAAATTGCATGGACCATTGTTGTTGTTGTTGGCTTGGTTCCATTGAGCAAAGAGGTTTGGAAATTGAGCAGCCATTTGCTGTGCAATGATTTCTGCCAGTTCGGCAGTCACTATCTGGTTTTCGCGTTGAGGATGCATTCTAAAAGAGAAACAAGAAAGAAAACAAATGAAATGGCATTGGGTAAGAATAGGATGTTACAATTACCGACCATAATCATGGTTGATGGTCATTTGTTTGAACCACGAAGCAAACAAACAACACAAAGGCTGAATCAAAGCAAATAGATCCTCATAGTGTATCGCGAAGACATGCTCGCCTATAAGTGGACACTCACCCCAAGAGTTCCCAGGTAAGAGTGACTGGTCCGATTATGTGGATTTGTACGAACACTCTAGCCTTAGACAGAAAACCCAGGGTACAGGCATTCACTCTTCCAGTTTGCACGTGTTCACACTATTTAGGACCCAAAACTTTGACGAGAGTTTTGAAAATTCAAAGGGGTTCAAAACCTTATAACAGAGGGTTCAAAACCTAGTAATCAATCATCCTAGAACAGATGATTAGTCTTCAAAGCGGTTTTGAAATTTATGTTCTTGTTGTGGTCGTCGCCTAAGGATATGTGGCGGTATTGTTTTATGACTAAACGCAAGTAAACTCGCGTTAGGGTCCTAGGAAGGTTATAGACTAGGTCAAAGTATTACTAATAACCTAATTCCCTATAACCATTGGCTCTGATACCAACTTTTCTGTCACACCCCGACCACGTAGAACATACAAAACGTGGCGGAAACGTCGGGGAGTGTTGTAACAGAATTAATTGTTTCAAATCCATGGCATTTAAAGTTTCGTTTTATTAATCAAACAAAAGAGTTACATTGTTTTAAACTAGAAACAAAGAGTATATAACAAAAATTAACTAGTTCTTGTCTCGTTTTAAGTCACTAAGGCACAGGTCCGCCTAAGTATGTCTTGATAAGTCCTATGCATCATCTCCTGAAAACACATGTGAAAATAGGTACGTCAGCATAAAAATGCCTGTGAGATACATAGGTTTTGTGAAAACAGAATCCATGACTTATGTTTGAGAAAATGTTTAGTCATGAACCTGGTAATTTGCTTTGTCTTGTAAATCGTTTGAAAAACGATAATATCAGATGATATGTATAAATAAGAGAATAGTGTATGGTTAAATGAATAACCATGTAAAATGAGTTTGTATAAGATAAGTTGTTTGTAAATCAATGTCTTGTGAAAAGTATGTTATTTGTATAAAATGTTATATGTCTCAAATTGAAATGATTCAAATAACGCTACAATATGTGATACCATATAAACACTTATATATAGGAAGTACCAGCGGCGTATCCACCGTGCTTGTATCATATTACATACGCCTCGTTACTTAAATCACTTACTCAAACCAAACCATCAAGATGAAATGTTTAACAATTGTAGAAATGTTTATGTATAGTCAAATGTCTATTGTCAAATGTAAATCATGTCAACAGATACAACTGGTTCACACGGTTCAATAGTTACAAACGGTTCATATAATCAAAGGGTTACGACGGTTCACATAGTCAAATGGTTACAACGGTTCAAAATGTAGTATAATGTGTTCATATGCTGGATGAGCATATGCAACAGAAATGTAATGTAAAACAATGTACTAAGTATGCACGTAATGGAAATACATAGCATAAGTGTAATGTAAAACAATGTACTAAGTATGTACACAATGGGCGTACATAGCATGTAATGTAAGGCAAAGTGATGTACTAAGTATGCTAAGTTAACATACAAAGCAGAAAAGTCATGTAAATCAATGTGCTAGCATGCTATTAGTCAACATACATAGCAGAAATGTAATGTAAATCATGTACTAATAGTGTACTAATGAACATAACAAGTATATGATGTGAAAACAGGAAAGCACGAAAGTAACAAGTAGGCACATGTGTTTCACCCCAAAACAGTTTGGAAAACAGTAAAAGAGGGGTCTATGTACTCACTTGAGATTGCTCAGAAGTCCTAAGATAACCACCAAGCAACGCTAGAGATCACGGAATCAAACGGCACCTAATATAGGTAACTATGTTAATAAACCGGACCTATATCGGAGGATCGGATAGAATGAGGGTTCGTAAACCAAACGAGTATGGAGACTCATGTAATATGGTTTAACAAAGCCTACATACTAAATGAAACCTAACATAAGTGCTTACGACCCATTACGACCCGTTTAGGTAGCTTATGCTACTTTAACGCGTCGTTTGCGTGAAACGCGTTCGGACCGCCTAACTAGTCCTATGACAAGTAACATATGCCTTAACATGTCTAATATTGTTGTCAAATCAGTTTAGATGTCAAAAGTTATGTTACATATGTTTAAAATGAATTTTGGCATCAAAGGGGTATTTTGGTAATTTACCTAAGGCATATAAACTACCTATCATACAACTACTTAAACGAAGCGACCATAAGGTATAACCTCGAAAGGTTATTCCCTATATACTATGGTCACCTAATGTGTTTGGTCGGATCCTAATGATCGACCAAATGGGTCGGGTTCGAAGGTATAAGCGATTTATTAGATCGCTTACCCTTACGACCCTAGACAACGTGGTAATCAGTAGGCATAGTCACAAGGGACTATAACCATCGTGATTACAATCACGTTGCGAAGTTCAAACGAACTTCGCACTGACCATAAACTGGTCAATGTAGAAAGTCGAACAAAGTTTGACTTTCGGACTCGAAAAGCAATAAAAGAACGAAGGAACACTTACAAAGGGTCCCCGAATGCTAATCTTGATTCAAGTAGCTCAGGTATGAAACAAAGGTTTCAACTTAGAGCTTCTCAAATTAGATTCTTGTGAGGAATGAGTGAAAATGTGATGGGTATTTATAGATTTCGGTTCACCGTTAGGATCGTTTCTTGGAGA
This sequence comes from Helianthus tuberosus, assembly GCA_030545235.1. Classification (NCBI taxonomy): domain Eukaryota; kingdom Viridiplantae; phylum Streptophyta; class Magnoliopsida; order Asterales; family Asteraceae; genus Helianthus; species Helianthus tuberosus. The sequence continues at coordinate 106,370,192 of CM060424.1, read as the reverse complement.
AGAGGGAATGATCTCGCCCGTACACTTGTCGGAATGTTGTGGTAACTCATATTGCTCCACCACAAGAGTTGGACACATGGCATTGGCCTTTGGAGGGTGTTTAAGGGCTGTTAACAGCTGAGAAAAATGATTTGCTGCATCTGGCCCCTGCTTGCGCACCGCAACACTCACATTGTTGAGGTGCGCAAGGACCTAGTTTGGCAGATTTACAGTTTTGGTCCCTGTTGTGTTATAAGGTCATTTCCGACGCGTTTAAGGCCCGTTAACCCCATTTCAAAGCTCTAAAATGAAGTTAAAGTATAGGGAACTTAAAATGTGCTAAAAAATATCTCGGATGTCGGTTCGTTTGGCCGTACAACGATGTTCGCTTAATTACGACGGAATGCGCATAAGCTCGAAAAACGATCCAAATGACGTGACGAATGGATTTTTCTTATGCCAAACACTAAAATAAAATTTTTTAGTGCTTACATAAATTTTTGGATGTCCGGATGTATTCAGAACGTAAGTTATGCGCGAAAGTGCAAACTTGTGCACTTTTTGACGCTTTTAGTCCCTGAATGACCCAAAAGTTTATTTTAGCACACCGAACCCCTCAAAGCCTATTTCTAAGCTATGTAAAGGATCTTTAGGGTATGTTTAACTTATGGTCATGTTCCGGAATGTTTGTTACAGTTCAAATTGGCATACTTTCGTAGTTTGTCAAGTTTAGTCCCTGTAAGCGATTTAACTTGATTTTGCCATACCAAAGCCTTCAAAACTTATTTCTAAGTTATGTAAAGGTTATTTAAGGTATGTTAAGCCTATTTCACTATTCCGAAGTGTTCGTTGCATTAAACTGGTTATATTTACGCATAAGTACGCGTATAACCTTCTAGAAAGCGATTTAGAGCTTGAAATAGAACAAGAGTTGATATGTGCAAAAGATACACATATTTATACAGATCCCAAGTATGAAATACAATATTTCATTGGCTTGTTATTTGTTTGATGGTCGCAGTGACCCAGGTGTCACATAAACCGTCTGTAATATCCGGCTAAACCTATAAAACTTCTAATTTCCATAGCTGATTGTGGAACCTTCCATTTGGTGATCGCTTCTATCTTAGCAGGATCTACATGAATGCCTTCGTGATTCACCATGTGACCTAAAAATTGTACCTCCTGCAGCCAAAATTCACACTTCGAGAATTTGGCATAAAGCTTCTCTTTTCTTAACAAGGTTAAGAGTATATGCAGGTGTTCACAATGTTCCTCCTGACTTTTGGAATAAATGAGTATATCGTTGATGAAGACAATTACAAATTTATCCAAATATGGTTTACAGATTCTATTCATCATGTCCATGAATGCTGCTGGAGCATTTGTTAATCCAAAGGGCATGACTGTAAACTTGTAGTGACCATACCTAGTTCTGAAAGCAGTTTTAGGTATGTCTTCTTCCTGTACCTTCAATTGATAATATCCGGAGCGTAAATCTATCTTAGAAAAGTATCTAGCTCCTTGAAGTTGATCAAAAAAATCATCAATCCTAGGTAATGGTTACCGATTCTTAATTGTAACTTTATTCAAGTCCCTATAATCGATACACATTCGCATCGAATCATCTTTCTTTTTCACAAACAACACTGGTGCTCCCCACGGGGATGAACTAGGTTGTATGAATCCTTTGCTTAGTAATTCATCTAATTGCTTTTTCAATTCTAGCATTTCTGTGGGTGCTAACCGATAAGGTGCCTTGGCTATCGGTGTAGTTCCAGGAATTAGATGAATTCTAAATTCGACTTTCCTATCAGGTGGTAATCCAGGTAGTTCTTCTGGGAATACCTCTGGATATTCTGATATTGCTGGAATTTCCTTAAGTTCCTTACTTTTAGTGTTAATGATTACTGAAATCATATACACTACTTCTTGTTTTCTTGAATAACTGGCCAATTTCATTACCGAAATGAACTTTAGTGGCTTACGTGGCTGATTTCCTGTAATCACCACTAATTCTCCTGTGGGTGTATGAATTTCTATGGAATTCTTATCACAAAGAATTCGAGCATGGTTGGCTACTAACCAATCCATTCCTAACACAACATCGAATCCGGCTAAATTCATAGGTAACATGTTTGCAGAAAATTTATGTCCTAATAATTCTATCTTTTCTTCTCGCAAAATCTTATTTATTTTAACAGAATTTCCATCTGCCGTTTCGACTGTAAAAATCTGCCTAAGGTTGGTTAAGGGTAAGTTAAGTGCTTGGCAGAATGAAGTATTTATAAAACTTTGGTTTGCACCAGAGTCAAATAATACTTTTGTGTAAACGTCGTGAACTAGAAACGTACCAGCTATCACATCAGGAATTAGCTCGGCTTCCTGAGTAGTCAGCTGGAAGGCTCTTACGTTCTTCTTGTTAGTTCCTTCTGCAGTTTTGGCTTTGTTATCAGCGGGTTTGACAAATTTTGGGCAGTCTGGCCTAATATATCCAGCTTCTCCACAGTTGTAACAGACTGTGGTTTTCTTCTTCCTGCAGTCTTCTTCTTGATGCCCCGGAATTTTGCAGAAATTGCAATACCCTTTGCATCTTCCAAAATGCTTCCTTTTACAGGAATTGCAAAATGGTAGTGGAAGATTGCCCAGTTCCTCTTCTCTTGAAATTACTTCTATTACCCATACGGAATCCTTGGGTAATCTTTTTGGCCACTTCCTTTTTCCGGGTTTCTTCTCTTGTACGTACCAGTTCGTCGGTCAAAGTGTTAGCTAACTCCACCGCATCATCGATCGTGCGGGGTCTCGCAGCCTTGACAATATTACGGATCTCGCCAATTAAGCCCCAAATGTAGCGAGATATAAGTACCGGTGCTGGCGAAGCCAGGGTTGGTACTACTCTAGCGTATTCGAAGAATGTCGAAGTATACCATTGACAATCCACGCCTACCATCTGATGATTTAGGAACTTATTGGTCATTTGTTCCTTTTCGTACTCGGGACAAAATTTTCTTTCTACAAGACTTTTAAATTCTTCCCAATTTATGGCATAGGCCACATTCCTTCCTTTGGCTTGAAGTACCGTATTCCACCATTCTAGCGCCCCTTCTTTAAAAAGATGCGACGCGTACATGACCTTGTCGTCCTCGTCACATTTACTTATCATAATTACTGCTTCGGTTTTCTCTAACCAACGCAGTGCTGCAGTTGCCCCTTTGTTACCTGCAAACTCAGCTGGTTTACAGGCAAGAAATTCCTTATAAGTACAACCAGTTGTTGCAGTTTTTATTTTCTTAAGAAGTGGAGCTTGTATCCCCTCATTGTTGTTATTAATATGGTTGCCGCCTCCGTTTATACTATTACTAAAATTGTTGCCTTGTTTGCGTTTGTTAGTAATAATATGTTGAGGTTCAACTAGATTTCGAGCAGCAGCAAGTATTGCTGGAATAACATTGGCTATTCCCTGAGCAACGATATTTTCGATATCTTGCCTATTCATAAATTGATCCTCATGATTGTGCTTAGATTGGTTACCCTCATTAACTTGTTCATTACCAGCGTTTGCCATCTGGTAATTAATTTATATAAGTGATTAGTATAAAATAATTTAATAACTAAACATAGCAAAACAATCGCACATAATCATATTAACATGTATAGCCAAAATTGTCGATTTTTCGACTTCCATTTTTATATATTATATTATGCATCCGTACAAACTGATTTTCTTACAAAAGTTTTATTTTTAGGTTATTATACATACTTATATTTTTATTACTATTATTATTATACAAACACTGTTTCACAACCACATTTTCCCTAGTCCGCTAGTCTTTCAGAAATGATGTTCCCTTTCATCGTATTTCCAGGAGATTTGTTCCCCTATCTCCCGAATCTTATTCCCTGCATCCATTAGTTCTTCGCCAAAATGGCGAAGTTCAGCTAAGTTTTCATTACTCATTGGTGGATTTGGTGCAGGTTCTGGGTCGAACTGAGGGAAAAAGGTATAGGGATTATTTAGTAGGTTTTGGAATTGCCAATCGTTGGTCCACCATTTGTCCATTTCTCCTTGAGGTTGAGTGTGGATTAAAAGTTCTGGGATGGCTGGTTCCAGGTTTATTGGAAGTTGGGTTTCAACAGAATAAGGGAAAAGATTTGTATTAATAGGCCTAAGGATATCACAGCTTGCCAGTAGGTAATCCAGTTCTTCCTGCAATGGTAATTCCTTGGCTTGCCTAGAACTTTTGCCCATTTCTATTCCTGCGGTTCTAGAGCTTTCTCCAATTTCTACTCTTGCTTGCTTAGAACTTTCCTCAATTTCTATTCCTTTTCCTTTATCCATTGGATTTTCTTTTTTGGGAATTCTCCTAGTCGCTGGTTTCCTTCTGCGTACACGTCTCCAACCCACAAATCTTCTTCTTTTCTTAGGTTTTGATTTCTCCGGTGGTGGAGCTTGAAATTCCATAGGTTCTTCCACATCGGCCAAGTAACCAGTAAAATCTCTTGAAACTTCTATTTTCACAGGATAGAGATTGAGATTTTGTAGAGCTTCAGATAACTCATTCATGCTGTTTAGCATTTATGAAGAAACACACAAAATTTTAGGTTAAAAGTTTGTAAATTAAATTTTCACAGAATCACAAAAATAGAGTCAGAATTTTTTTAATATTAATTACAAATATCTAATAAACCATTTTATTGAAATAAAATATATTTTTAGTACAACTAATATTATTTTAAAGTTTCTGGCTAACATATAATATGGGTGCTAATACTGGGTCAGGGTGTTAATAGTCTAAAGGTTAGCATTTATTGCTACAGTGGCTAACATATAAAGATTTGCCCATTTTTCATCTAACTCATCTTCCCATGGTGGTTTATTGCTTATTTCCTGGGCTTCCTTATTAATTATTCATTCTTTTGATTGTAATTTCCTCATTTTCTCTTGACTTTTTCTAATAATCAAACTTCTTTTATTAGGAGAAAGTGGTTTCTCATACTGTGCCTTACGAACAAATATTCCTTCCTCAGTATCTACTGAATATATTGAGGAATTTGATTGGGATGAGGATCCTTTATCTTTTGGTACACTATCTAATTGACGATAGATGTCCGAAAGCTTTTGCTTACCCATACTGTAACTAACAATTAGTCAGTTAATTAAACACATAATCACAAAATAGCATTCAGGAAAATTAAGTATTTCATAAATACTTAATAGGCTTAAATCAGTGGCTCTTTCAGTAGCTCTGATACCACCTTTTCCTATCACGGCCCCAGCCCCGGTTTTATCCAATCAGGAGCCGTGAGACAGGAACACGTGGTATCTATGATGCGACAGCGGAAGATTTTATCAGGATCTTTTAAAAACTCAAAATACCCGATTATTTTATTTCATCACTTGGGATAAACCCCGTTATTTTACAATAGAGGAATTTCACAAGTAAATTCCCTGATTTATTAAAACATGTTTATTTATTTTAACTGAGCCACCTCTTTAAGCTTGTTAGTGCTCCGTAGCACTTTTCCTTGATTTACAGCAGGTCGCCTAAAACATGTTTTAAAAATATTTTATCAGCGGGGAAATGCTGGCGAGTTATTCAAATTTGATAAAATGACACATGGTTATAAATTACAGCATAAGAGCGATTACAATGGCTTCTATCTTATTTTTATCTGGCGCCGTGTCACCTGGTGACGATGGTCATACCACTATTGGGTCTTTCCCCAAGTAGTGACGTTTATCACTGTTAGGATTTATTAGCCTAACCCGTGAGAAATTAGTAATATGCACAATACCCCACTAGCCAGTGATTCAAGATAACCACGACTTACTCCCTGTAATTATAACTTTTGAAAATGGAGTATTGTAAAATGCTTTTGATAAAAGAGAATAACTCACATTGCAGATTTATATGGGCAGAGTTTAGCCTACTGATTAGCCTTTGTAACCTAATTTAAATAACATGCACACGAACTAGGTCAGTAACTAATACAACATTTACGATAACTCACGAGATTAAACCCTCACAACGAATGACAAAGTGCAATACTTAAACATCCATCGAATTCACGACGAATGACAAAGCATAACCCTAATGTGGGCAGCACTTAAACATCCATTGGATAGTTTTAATCGATCGGACATTGAATCGTAGCAGCGATCGAGTTAATACCATGTATCGTAGCAGCGCCTCGCTATAATAATTGAAATTTTGACTTTGAAGCAGTATACTTTCGTTTTTATGAAATGATTTCGACATAGAATGAAAGCTCCTGAGCTAAGCCATTTATAGGTGAAATATGGGTCTCACGCGGCCCGCGTGAGCCCTAAGCCAAACTTTACACGGCCCGCGAGGCCGCCTAGTCTACGCGTAGGTTTGCTGGGTCACGAGTTAGGGTTGCCAGATGGATTATACGTGGCCCGGATGCTTATCCGGTTGAATTTCAAGTTGACGCGTCCCTCGTGAGGGTCTGGTCATCCTTTACGCGGCCCGCCTGAAGACCATTATTCTTGATTTCTTGATTTTTGATATGGATTAGGGTTTCAGGGGTCCGGTGTCACACCCCAACCGATGGCGGAATCATCGGGGCATGGCACTGAGCGAAACAGATTGTCCAGAAGTTTCCATAACAATTATCAATACCATTCAATTTAAAATAATACGTCCCATACCGTATCTTAAACAGTACAACAATTATTACAGACAAAAACTAGGCAAATATTCTGTTCCGACAACTCAGATTTCAAAATAGAGCAATTATTTATCTGCTTCTAGAGACCCTTGATTCGTTATCTACAGACAACTATTTGTTGGGCTCTAAAGCGTTATTCTAGCTTCAAATTCCTACCACATATGCATCCTAAGCACCTGTCACATACGTTAAAATAAAGTCAATACATATAATGTAAAGGTGAGCATACAAGTTTGATAATGGCATATAGAGTTCGAATTCGTTTACGCATAACCAACATGTACACATAGTGAAATGAAGCACGTTAGTTATCAACATAGATCCATCGATACCAATGACTGCGGGTTGACTGCCCGAGGCAGGTCGCAATACATGATTACCACCGTAATCCATGCAAGTAAATGATCCTTAACAACCCCCATGTGAACGGGTGCTGAGTCCAAACTATAGTACTATCGTTGCTAAGGCAGGTAGACAACATTCCATGTGTAAACATAACAAACAAGCATTCATAAGCCACGTATAACATGCATTAACGGTTAGCGTTCAAATAGTTTGAGTAGTGTGATAGTTGTAGTTTGAATATTCATAACGTATGTAACACCCAAAAGTGCTTAAAGCAAAAAGGGATCGAGTATACTCACAGCGATTGATGGATTGAAGGGAGCGCTTAGCGAGTACGGTTAGCCTGAATAGATTTGATAGCATAACGATAAGTGAAACGTAAAACGGGAAACAAGTGTCGGAGAGTCGGACAGCTGGTCGATCGGACGGTTGTCCGATCGGGCGGCTGACCGTTCGGTTGACAGTCCGCTCGGACCGCTGTCCGGTTGGTTGGTAGGCCGATCGGATGGCTGTTCGAGTGGATTGTTTCTTCCTTTGAGAAAATGTGTTTGCGTATGATGGTTTGACTTTTGAAGTTTTCGTTGTAGCATTTGAAAACACTAAAGTACCTTTGCCTTTCAGGTTGGTCGATCGGACGGCTGTTCGATCGGCCGGCAACCCAATCGGTTAGGCATTCAAATGAATTGCAATGTTTAGTCTTTGGATCGGACAGGAGTTCGATCGGACAGGTCAACTAGTCAAAGACATTAAATGAAATGTAAAGTATGGTGCAGTGGATCGGATAGTTGATCGATCGAATAACACAATTGCTGTTCGATCGGACAACAGGGTGTCACCTGATCGGACGGCTGTTCGATCGGGTGGCACTTCTAGTGCATTGAACATGTTGAAAAAATCGATTAAGTATTGAAGCATAGTATCTCATGATCCGAAGAGTAATCCGATCGGACAGTAGTTCGATCGAACAACAGTTCGTTCAATACTAGTTTTCAAAATAAGTTGATTGTGTGGGACCATGTGTTAACCGATCAGCTGGCTGGTCGATCGGCTGACTATCCGATCGGCTGGCTGTCCGTTCGGACAACAGTCCGATCGGTCAGCGTCCTGACCTGATCAGCCTTTTCGTCTATCACTTGGTTGTTCTATTTGTTTGTCATTTGATTGAGGTATTTTGACAACGAGTAGAACCATAGATCCCTCGTCCTTACTTGGTTCCCCGGGTCAGACAGGAATCACCCAAATCCGGTCGGTGGACTGTTCGGAACGAAGCTTGATGTTTAACCCGAAGTCGGTTAACCTTGTGGATAGAATCCGGATCTTGAGCCATACAACCACCGAAGTGATTTGTAAACCGGCTCAGGCTCCGTTTCTACCGGTTTGAAGTTATTGAGTGAAAAAGAGTTGAAAGAAAGTTGGAAAATCCATCTTTCAATCCTTGTCACCGTGTATATGTTTAGATCTATGAAAGATCTTCGTTTGTTGATGTGGAAATCGGCTAGATCCAAGTCATTCTTGGTGGATTGAGGCCAAAACATGAAGTTCTTCAAGAACCCATGATGACATCATCCTAGAACACTTGAATCTTGATGATTTCACGGTTAAAAGTCAAGATTTGAAAGATAGAAAGGTGTAGGGGGGGGGGGGATAGTCCACGGTCCTCCCCAACCGCCGGAGTATTCCAACTCCGCAAGCTAGCACAGTCCCATAGCTGCCTGGGGGTGAATACCCTACGCCCGAGTTAATTCCGTTTCCTCTCGGAAGAGGCGTGTGGCTTTAGACCATCACAGGACTCGAACCCGGGTCTCTTGAAAGTACAAGATTTAGGATGAAATCTTACCGGAATCGAGAGAAATCTGCGAAAAGGTGAGCTGAGCGTGCTGGTCGAACAGAGGTTTCCAAAAGTGGAAAAGGATGACAATGACAGGGGTATTTATAGGATGACAAAAGAGGAAAGTGCTGGCCGATCGGCCAGGTAGCTCGATCGGACAGCAGTCCGTTCGGCTGGCTGTTCGATCGGCTGGGAGCCTGATCGATCAGTCGCACTTTTCGAGTGTTTCGCGCGACTATTTTTGATATTTCGATTTCGATTGCGAGCGGTTTGATTCGATAGGGTTTCCTAGTCAAATTACTTTCAGTCCCAAACACTCATATCTCGCATAATCTATTTCCCACCAATTATCATAGTTCGTTCACAATTCGAGTTCGATTGCATTCGAGTTAGATTTCGAGTTTCGATTGAGTTCGCTTGATTATCTCAATGCAACATAAATAAACATGCACAGGTAACACGTAAGGCACACACACACGTATAATAACAAGTAAAAGTACGTAGCTCTAGTTGCGAATTGATGTCGATTCGATTAGCATGGCTTGATTATTAGTTGATTAACTTTATCGCATTGTTACTTCCTATAATTCACAGTCGTAGGTCGATTGAATAGCGATTAACACACATCGATTATTGTCATTAACAACACTTACTCCACATAATACGAATTAAATAAAGAAATTCCTGCAAGTCAAGTTGCGCGAAATCGGTCGTTGACTTAGACCTTGACTTTGACTTTGACTTGTGAAAACACAGGGTGTTACATCCGGTTTCTACTTACGAGTTGTTTTGGGACGTTTTTGGAGGTCCTTACACCAAGTAGCAAACAAGAGGGACTAAAGGTGAAGGTTTTGGGTTGAAGTTTTAATTAAAAAGAAAGTGTAAGAGTTTAGTGTATGTGTTCTTGTGTGTGTGTGTCGACACCAAAGGAGGAGAAAGAAGAGGGCTCTCTCAATCACTCTAAAATCCAGAAATGCATGATGGAATTGAGTCTAAATCCTTGCATGAAGGAAGATTTCAATCATCTAAGGATGTAAAACATATGGTAATTATGATTTGTAAATTTTGCAAGAAGTGGGTTTATGATCAATCCTTGAATTTGTATGAAATTAAGTTGGAATGTGTGTTAGAATAACCAATTGAAACTTGGGTTATGAACAATTTTAAGTAAATTGATGTGTTTAACATGAAACCCATTTGGTAATGATGAAGGCGGCGACATTGGTGTATCACCCATGCCCAATTCTTGTGCAAATTTGAAGTATTATATAGTATGTGATGGATACTTGTTAGTTAGATTTAGTATGGTATGGAAATTATTTTATGTTTGCTCGTGTTGATGAATGAAGATGATGAGTAGGAAGAAAAGCATCAAATACTTGTACATTACGCTTAGAAAGTAGTACACACACCAAGTGTTCGATGGAATGTCTAAGTGAAGTTAGAAAGTGGAATTGTATGCAAAAACTTGGTAAATAGATATAGAAATTCATATGTGGAAGGTGTGTTTGAATTAATCCATATGAAGGTTTTGTTTGATTTCAAGATTTGGTGGAAGTATGCCTTAGGAACTTGTACTCGATGCTTGAATGTATGATACACCTTATGTGTTTAGAGTTGATTTTATGGTTAGGATCAAGAGGTGAAATTGACGTCATTGTATGACATGTGGATGTACTAGTATGGATGATGTTAGGATCATGTTAAATTAGTAAATCTTGAATGACGTTGTCAATTGTAGAATCATGAGAATACTAGTATGTGTGGAGTTGCATATAAATGACTAGGTGTATATCTGTGTATGTTACTAGATGATTACATGGTTATATGTATTTTACTACATGGGTATGAAATGTTTATGGTGCCATTAGCATGATCGACTAAATCGATATGGACATATGTTCCTAAGTTGGAAGTTTGTATACTTGACCGTTGACTTTTTGAAAAGTCAACGAGTATGAGAATATCATGATTAGATATCCTAACATGATTGTAGGACTAGAAGGATGCATAATAGATCAATATATGTTATACTTGATGGTATGTTAAATTGCGTGAATTTGGAATGATGCATTGTAGATGCCTCGTGCTTATTAGAATTTACTATTGAAAGTCAAATACGAAATATGAATTAGATATGATTGGTGATATGTAAAATCATATATGTTAACAAGAATGTGAATGAGGTGACATGTAAGGATAAGCATCATGTCAAGATGACGCAAGCACATAAGGCTAACAGGTCAAGAGGAGGTGAGGAAGCGATCATGAATACGGGCGCTAAGGTAAGTGATTTCTAAGCTCACTTTTTATTATTTAATGGAAGTTATTCATTCTTGTTTATTGGGAATCACAAAAGGATGAGCATGTAATGGTGTAATAAGGTAAGTATGACGGAAATTTATTATACGTAGTTGATTTTGTTTGAAATCACATGAAATAAGCTAACGGGTCACAATTACGAAAGTAATGAAGCAAATTGTGGAACTTGATGTAAGAATAGGTGGCTTAGTGTTGGAATAATATGGGGGAGTGGGAAAAAAGTTGAACTATGTTTTAGGATCCTCGGGGTGCGTGAACAGGGGTCAAAATGGTCAAAATAACAAAAAATGGGCACTGAACCTGCAGGTCACGTCGCTGACGCGACGTCTTGGTGGACAACGCTGCCGACACCCAATGTTGTTGTCGACGCAGGGTTGACCCTGAAAACCAACTTTTCGTATTTTTCTCGTTTTTCTTCGTTTCCAAGGCCCGTTAAACTTCCTAAAGTCACCCCAAGCTTACTATAAAGTTTTGTGGGGTGCAAGTAAGGACTGGAAACATGAGGAAGCTCGTACAAAGATGTGGCATGTGTGTTGTGTGTGTAAATGTGAATTTCATTATATATGAGGCTAATTCTTGTATGTACGATTGTACTTGAAAGTAATTGATGTGTGGTAAAATACACATATTTGTCCTGTGTAAAGTGTATAATTTTTGTATAGTTTTTATTTGTTTTTTTTTAGTTTTTAGTGTTGTATTATATTATTTTGTGTTTTTCCAGGTCCTGGTGCAGATGGAGCGAAAATGAGTAAGAAGGAAATAACCAGCCAGTTGAGCAGAGTAGAACGCTAGTGACCGAATAAAATTGTCGTTATTTTCCTTGATTGGGCTGAGCCCGCTATATCTATGTTAACTAATAGAGGCTGTCATATGAAAACACTCATTAAATGGGCCAAGCCCATTATGAACGAATAAAGAAGAAAAAAGGGCTGACCTATTTTGATATATATTAAAAACAGAAAAAAAACTACATTATGATTATTATTGAGGAAGTGGCTGCCAATATTATTATGATTATTATAGAGGAAGCCACAAAAGAAAAGAAAAAGGGGCTGCCATAGGCTGCAAGCCCAGCATAATTTCGTGATTTTATGATATTTGTGACACCCCAGGAAAATCTGGAAAACAACGCAACTTAACTAGCTTCCTCAGTAACCACGCGCTAAATTTCGGGACGAAATTCTCTTAACAGGGGGAGAATGTGACAACCCTCATAATTCCATGTATTCCGTACAATTTATTAATAATAATTAAAGTGCTTGACGACAGTGTGGAATTACGTAACTGCTTTCTGATATCTGTGTTATATTTACATGCGCCTGTTAACACACTAGTAATGTACAAAAAAGTCATTAAATAGTCCGTTATGATTTCCTAAGTGTTAGAAATTAAAAACGTTACAAAAATATATACATTGGACACGTTACGAATTAATTAGGCACTTTAACGGAACAGTATCGAACAGAACAACCGGACCTTACCCGGAATATAAAAATATTGACATTGACATTGTTTTTCTGTTTCTGAGCCAGTTAGGGTCCCCGAATACCCTAACACCCGTTATAAATTATAACACACTAGTGACTAATTTAAAGTCCCTAATTAAACATACTAGCACCTAACTACATGGTTCAAAACCAACTAATTACCCATCCCTCACAACCGATTGGTCCCATGTAGGGGACACACCCTTACAATTGTTTGACTATTTTATTAATTTATGCTTCATATCTAGCCTACACTTTATCCTAAGGTTAACATAGTTGGGTGGATTATAAAAATATACATGAGATCACCATCAATTCAATTCAAAACACTCAACAACAAATGCCATTTTTCTTTTCCTCTTGTTGAGTTCGGCTGAAACCATCATCACTACACACCCACCTTCATTTGATTATTTTATTTGACTTATGTTGGGTAGTGGGAAACACATTACATGATGGACTATGAGGAAACATGGGTTATAAATTTATATGAGAGTTATGCACTTCATTCCATCCAACACATATCTAGCAACAACCACTCTCCTTCCCTCTACACCCCCTCACGGCTGAAACTATAGCACACCATCCAACCATCATTCAACCTCCTTCAAACATTCCAAGCATACACAACGGTGCTAGAGATCATTCAAGAAGGCTCGGTGTTTTCGGAAGTGCAAGGACCTCACTACGTTGCTTTTATCCACCTAGTTTTCGCTTTGGTTCTTCCCTAGCCTCGAGCTAGTAGTAAGTGACTCTAAACATCTTCTTGATCTATTCTAAAGTGGTTAATAAGAGTTTCGTCGGTTGAAAGTCACTAACATATAAGATCACCAACTAAAAGTCTACTAAAGTGATGAACAAGGTGGTTAATGGATGAATATTAGTGTAAATCATGTAGATCTTGTGTGATTATGATTATTGGTTGATTATCTGATGTTTTGCTGATTAATATTAATATGTGATGTTGTTGTGGTCACTAAACATGATTAACGGAGTCAATCGAACACAAGTTAGTAAGTTAGAAAGTGAAAACAGAATCTGTCCCGGTTTTACAGCCAACTTCAGTTGGCTGTAAACAGGTCATAAACTCAATAAAAAACTGATATTTTGAATCTAAAATATGTTATTATGAAAGACGGTTCTAATGGCACCGGAATCGTAATTTTTGGACTTCGTTTACTATTTTTAATGTGTCGATTTGTAACAACAGCTTAAGCTGAATTTTGACAGCAATAAATGGGTGTTATACTTTCAGTCATAACCTGAGTTTTGTGATGAATCGGACGATGAAATTTGTACAGTAGATGAAAACCGATGCATTTGTAATTACCCCACTGGAATTTCGCAAATCGGACACTCGATGAATTTTAAATAAATTATCTCGTGGACTGTGGTCAGAAAAATATAAATCTGAGTTCTGCCTGGAAAATAAATTTTTATAAAATATTGGTAAGGAACCGGACCCCGATATTTTTAAAAAATAAAATTTGGAACGTTTAAGACATTTTGTAAAAATTTGGGAATTTTTGGAATAAATTAACTATTTTATTAAAATGTCCGAAAACAGCCCGGTTTTGAATAATTATGCTGAAATGACATAAGCTGTAATTTGCGTGTCTAAAGGACGAGTGTGCTATCGGTAAATGATATAACTTGTTATATATGTTATGTGCATTATCGTATGTTTGATTTTGAGTGGGGAATGGATGGGAAACTTAGATGGGCATAAACCGTTAAAGTGATGCATGTTGTGTGATAGATACGTGTAGGAACTTTGTGTTCTATTTGAAAATCCCTAAATGACTAACTGGTAATTATATTAGGACGTGATTGACCGACCTTGACTGTTAGCTATATTTGTGAATCTAACCGAGCAAACCGAGGTGAGTTCACACCCTTACTAAGGCATGGGATTCTCGGTGGTTGGGAATGGGATTGAATAACTATTTATATTATCAACACTACTAGACTACCTACTACTGTCCTCGGATTGGGAAGGGCACGTACGTAAAACCTACATACACTCATACTCACTACTGTCCTCGGATTGGGAAGGGCACGTACGTAAAACCTACGTACACTCATACTTACTACTGTCCTCGGATTGAGAAGGGCACGTACGTAAAAACTACGTACACTCATACTTAACACCGTCCTCGGATTGGGAAGGACACTTATGGATACGCCTAGTCTAGTAACATACATAATGGGAAGCCCCCACTGATTATGGTTATGGTTTGGGTAATGAAAAAGGAACTGGTTAATCATACTTTCAACTACGGGGTAACCCCCACGGCAATTAAGCCAACGAAAGTCAAACCACGTTTTTCAGAAACAACTTAAAACTAAACAACCAAACGTGAACTCACTCAACTTTGTTGTTGACTCGTTGTTACATGCCTTGCAGGTCGTTAGATGCAATGGAGCTTGCACATGGAGGTGGTCGTTGTGGAATGCGAACTAATATGCCCCGTACTTACTAAATAAACGTTATGAACTTATGAAACTTATGTTATGGTTTAACGTCTTATGCTTCCGCTGTTTAAATTGAACTTGGTTAACTTCCTTTTGGTCACCAATTGTATTGTGATTGGTTTTATTTACTAAAATACGTTGTTCAATATGATTGGTGGCTCGATCCTGGTCACGTCACGCCTCCAAGCGGTGATACTCCGCATGGTGGATTTTGGGGGTGTGACAATATTGGGCCTTGAAACATTTTTTATGATATATTAAGATCATAAAATAACCCTAATCATACATAATCAATCCTAGTCGAATGAGGAGCATTCTAGACGAATTTTGAAGATTCATTGGCAAGGATTGAAGCTCAGAATCATTGGATTGAAGATAGAAGCTTGGAAGTCAAGGCATTAACGGGTTTTGCTACTCGATTTCTTTTGTTTTCTATTTTTCTTTGTTCCATTCAATGAGTTCAGTTATGAGACTTTGTTTATTTGTTTTTAAAACGATGTTAGTTAGCTAAATCTTAGACTATCTAGGTTGCGATGAACTTTTGAATAAAGTATGGATTTTTATTGTTGCTAACGTGATTTATTGATTATATCATGAAAAGTAATAAACTTTGGAATTTTGATTTAATGTTTATGTGTATTTAATCTTGTTTAAATCTGATCACGTGTTTCACTTGCGTTTTTGTGGATGTCTTTCATGTATGAATGCAAGTTAGGTCATGGGCTGTGTGTTAATGACTAGTTTACGGTTAATTGTGCATGATTTCCGTAGGAACTGTAATTGAGGTTTTTAATAGGATTTAATATTCTACTAATCTTATATCCGTAGGGTGAGAGATTGTCGGTCCGTCTTTATTGTTAGATTGCTAGGGTTAGATATTTCGTAACAATATCCCTTAGTTTACCTTTCAGTATTTGCTTACCGAGTTAAATCAAAGTCCAAAGTTGTCACATGTGACAACCCTCACTAAACCAGGTATCAGTACGACTTAATTAATAATTAATTACTGCTTAATTACTGTGCTTACTTGAACTTGTGGATAAACTGCTACTTGAATACTGATACATGTACTTACTTGCATCATACTTTACTTGCTGTCACTCCATGTTTTGCTTACAGCACCTTTGTGACAACCTTGATGCACCAAAAGCACAGTAGCACAATGAACGGATAACCTATTGAACGTGCTGTCATAACTAGCACCAGGCAGGTACTGCCTCTAAGGCCTGTAAGAGCCTGAGATAGTTTGCTACACTAGTGGTGAGTGTAGGGATATAAGGGTTGTAGAACTGCGTCACTAGGAATGAGATTACAGTGACCGGATGTGCCTAAAACGTACTTTAAGTACAAAATTCAGCACTTTAAATAAAAATTCAGCATTAAGCTACCTAATAAAGTGCCAAAACATGAGAAAAATGTTACTAGACACTTTCCAAAGTGTCGGAAATAACTTGTGTCACTAAAAATAATAATAACGACACTTTAAAGCTTTGTTAAGCACTTTAACAGATTAATATCAAATCGAACAACCGTACTTTACCCGGAACATAAAAATATTGCCAATAACATTGTTTATCTTTTTCTGAGCCAGTTAGGGTCCCTGAATACCCTAACACCCGTCATAATGCATGGCACACTAGTAACTGGGTTAATCCCTAAACTAACTAAATTAACCTAACTAATACCTAATGTTTAGTTGGAAATGAACTAGATTACCCCCCCCCCCCCAACCAAACCGTCCCCAAGGGGACACCTCATGTCCTATTTTGATTAAACTAATCTCTTATGTCTAATATCTAAGAGACACATAATCCATTGGACCATAATCCTAAACTTTGCCTATAAGATCACCACTAAACCCCTCATTCTTTCACTTAACATTTCACCAACACAAAACTCTCTCCTCTCCTCTCAAAGCTCTCGGCCGAACTCCCCTATACCATCCATCAATCTTTCAAGCTTTGATCCTCTCATTCCAAGATCATACAAGTGCTAAGGATCACCTACAAGGGAGCTTGGTGCATTCGGAAGGCAAAAGACCTCTTCTCATTGCTTTTATCCACGCATTTTTCGACTAGTTTCTTCCCTAGCCTCGAGCTAGTAGTAAGTTACTATAATCACACTCTCGGACTATTTTAAGGCGGTTAAAACGATATATGACGGTTAAAATTCATGAACTTACGTAATGATATGAAAAAGTCTACTAAAAATGCTAAAAATGATGGATAAAAGCTTGATTGTTGTGTAAATCTTGTAAGATTTGTTTTGTGTGATTATTTAGTGCCGATCTATGATGTGGTAGCTCGGATCATCATCTAACCCGGATTAGTCGTGATCATGGATCATGACATAGAGTTTGTTTAAGTGTACAAAGGGTTAAATGATGAAACTCTACCACACACTAAACATGAACTTGTGTAAAATCGACTTTACTTACGAAACAGTGTTTAAAACTAGTAGATCTACGGATCTACAAACGGTATTTTCAAAGGACCACGTGTCAAGAGAAAACATACTTTTAAAGACGGATCTTTCATAAACAAGAATGATTTTAGCAAACACACAAGTGTGTAAATACTTGTGTAACACTAAGTTTCGACAAAGAACTAGTTTTGTCAAATTTTACAAGAAGTTGTAAAGATGGAATTTCTTTAAAAACGAGGCTTTTACGAAACCAAGTAGATTATTGCAAAGATCCACTAAAAATAGTGGGATTTATCACGCATTTATGGATAAACCACAAGTTCATGTAATTTTTGCGATTTATATATATTTTGACTAGTTAATGTTGAAATGTTGTTTGATAATGTTGGGAACATTGTTGGTTTGATTTATAAAAGAAAATGATACGCTTGAAAGCGTGGCCACCTCCAGTTACAGGGGAAACTCTGGCGAAATTTTTCTAAAAACCTAACACTTGGGAATATTTTCACTACAAGTGTTGTAAATCTATTTTTGACTTGTTTTCAAATATGTAAATTTCGCCACGATTTTACTTACAAAAATTTCTAAATATCGGAGGTGGGATTTTCACAAAATAAAACGTGATACATATATATTTATTATATATTTTCCGTAACATCACTTGTATAAATGTTTATGATTATTTTGTGAACTACGTAAATATTATTTTTAGAGTAAAAATAATATTACCAAATATTAACGGTTTCAAGGTAATACATACGCTTTCATAATTAAAAGTAAGTTACAACGGTATAATTATTACCACCCGATCTTTAAAACGTAACTTACGCAATTCAGAAAATACCAATGAACGCGTATTTGTCAAGAATATTATTTCGGAAAATTGTATGAAATAAAATATAATATTTTTGGGAAAGATGATTATATTTTGGAGTTAGAAATAAAATATATTTTTAAGTAAGACTTAATAATATATTTTGAAGGTATACGAACGCGCATGTATTAAATCCCCCATCCTTGGGAAGGAGAATAATTACCAAGTATTTACAAAAATATAAACACGAAATAGTTGTCTAACTATTTCCCAAAAACTTAAAACTTAAGCTAAGGCACGGCCGTTCGTCTAATAGAGTTAGTACGTGTAGGTCGTCGCACAGCTGCTTGAGCAGGAGATATACTTGGTAGAGACGCACCACTGTGAGTTCATGTCCCCCTTTTCTCTAACTGTTTTCAGTTTTCTAAACTGCGGGGGTGAAATACATGTTACTATGATTACGAGTACTTTTACATGGTATGGTTAGCGTAAGGAGGGTTATTATTCAGATCATGTGAGTGGGTAGGCGGAAACTTGAGGCCATTAATCCTCAGGGTAGGACCGAGGGGCAGGAGCGGTAGATCTATCTGGGTGTAGCGAGCCCAGCCCCAGCCCCAGGCCCAAACAGAACGGACCTCGGGGTGACTTTGTACCCAACGCATAAATCTGCTTGGTTTGAGTCTTCCTACTTGCACTTCACACATATCAATGGCCTTGCAAACCATTGGTGATCTCTTTTTCCTTATTTGCTACATACCAGGATTTTTATACATACAAAGGTTTATTTACTCACTTACACATGAACTCGCTCAACATTATTGTTGATTTTTCAACTTACATGTATTTCAGGGAATTAAAGATCTGGCGCGGTATGTTGTGTCTTCCCACTACATATGGGTTCCGAGGTCATCCCGGTTTAGGAAATGTGACTTTTTCCTGGACGAGTCACAAATCTTAAACTTCGTTTTATTCATGTTGATGTTTATGTCTTTCAAAACAATGTTTTATGTTTTGGTGTTGTAATCCCTAAGACAATGTTATGTTACTTCGGTTTTAAAACTTAAATCTATGGATGATCTTGCATGGTTTTTATTTCATATAGCTTGTTGTGATTAAGCTATGGTATTAAGAAGTCACACAAAATTAACCACGCTTCCGCAAAGCCAGGGTGTGACAGCTTGGTATCAGAGCTCTGATCATAGCGAACTAGGATTCCTTCTCGAGTCTAGACTATGATCACTATGGCTCTCACGAAAACATTTTTACACTGCATACCACTCAAGTCCAGATCCAAAACTTTTTACAAACGAATGTTGAGCACATTTATTTATCATTTATAGGCTCAGTCTGAGAGGCTGAGGCTCGGTCTGGAGGACCGAGGCTCGGTTTAGGAGACCGAGGTAGTTGCCTAGTAGGACTAGGGAGAGCAGTCTGAGAGGCTGGGAGAATAGGCTAGTGGGACTAGGAAGAGCAGTCTGAGAGGCTGGGAGAATTTGGCTAGTAGGACTAGGAAGAGCAGTCTGAGAGGCTAGTGGGACTAGGAGAATTATTTGATTGCTTACATGGTGACTAATGTGCTTATCTGATTGTATGATTGATTATTTGTACATATTTGTGTTTGTGTTACAGACACCATGGACTCGCCCGGCACAGGTGATTCGGACACCACGGGCCCTAGACCCATAGTATCAGACGACTTAGAGTCTTCAGAGCACGAGGTTCACACATCAGATGTTACCAGCACAGACGAGGATGACTTTCAGCCCTTTGCGCTGCCTGACGCTGTCGATGAGCCCGCTGATGGTCCTTTTGCTGGGTACCTACCACTCGTAGAGGTCCCTGCTCCCATACCTTTGGCCGTTTATCCTGCTTACGATATGCTCCTCGACGCCGACGTTGACGACGACGTCGATCTGTTTGATGATGAGCCCCTGGAGGACGATGTTGAGGGCGAGGCCCTTCTAGCTGACGGTGGTCTTTTGTTACTCGCAGATGCTCCAGCTGAGGAGTCACCTACACACTCACCCGCTCCAGACTCCTTCGAGTCTGTGGCCTCCGCACCGTCACATACTCGGAGCGCACAGCACTATTCACACGATTCAGATCCTGACAGGGCATCATCTGCTGCCTCTGCTCCTAGATTTGCCTTCGATCACGACCTCGATGAGGATTCAGACCCTGTTTTTCCCCCTGGATTTGACCCGGACCGGGAGATAGAGTTCATCCACTTGGATCAGCCTATGGTTGACCCAGTAGAACCAGTTGACCCTGCATTCGCTGATCATGCAGATTTTGATATGGAGTTCGTTGATCCCGAGCCTGCCATGGCCCTTGAGCCAGTAGCTGCTCCTGACCCAGTGTTTGAGCATGACCCTGTTCATGCTGGCATGCCCATTGATCCTGTGATTGCTGACCTACCCATTGATGATCACCCTGCTGATGCACCACTACTGGAGGGTGACCATGTTATTGCTGCCGATCATGTTGATCCCCCACTTATCGCTGATATACCTGCTGACCCTCTTGTTGCACCCCACCTTGACCCTATGCCTGTACAGTTTGATCGAGCACTTTTTGAGGCACAGATTGACCCATGAGATGAGCACGCCCAGCATGGGTGGATTCCTGCGGATGATGAGCTTCCACCTATTCCTCCTCATACCACCGATGCACGTCACGTTGATTTCTCTTTTTCATTTGCACAGTACACACCTCCAGCTCGACCTAGAGAGGGTTCCTCGGCTCGTCCCTTTGGACATGTGCCGACATATATTCCAGTTATGCCACAGTCTTCATCTGCTATTCCCCCTGTACCCCCATTCCTTGTGCCACCTTTTGATCCAGCCAGCGAGCCGTTTCTCTGGACGTCACCTTCTGTTATGCCACCGACCGACCCCTACCATTCTTTCCATATGGGGTATTCTATTGAGGACGTTCTGATGTCGTTTGTTGTCCAGCAGGAGGCACTCACACGGCGTATTCAGGAGCTTGAGAGAGCTCAGCCACCGCCGTGCCAGTGTTAGGGTCAGACCCACCCTGCTTCTTCGCAGGACCCTCGACCATTGTTACCTGACTATGCTGCACCCCTTTTGGCACTTGAGCAGCAGGTTGCTTCTTGGTTGCGTACCCAGAGAGCCATGGAGGAGGACTGGCTCCATTTGCGACGTTTGTTCTACACCCATTTTCCCCCTCCTCCACCACCATCAGTTTAGGGCATCTTTAGTACAACATGGGTAGACGTTGGTGAGAAGACGGCGATTGCCCTAACCGCACAACTTTTTGGAGACTGCATTCTAATTCTGACTTTTGTTGATCATGTATATGGGATGTATTGACACTGATTTGATATTCTTTTGGACTGGGGTGATGTAGCCCTTAGTCGATGATGATGTATGACACTATTATGTACTTGTACACTCTACCATGTGGTCTCGAGTTTGGCAATACAATCACAGTATTCTCATCATATGTGATGTTTTGATTGATTATTTATGCTTTATAACATGGGATGTTGTGTGATTGATATGATTATAACATGAGATGTTATGTACTATTACTACCATTATATACGTACGCTTTATTTTGGCTTGACCGACGTGAACCCATCTTTTAGAAGATGCCGCCGAGACGTCAAACGCCGATGCCTACCAATGAGGCAGAACTCCAACAAGTCATCGCTGCTGCCATCGCGCAATACGCCGCCTCGCAAGGAGGACCCAGCGGAAGCAGCTCAAACAATAATGGCAACAACAATCCACCTCATGGTAATACTAAGTCATTAAGACATACCATGATCTAATTGGATATCTCTAGCAAGGATGCTAATGCCATTCATATGTTGTAACGTATGTGCAGGGTGCACCTACAAGCAGTTTCTAGACTGCAAGCCTGTCAACTTTGATGGCACCGGAGGTGCTGTCGCTTTTGTTCGTTGGGCCGAGAAGACTGAATCTGTTCTCCGCATGAGCAAATGTGCACCAAACCAGCAAGTCACCTACATTTCTGGGCTATTTCTGGATGGAGCCCTATCTTGGTGGAATTTGCAAGTGCAGACACTTGGTGAAGCTGCTGCCTACGCACTAACATGGACCGAACTGAAGGAACTAATGCGCAAAAAGTATTGTTCTCGCGCTGAAATCCAAAGATTGGAAACTGAGTTCTGGCATTTGAAGATGGAAGGTCCGAAGATCGCGGAATATGTTCAGAGGTTTCACGACCTGTCGCATGTGGTACCCTATATGGTCACTCCAGAATTCAAGCGGATTGAACGCTTCATTTGGGGATTAGCTCCTCAAATCATAAGCATGGTGACCTCCTCCAAGCCTGTAACAATTACTGAGGCAATCGATTTGAGCGTAGCTCTCACTGAGGAGGCTATCCGCCTGAACAAGTTTGGTGAGATCGAGACAAAGAAGAAAGAGACTCACGTCGAGTCATCCGGAGGTAACAAACGAAAGTTCTCGAACTTTAAACAAGGCACTAGTGGTGTTGTTAAGAAAGGAGAGCCAAACGCGCCAGCTCAGGTTACAGCTGGTGGTAGAAAGAAAGGAAAGGGATATATGGGCACCCAGCCCAAGTGCAACACCTGCCAGCGTCACCATTCTGGCCGATGTGGTTTGAAGGTACGTGAAGCGTGTGGGAAACCTGGCCACTTGAAGGATTCTTGTTGGGCCACTGTTGGTCAGGGAGGCCAAGGAGGATTTGGAAACAGAAACAATAACCGGGGTGGAATTGGAAATCGCCCCCAAGGAAACAATGGAGGTAATGGGAATCGAGGCAACAATGCGAATCAAGCAGGCGCTGTAAATCATAACCAAAGGAATAACCAAGCTGGAAATGGAGGTGGAAACGGACAAAGACCTGGATGCTTTAACTGTGGTGATATCGGGCACTTTAAGAGGAACTGCCCAGAGTTGAACCAAGCCCGTGGAAGAGTGTTCCATATCGAAGCGAGGGAAGCGCGCCAGGACCCCAATGTCGTTACTGGTACGTTCCCTGTAAACCAACGCTATGCATCCGTTTTATTTGATACTGGTGCCGACTATAGCTTCGTATCATTAGAATTTAAGAATATGCTTGGTTTAGCCGCTAGTAAGTTAGATATTCCCTACTCAATCGAATTGGCTAATGGGAAGTTAGTAGAAGCCAATGAAGTGATCAGAGGTTGTGCAATCGAGTTGGGAGAACGTGAGTTTACTTTGGAACTACTACCAGTCCAGCTGGGGAGCTTTGACGTAGTAGTAGGAATGGATTGGTTATCAAGCAACAAGGCAGAAATTGTTTGTCACGAAAAGGTCGTTCGTATCCCGACCGAAGATGGAGAAACGATTGTGGTTCATGGCGAAAAGCGCGATACGCCGTTAAGAATTATCAGCTGCCTCAAAGCGCAAAAGTGTTTGCAAAAGGGGTGTGCTGCCTTCCTGGCACACATTGTAGACAAGAAAGCTGCAGAACCGAAGATCGAAGACATCCCTGTCGTGAGGGAGTATCCGGAAGTCTTCCCGGAGGACCTGCCTGGACTGCCACCTCAGAGGCAAGTGGAGTTTCACATCGATTTAGTCCCAGGCACCGCGCCTGTGGCTAAGGCACCTTATAGACTTGCCCCGTCTGAGATGCAAGAATTGTCGACACAACTTCAAGAGTTGTTAGACAAGGGATTTATCCGACCAAGCTTCTCGCCTTGGGGAGCTCCGGTCCTGTTTGTCAAAAAGAAGGACGGTAGTTTTCGAATGTGCATAGACTACCGGGAGCTGAACAAGCTGACGATCAAGAATAGATATCCTCTGCCAAGAATTGATGATCTGTTTGATCAACTGCAAGGTTCAAGCTTTTACTCAAAGATCGATTTGCGATCTGGATACCATCAGTTAAGGATACAAGAGGAGAGTATCCCGAAGACAGCCTTCAGAACTCGTTATGGACACTACGAGTTCCTTGTTATGCCGTTTGGGTTGACAAACGCACCTGCAGTCTTTATGGATTTGATGAATAGAGTTTGCAAGCCGTACTTGGACAAGTTCGTGATTGTGTTTATCGACGACATCTTGATTTATTCAAGGACAAAGGCTGAGCACGAACAGTATCTAAGAGCTATTTTGGAGCTGCTGAAGAAAGAACAGCTGTATGCCAAATTCTCTAAGTGCGAATTTTGGCTACGTGAAGTCCAATTTCTTGGACATGTGGTAAATGGATATGGAATCCATGTGGATCCAACCAAGATCGAAGCGATCAAGAATTGGGAAACGCCAAAGACGCCAACCGAGATTCGACAATTCTTGGGTTTGGCTGGCTACTATCGAAGGTTCATTGAGGATTTTTCAAAGATCGCTCAACCATTGACGCTCCTCACCCAGAAAGATAAGAAGTTTGATTGGGGAATCAAACAGGAAGAAGCGTTTCAGCTGTTGAAGGATAAGCTCTGCAATGCGCCAATCCTAGCACTACCGGAAGGTACTGACGATTTCGTGGTATACTGTGACGCCTCGCGTCAAGGATTGGGTTGCGTGTTGATGCAACACCAGAAGGTTATTGCTTACGCATCACGTCAGTTGAAGGTACATGAGAAGAACTACACCACGCACGATTTGGAGCTAGGCGCAGTGATATTTTCTTTAAAGATCTGGAGACACTACCTATATGGTACGAAATGTACAATTTTTACAGATCATAAGAGCCTACAACACATATTCAACCAGAAGGAGTTGAATATGAGACAAAGACGATGGGTTGAGTTGTTAAATGATTACGATTGCGAGATAAAGTATCATCCAGGGAAGGCGAATGTGGTCGCCGACGCCCTAAGTCGAAAAGAGAGGATTAAGCCCATAAGGGTTAGGGATTTAGAAATGATTATCCAAACCGATCTTTCCTTGCGCATTCGTGCCGCACAGAAAGAAGCTCTTAAGGAAAGAAATCTTGAAGAAGAATATCTTCGTGGGATGGAGAAGCTATTAGTACCAAACGAGGAAGGAACGTTATGTTTTGAGAAAAGGATTTGGGTTCCTCTGTTTGGTGGTTTGAGAAAAGTTATTTTTGATGAAGCTCACAAATCGCAGTACTCTATCCATCCAGGAGCGGATAAGATGTACCAAGATCTCAAGGATTACTATTGGTGGCCTAGGATGAAGGGCGATGTTGCTGTTTATGTGAGCAAGTGTCTAACGTGTGCTAAGGTGAAAGCGGAATACCAGAAGCCTTCAGGACTTCTGCAACAACCTGAGATTCCCAAATGGAAATGGGAACAAATCTCCATGGATTTTATTACAAAGTTGCCAAGAGGTCATGACACTATCTGGGTGATAGTTGACCGCCTAACAAAGTCCGCACACTTTCTGCCAATCAAAGAGAAGGATAACACCAGCAAACTGGCAGAAATATACATGAGAGAGATCGTCGCACGTCACGGAGTGCCTCTCTCGATCATCTCTGATAGAGACGGAAGGTTTGTGTCTAGGATTTGGCAATCCTTCCAAGAAGCTTTTGGCTCACAATTAAATCTGAGCACTGCATTTCACCCTCAGACCGACGGTCAAAGCGAACAGACTATTCAGACCTTGGAAGATATGCTGAGAGCATGTGTTATGGATTTGGGCGGTAGCTGGGATAAGCATTTACCATTGGTCGAATTTTCATACAACAACAACTACCACACCAGTATTGGAGCCGCGCAATTCGAAGCTCTTTACGGACGCAAGTGCCGATCACCCCTATGCTGGGCTGACGCGGGTGATAGGCAGCTTGTTGGTCCCAAAATCGTCCAAGAGACAACAGACAAGATTGCGCAAATTCGAAAGCGCATCGAAGCAGCTCGCGAAAGACAGAAAGCCTATGCAGATCCAAACCGGAAACATTTGGAATTCCAAGTTGGAGATATGGTTTTATTGAAAGTTTCACCCTGGAAGGGTGTGACACGCTTCGGAAAGCGTGGGAAGTTGAATCCGCGTTACATTGGCCCTTTCAGAATTCTGGAAAGAATAGGGCTAGTAGCATACAAGCTGGACCTACCTGCTGAACTGAATGGAGTTCACGATACATTTCATGTATCCAACTTGAAGAAAAGTCCAACTCAAGATACCGTTGTCAATCCCACCGACGAGATTCATGTTGACGACACGCTCCATTTCGTTGAAGAACCTGTGGAGGTTACGGATTGGAAAGTAAACAAGACCCGCCGGAGCAGTGTCAAGCTCGTCAAAGTTCGTTGGAATGCCAGACATGGTCCTGAATACACCTGGGAGCGTGAGGACCAGATGAAAGAGAAATACCCCTACTTATTTCCTAAGAACCCTGCATCTACAAGCAGAACTTAAAATTTCGGGACGAAATTTTTCTAACGGGGGGAGAATGTGACAACCCTCACTAAACCAGGTATCCGTACGACTTAATTAATAATTAATTACTGCTTAATTACTGTGCTTACTTGAACTTGTGGATAAACTGCTACTTGAATACTGATACATGTACTTACTTGCATCATACTTTACTTGCTGTCACTCCATGTTTTGCTTACAGCACCTTTGTGACAACCTTGATGCACCAAAAGCACAGTAGCACAATGAACGTATAACCTATTGAACGTCCTGTCATAACTGGCACCAGGCAGGTACTACCTCTAAGGCCTGTAAGAGCCTGAGATAGTTTGCTACACTAGTGGTGAGTGTAGGGATATAAGGGTTGTAGAACTGCGTCACTAGGAATGAGATTACAGTGACCGGATGTGCCTAAAACGTACTTTAAGTACAAAATTCAGCACTTTAAATAAAAATTCAGCATTAAGCTACCTAATAAAGTTCCAAAACATGAGAAAAATGTTACTAGACACTTTCCAAAGTGTCGAAAATAACTTGTGTCACTAAAAATAATAATAACGACACTTTAAAGCTTTGTTAAGCACTTTAACGGATTAATATCCAACCGAACAACCGGACTTTACCCGGAACATAAAAATATTGCCAATAACATTGTTTTCTTTTTCTGAGCCAGTTAGGGTCCCTGAATACCCTAACACCCGTCATAATGCATGACACACTAGTAACCGGGTTAATCCCTAAACTAACTAAATTAACCTAACTAATACCTAATGTTTAGTTGGAAATGAACTAGATTACCCCCCCCCCCCCCCAACCAAACCGTCCCCAAGGGGACACCTCATGTCCTATTTTGATTAAACTAATCTCTTATGTCTAATATCTAAGAGACACATAATCCATTGGACCATAATCCTAAACTTTGCCTATAAGATCACCACTAAACCCCTCATTCTTTCACTTAACATTTCACCAACACAAAACTCTCTCCTCTCCTCTCAAAGCTCTCGGCCGAACTCCCCTATACCATCCATCAATCTTTCAAGCTTTGATCCTCTCATTCCAAGATCATACAAGTGCTAAGGATCACCTACAAGGGAGCTTGGTGCATTCGGAAGGCAAAGGACCTCTTCTCATTGCTTTTATCCACGCATTTTTCGACTAGTTTCTTCCCTAGCCTCGAGCTAGTAGTAAGTTACTATAATCACACTCTCGGACTATTTTAAGGCGGTTAAAACGATATATGACGGTTAAAATTCATGAACTTACGTAATGATATGAAAAAGTCTACTAAAAATGCTAAAAATGATGGATAAAAGCTTGATTGTTGTGTAAATCATGTAGGATTTGTTTTGTGTAATTATTTGGGCCCGATCTATGTTGTGGTAGCTCGGATCATCGTTTAACCCGGATTGGTCATGATCATGGATCATGACATAGAGTTTGTTTAAGTGTACAAAGGGTTAAATGATGAAACTCTACCACACACTAAACATGAACTTGTGTAAAATCGATTTTACTTACGAAATAGTGTTTAAAACTAGTAGATATACGGATCTACAAACGGTATTTTCAAAGGACCACGTGTCAAGAGAAAACATACTTTTAAAGACGGATCTTTCATAAACAAGAATGGTTTTAGCAAACACACAAGTGTGTAAATACTTGTGTAACACTAAGTTTCGACAAAGAACTAGTTTTGTCAAATTTTACAAGAAGTTGTAAAGATGGAATTTCTTTAAAAACGAGGCTTTTACGAAACCAAGTAGATTATTGCAAAGATCCACTAAAAATAGTGGGATTTATCACGCATTTTTGGATAAACCACAAGTTCATGTAATTTTTGCGATTTATATATATTTTGACTAGTTAATGTTGAAATGTTGTTTGATAATGTTGGGAACATTGTTGGTTTGATTTATAAAAGAAAATGATACGCTTGAAAGCGTGGCCACCTCCAGTTACAGGGGAAACTCTGGCGAAATTTTTCTAAAAACCTAACACTTGGGAATATTTTCACTACAAGTGTTGTAAATCTATTTTTGACTTGTTTTCAAATATGTAAATTTCGCCACGATGTTACTTACAAAAATTTCTAAATATCGGAGGTGGAATTTTCACAAAATAAAACGTGATACATATATATTTATTATATATTTTCCGTAACATCACTTGTATAAATGTTTATGATTATTTTGTGAACTACGTAAATATTATTTTTAGAGTAAAAATAATATTACCAAATATTAACGGTTTCAAGGTAATACATACGCTTTCATAATTAAAAGTAAGTTACAACGGTATAATTATTACCACCCGATCTTTAAAACGTAACTTACGCAATTCAGAAAATACCAATGAACGCGTATTTGTCAAGAATATTATTTCGGAAAATTGTATGAAATAAAATATAATATTTTTGGGAAAGATGATTATATTTTGGAGTTAGAAATAAAATATATTTTTAAGTAAGACTTAATAATATATTTTGAAGGTATACAAACGCGCATGTATTAAATCCCCCATCCTTGGGAAGGAGAATAATTACCAAGTATTTACAAAAATATAAACACGAAATAGTTGTCTAACTATTTCCCAAAAACTTAAAACTTAAGCTAAGGCACGGCCGTCCGTCTAATAGAGTTAGTACGTGTAGGTCGTCGCACAGCTGCTTGAGCAGGAGATATACTTGGTAGAGACGCACCACTGTGAGTTCATGTCCCCCTTTTCTCTAACTATTTTCAGTTTTCTAAACTGCGGGGGTGAAATACATGTTACTATGATTACGAGTACTTTTACATGGTATGGTTAGCGTAAGGAGGGTTATTATTTAGATCATGTGAGTGGGTAGGCGGAAACTTGAGGCCATTAATCCTCAGGGTAGGACCGAGGGGCAGGAGCGGTAGATCTATCTGGGTGTAGCGAGCCCAGCCCCAGGCCCAAACAGAACGGACCTCAGGGTGACTTTGTACCCAACGCATAAATCTGCTAGGTTTGAGTCTTCCTACTTGCACTTCACACATATCAATGGCCTTGCAAACCATTGGTGATCTCTTTTTCCTTATTTGCTACATACCAGGATTTTTATACATACAAAGGTTTATTTACTCACTTACACATGAACTCGCTCAACATTATTGTTGATTTTTCAACTTACATGTATTTCAGGGAATTAAAGATCTGGCGCGGTATGTTGTGTCTTCCCGCTGCATATGGGTTCCGAGGTCATCCCGGTTTAGGAAATGTGACTTTTTCCTGGATGAGTCACAAATCTTAAACTTCGTTTTATTCATGTTGATGTTTATGTCTTTCAAAACAATGTTTTATGTTTTGGTGTTGTAATCCCTAAGACAATGTTATGTTACTTCGGTTTTAAAACTTAAATCTATGGATGATCTTGCATGGTTTTTATTTCATATAGCTTGTTGTGATTAAGCTATGGTATTAAGTAGTCACACCAAATTAACCACGCTTCCGCAAAGCCAGGGTGTGACATCACACACTAGTTGCGGAAGCATGTTACGTGTGACTTAAGAAAGGTAATCATTGCATCTAATTGTATAAACAAATATAAGTCAACAACGATGCCGTATGTATTGATTTGCAGCAAAAGTTTACAATGTTATCGAAAATATAGTTATTGAGTTTCATTACACTTCGAACAAAAGATTGTTGTTGTCAAAAAAAGCATTCGTTGTCATGTCATTTGATGTGTGTAAAATACAACATATAAATTACATCAAATGAGGCATAAAAGTAACCCTTTTTAGTACTAATGTTGGAAAAAGTGTGATTTTGTCTTCCTTTTGTATTTTCAGGACCAAATGAGCTTAAATGAACAAAAGGAACAAATATGCAGCAAAAACTAACATAAATACAATGAAGAGGAATAAACGTGGCATGTCCGACCCCTCGACAGCATCTTCCCAAGCAAAAACAAAGAAACAGGCTGACCATGACCCCATGCCCAGCGGACACGGGGGCGTGGCCAGGTGTCCGCAGAAAAGACAAAGTTGTAGAAGCTTCTATTCCCAGCACGGGGGCGTGCCCAGCTCAACACGGGTCATGGTCAACGCTAAGATTCGCTGAATCTAGAAAATCTTGATAGTACAGATACGCTTCTGCACACGGGGCCGTGCCCAACGAACACGGGGACGTGTGGAGCCTAATACAGACAATTGCAATTAATGAAGAAAGAGAAAGAGAAAGAGGATGCCACGGGGCCGTGTCCGGGCTTCTGTGCAGGCTATAAATAGGGGTGTTTGGTTCACTTCAAAGGCATCCCTTGGCAAACCACCTCTCTCCCACTTCACCACCACTACAACCCACATCCACCACCATCATCCATCTTAGAGTGTGTGTAGTAGTCTCGGGATCCAAGATTGATAGTAAGAGTAATTAACAATCAAAGGCCATGTTTGCCTAATGAAGACAAGCATTTAATGTAATACTTTTGATTTTTAATCTTTTCGCACTTTTTATTTGGTTTTGTATTAATGACTTTAATAACTAGTTTCTTATGTTGAAGGTGAAACTTCCTTATCATTTGTCCGTGGTGTCTTGGCGTTATTTTACTGTCTATATAAAATAAAAGATTTTCACCATTCATATCTCTACGGTCTATATAGAGATATGTTGGCTACCTGGTCGGGGGTTAAGGGAATGGTTTGGTAAGGTTCTTGCCTTGTTCAGTGTATAGATCCTTTAAGGACCTGGGTCAAGCTTACTAGGACCTTCTTCAATACCCACTGGTATTGGATGGCGGGGGTGCGAATGGCATGATCCCCTCATATGTAAACTACTATTAATACATTAACCCGGCTACCTGGGATTGTATCCCTGCTGACTCAAACCACTTAGCCGAGGGTAACGTCGCCTTCAAAAGAGGGGCCTACCACATTACGCATTAATAACTTAATTAATTATCTTTCAATATTCCAACCCTTTGGGATTGTATCCTTGCTGACTCAAACCACTGGGTTGAGGGTAACGTCACCTTCAAAAGAGGGGCCTACTACTATAACTAAGATAATCTCTTAAGAAGTGCAAAAGTGCGGAAATCATCAAAGGTTACATTAAAAGCGAGTCGGATCCAAGTGATTCATCTTGTCTATCTGTTTTTATTTTATTTTTATTTTCAGCATTTTAATTTTTATTTTCATGTTTATAACCTTTTCTAAAACTTTTGATTCGATTAGACGTTGAGGATAAACCGGTACTAAAAGCTCTTGTGTCCTTGGACGACCTCGGTATCTTACCAACGCTATACTACGCTCATGATGGGTGCATTTGTCCATATGTGTGTTTAGTGTTAGTAGAATATCGTGTTTTATAAATTTAAAACTTGACTAACGTGTTAAAAAGGGCTTAAAATATCAATAAAAACATAACACACCTAACGCACATCAAGTTTTTGGCACCGTTGCCGGGGACACAAGGATTTTAAGAAAGTTAGGAATCAACGGCCTAATCGTTTTTCTTATTTTTCTGTGTTTTTGGATTTTTCTAAATTTTTCAGCTTCTGCAGACTGCAGCATGGGGCCGTGCCCGCTGAACACGCCCCAGTGCCAAATCTTTGGTACTGGCAATCCTGTTTTAAGTCAGACAGTAGCTTAACACGGGGCCGTGCCCACTGAACACGCCACCGTGCCCAAAAGATCCGACGGTTGGTAATTTCTAACACAAACATGAGTGATACTGATCACTTTTACTTTCGCTCCTCTTATGGTACGTGGTGTCAAATATATGGCGGATCTCATGAAGATTTAAAATGTTATTTTTTAAATTACATTCCCCACTATATAGACCCATCGTTTTCCTGTAGCCTTAAGATGGGCGAAAGTAAAAACAATCCCTATCTCTTCCTCGAATGCTCTCAATCTTCCCTTCTAGATGATATGATTCTCGAAGAATTATTTCAAATGGAAGAACTAATTCTCCAATTGATAAAAGAACTGGAGATGGAAATAACTAATTCATCTCAAGACGACGATCAAGGAGAATTATTGAGATCGCATTCGGATTATAACAACATCGTTGCTACCGAAATAACCTCTAACTCTTGTGAAGACTTGAGCGATAGTCGTCCCTGTGTCGATTGTGCCATGAAGGACTCCCCATCGGTTTCCGCCTATGCATACATAGACCTGAGCTATTCGACATATACCTTCTTTAACGAGAGCCCAGATAAGGGAAATAAAGGTTGGTCTTGCCCACCGGTATTTAGCTTAGGAATCATCCTTTCCGATAACCTCTTGCGTTCTTGTCTAAAACTAGGGCAACTTAGGTATCTCAGACACTTCGGTGTTGTTCCGTCCAGTAAGGAACCACCCGATCTAGATAAATTCCTTAAAATAAGACATAACTTCATAAAAACCTCTAGCCACGGGGCCGTGTCCAGGTCAACACGCCCCCGTGTCCGCCTGAAGATTCTCGTCTGACTTTAGGTCAGAATACGGACAAAAAAGTGTCAAAATATTGTCTGCACACGGGGCCGTGTCCAGCCGACACGGGGTCATGTCCAGCGTGCTGTCGTTTTCTATAAATGCAGCAAGATTCCTGCACTCTTGGACCCATTCCAAAGACAAAGATCTGGTGGGATCTTCACATATACCCTATAAGGTATATTCTAAAGAAGGTTCTCAACAACCATCTTGTCTTTTCTACTTTTGTCTATTGCCTTCTTCTTCTTCTTCTTCATTTTCTCCTCACAACCTCCATTAAAACTTGAAATGTCCATGTTTTCAAGCTTTATTGTGATATTTGTTAGGTTTTTATTCAAGGAATCGTGTCAAAAATAAGTTTTACAACACTGTTTTAAGTTATTTCTGCTTAGAAATGCTTCAAAAGTCAGAAAAATAATTTAAAGCTCCAAGATTCCTTGTTTCAAAAGCCTGCAAAGAGGTGGCCACGGGGCCGTGCTCAGCGAGCACGGGGCTGTGGCCGGAGTACTGTTTCATTAATTTGAAATTTTTCGGTTTGTTTTCTTAGAATATCAAGCCAGAATAGCGGAACCTCTTCAGCACATTCAAGGAACAGCCGCAGGGAACGAAGGCCTTCGATCGAAGCAACCCTTGTGCGCTATGTGATGGCACTAAGAGAAGCTCTCGATGAAATGACATCCGTAGAATAAGTCCTTATCAACCGTGTCAACTATCTAACGGTGGGGCTAGAAAATAGCTTCCAAGAAATTAATCTTTTGCACCAAAGGTTGAATATTCTTGCAATGCCTCCTATGGAACCAATCTTTCCCCAAGAAGATTGGAACTTGGCACAAGAAGTCATTAACCCCACCGGGTGGGATGACATCCCCGCGGAACCTCCTCTTGACAACTTACAAGAGGTTCTGGTGGAAGTCACGCCCCCTCAAAACGAGGACGCCAATGAGCCCGCTTTCCTTCTCCCTCGGGAGATAGAAGAATGGCTTAACGATGTGTGAGGGGCCCTTTCCGGAGAAGAAGTTCTTGAAGCCCTAATTCAACCGAAAAAATTACCTTTTCGGAAATTTTGCTCTTAAAATAAAGTTATACAGGCTAGGACTTCTTTGAGGTTTGAGATTTCTTGTGTTTCATGACCTACTTATCCAGATTTAGTTTATGCTTTTATTTTCTAGGAAATTATGTAATTCACTCCTGAATGAATGATGGTTTCTAAGTATTAAATGGTGTTTGGATGATGTTATAATGGTCAAAACACACTCAAAATGGTGGAGGTTACTAAGGGAAACTTGAACCCACACCCCATGCACAAAAACAGAGCCTCTTGACAATTTTTCTTCATTACAGCAAGTTCAGCACGGGGCCGTGCTCACCCCAACACGCCCCCGTGCCCGAGGTTCTGCAGAAAACGCCCAGTTCAGGTAACTGGACATGGGTCCGTGTTCGCTGAACACGCCCCCGAGCCCAATCTTCTTTTAAATATAATACTGGCGATCTAAACACGGGGCCGTGCCCGGACCAACACGGGCCCGTGCCCAGACGCCCAGTAACATAAAATTTTGTTTTTAAACACCTTTTTACACATTCAATCAACCTAAAAACTTATTTTTGGGACACATTGAGGAAAATGTGTAATTTAAGTGTGGG
Source organism: Helianthus tuberosus (assembly GCA_030545235.1). Classification (NCBI taxonomy): domain Eukaryota; kingdom Viridiplantae; phylum Streptophyta; class Magnoliopsida; order Asterales; family Asteraceae; genus Helianthus; species Helianthus tuberosus. The sequence goes on along the minus strand of CM060424.1, from coordinate 106,335,435 downwards.
GGGGGATGCTAAACCTTGAATTTTGCAAGTCCTAAGTGTCACACCCCGACCGCGTAAAACAACAAATCGCGGCGGAAACATCTGTAACACCTATGTCATTTCAACCATCCAACAAATGCCAAACCAATGAAATATTGTATTTCATACTTTGGACTTGTATAAATATGTGTATCTTTTCCACATATCAACTCTTGTTCGATTTCAAGCTCTAAATCGCTTTCTGGAAGGTGATACGCGCACTAATGCGTAAATATAACCAGTTTAATGCAACGAACACTCCGGAATAGTGAAATAGGCTTAACATACCTTAAATAACCTTTACATAACTTAGATATAAGTTTTGGAAGGTTTGGTGTGGTGAAATCAAAGTTTAATCGCTTACAGGGACTAAAGTTGACAAACTGTGAAAGTATGCCAATTTGAACTGTAACAGACCTTCCGGAACATGACCATAAGTTAAACATACCACAAATATCCTTTACATAGCTTAGAAATAGGCTTTGAGGGGTTCGGTGTGCTAAAATAAACTTTTGGGTCATTCAGGGACTAAAAGTGTCAAAAAGTGCACAAGTTTGCATTTTCGCGCATAACTTACGTTCTGAATACATCCGGACATCCAAAAATTTATGTGAGCATGACTATATTATATTTTAGTGTTCGCCATAAGAAAAATCCATTCGTCGCGTCATTTGGTTCGTTTTTCGCGCTTATGCGCATTCCGTCGTAATTAAGCGAACATCGCGTTCGTACGGCTAAACGAACCGACATCCGAGATATTTTTGAGCACATTTTAAGTTCCCTATACTTTAACTTCATTTTAGAGCTTTGAAATGGGGTTAACGGGCCTTAAACGTGTCAAAAATGGACTTATTACAGTTCAGGGACCAAACATGTAATTCTGCCAAACTAGGGGTAGCGCACCGCTACCCTTATGTTGTAACGGTGCGCTAGGGGTCTGCAGAACAAGATCAGATCGAACAGTCAGCGTATTCCAGCTGTTCGATTCACATCCACATGTTTCCCACTTGCATTCTCAGCTGATAAGGATGGTTTTAAGCCACCACAACTTTCCGACACATGTACGGCCTTGATCGTTTCCCCTTTTCCAAGAAATGATCTTAACGGTTACCCGAATACTATAAATACCCCACCCCCCATTACTTCAAATGCACTAGAATTCTGATTTTAGAAACTCTAAGTTGAAACCATTGTTTCATACCTGAGATTCTCGAATCGGGATTAGCATTCGGGGACCCTGGGTAAGTATTCTTTCGTTCTTTTCCTTATTTTACTGCTTTTCGAGTCAGAAAGTCAAACTTTGTTTGACTTTCAGCGTTGACCAGTAATGGTCAATGCGAAGTTCGTTTGAACTTCGCAACGTGAGTGTAATCACGTTGGTCATAGTCCTTTGGGACTATGCCCACTGATTACCACGTTGTCTAGAGTCGTAGGGTAGGCGATCTAATAAATCGCCTATACCTTCGAACTCGACCCATTTGGTCGATCATTAGGATCGGACCAAATACATTAGGTGACCATAGTAGGTAGGGAATAACCTTCCGAGGTTATACCCTATGGTCGCTTCGTTTAAGTAGTTGTATGATAGGTAGTTTATATGCCTTAGGTAAATTACCAGAATACCCTTTTCATGTATAATTGGTAATTAAGCATATGTAACCTAAACTTTTGTCACATAACTAATTATGTAACATGTTTAGGCATATAACACTTGTCATAGGACTAGTTAGGCGGTCCGTACGCGTTCTACGCGCACGACACGTTAAAGTAGCATAAGCTTCCTAAACGGGTCATAATGGGTCGTAGACACTTAGGTTAAGTTTCATTTAGTATGTAGGCTTTGTTAAACCAAATGACACGAGTCTCTACACTCGTTTGGTTTACAAACCCTAATGCTACCCAATCTTCCGATCTAGGTCCGGTTTATTAATGTAGTTACCTATATTAGGTGCCGTTTGATATCCGCGATCTCTAGCATTGTTTGGTTGTTACTCAAGGACTACTGAGCAATCTCAAGTGAGTACATAGACCCCTCTTTTACTGTTTTCCAAACTGTTTTGGGGTGGAACACATGTGCCTACTTGTTACTTTCCTGCTTTCCTGTTTTCACATCATATACTGCTATGTTCGTTAGTACATTATAGTACATGATTTCATTACATTTCATGCTATGTATGCCCAAATTGTGTGCGTACTTAGTACATTGTTTTACATTGCTTTTCTGTTGCATATGCTTTTCTAGCATATGGATACATTATACTACAGATTGAACCGTTGTAATCATTTGACTGTGATCCGTTGATATCTGTGAACCGTTGTATCTGTGAACCGTGTGAACCGTATTTGACATAGACATTTCGGCATAGACATTTTAATATGATTGACATTTGATCATGCATTTCCCACAAAACACAACTTTGATTTAAACCAAGTTTTACTTTAATACTTTGTTTTTGTGTATATGGTTTAGTTGAGACATTTCACTTGCCATACATGATATTTTGACATAGACATTTGACATGGATATTTGACATAGACATTTGACATGGATATTTGACATAGACATTTTGACATTTGTTTGGTTTGATTAAGTGATTAAGTAACGATGCGTGTGTAATATGATACAAGCATGGTGGATACGCCGCTGGTACTTCCTATATATAAGTGTTTGTATGGTATTACATATTGTAGCGTTATTTGAATCATTTCAGTTTGATACATATAACATTTTATACAAATAACATACTTTTCACAAGACATTGTTTTACAAATAACTTATCTTATACAAATCCGTTTTACTATGGTTATTCATTTAACCATACATTATTTACTTATTTATACATATCATCTGATCTTATCGATTTTCAAATGATTTACAAAACAAAGCAAATTACAAGGTTCATGACTAAACTTTTTCTCAAACATAAGTCATGGAACCTATTTTCACAAAACCTATGTATCTCACAGGCATTTTTATGCTGACGTACCTATTTTCACATGTGTTTTTCAGGAACTGTTGCATAAGACGATCAAGATACATATAGGCAGACTTGGGCTTTAGTGACAATAAAAGATGCAGACTAGTTAATTATGTTGTATTTCCATGTTTGTTAAGACATTGTAACACCTTTAATCAAATAAACGAAACTTCAATTGCCATGGATTTGAAACAATAAATTCTGTTGCAACACGCCCCGATGTTTCCGCCGCGATTTGTTGTTTTACGCGGTCGGGGTGTGACAGAAAAGATGGTATCAGAGCTAATGGTTATAGGGAATTAGGTTATTAGTAATGCTTTGACCTAGTCTATAATCTTCTTAGGACCCTAACGCGAGTCTACTTGCGTTTAGTCATAAAACAATACCGTCACCTATCCTTAGGCGACTACCACAACAAGAACATGAATTTCAAAACCGCTTTGAAAACTAATCATCTGTTCTAGGATGATTGATTACTAGGTTTTGAACCCTCTGTTATATGGTTTTGAACCCCTTTGAGTTTTCAAAATCTCATCAAGGTTTTGGGTTTTAAATAATGTGAACACGTGCAAACTGGAAGGGTGAATGCCTGTATTCTGGGTTTTCTGTCTAGGCAAGCACTTCGTATACATCTCATCAGACGCGAGACCAGTTGTGCTTACCTGGGAATTCTTGGGATGAGTGTTCACTTATAGGCGAGCATGTCTTCGCGATACATTATTTTTGTCCTAATTACTTTGATTAATCACCGAGGTCGTTTGTTGCTTTGTAGTAACAAACAAATGACCACTACCCTTGCTTTCATCAGATTTGTTTCATTTCATTCTTTTTCGTCTAAATCTCTCACTCGTTTCCTTTCATATTTCCTCTTTTAGAATGCCTCCTCGACGCGAGAACCAGATAGCGACTGCCGAACTGGCAGAAATCATTGCGCAGCAAATGGCTGCTCAATTCCCAAACCTCTTTGCTCAATGGAATCAAGCCAACAACAACAACAATGGTCCATGCAATTTCAAGAGTTTTAACTCGGCGAAACCACTCAAGTTTAGTGGTTCTGAGGGAGCGACTGGGCTTCTTCAATGGTTCGAGAGCATTGAGAATACTTTCCGCCACGTGCAGTGTCCTGACAATCGCAAGGTCGAGTTTGCTTCGAGTGTGTTCCAGAAGAGAGCCCTTACGTGGTGGAACGGTGTTATGAGAGATCGTGGTGCAGAAGTTGCACTAGCACAGACATGGGCCGAACTTAGGGCTCTCATGATGAAGGAGTTTTGTCCTCGTCACGAGATCAGGGCTTTGGAAAGGGAATTTGATGATCTCAAGCAAGATAGCGGTGAGCATCGAGCCTACACGGACCGTTATGAGGAGTTAAGTCTGTTATGCCCAAACATGGTCACGCCTTTGGATAAGGCAATCGAAAAGTACATTGATGGCCTTCCCGACTCAATACAAGACATTTTGACTGGTAGCAACCCTACTACTGTTAGGCAGGCCATTGAGCTATCTGCAACCTTGACTGAATCGCAGATCAGGAAACGTAAGCTTTTCCGAAAGGGTGACAAGAAACTGGTCGAGGAATCGAAACCAATCGAGGAATCAAAGACCATGGATGAACAGACTGGATCCTCTAAGAAGTCAAAGAAGCGAAAGGCTTCTCAGAACTTCGCCGTGGTCGCTCACAATGATCAAGCCTTCCCCAACCAACCAGCTCAACCCCTTGCCAAGAAACCCTACAACGGAACTGCACCCTTGTGCAACCAATGTGGCTTACATCATCATGCTGGTGTGAGGTGCCGCACATGCCAAGTTTGCGGACTTATAGGTCATGCAGCGAGGGTTTGCCCAACAGCAGCAGCACCAAATCAGATTAACAACAATCCTGCTCAAGCTCGTTTTCCACTGGGGTCTTGCTACAACTGTGGCGAGATGGGCCATTTTAGTAGGAATTGCCCAAGACTTGCTAATGCAAATCCAGCGCAGGGATGAGCATATGATCAACCAGAAGACAACATCGTTTAGAAATAATCATGTCTTATGTATTATTTTCTTTTGTTGTCACGATCCATGAAACGGTTGTTGTTATCATTGTTTATAAATAAATCTTTTATTTACATCGCAATGTATTTATGTGATTGTATGTATAAACAACATATCCTCTACAATACCGACAATCAAGGAACCGCATTCCTTGAAGAACAAACTACCCCCAAATTTCTTCCCTTGTATAATCTCTTGCGTTTCCACGAAAATCCTAAGTACTCGTTTCTTCCAAGAGAAACAAGGTACGAGGCGCCAAGTTTATAGCAATCAATAACAAGATGGTAACAATTAAACAATTATGTGGTTATGTGCTTATGTGTTTCCCTTTTATGTGTCATGTGATTCAAATTATGTTATCCGAATCCTCGTAGAATCCTACATATCCTTGTGCAAGAGATTCATAGTAGGATACCCAAAGGTACTACCTAAAATCCATAATGGACTTCTACGTTGTAGATAAGTCCCTTGGATTATAAAGTACTGCTTCATAATTAGATCCCTTGAGTGGTCTAGTTAAACTGGATGATACAAGTTGAAAGGACTCCTTGGTGGCCTAATTAAGAAGATCCTCTGTAGATCTAATTAAAAAGGACCCTATGGTAGTCTAGTCACCGTCATCGCTAGTTCGACATCCTTCCCCACAACATTATAAAACAAACTGTGCGGACTGGGCAAGGAATTACGTAATTATGGATGCATACATAATTATGGAATTTAGTGCACGGAAATCACAGCAAGTTCTATCATGTATCTAGAGTTAACCCTATTCATTTCCAATTCTGATGAAGCATCCGTTGAGGAAAAATGAACTAGCTATTCATTTTTCACTTCTGAAGAATATCCGTTGAGGAAATGAATATCCGTTGTTAATCTTTTCATTTCCATTCTGAAGAATAACCGTTGAGAAAAATGAATTATCCATTCATTTTCGTTCTGAAGAATATCCGTTGAGGAAATGAATATCCGTTGTTTATCTTTTTCATTTCCATTCTGAAGAATAACCGTTGAGAAAAATGAATTATCCATTCATTTTCGTTCTGAAGAATATCCGTTGAGGAAATGAATATCCGTTGTTTATCTTTTCATTTCCATTCTGAAGAATAACCGTTGAGAAAAATGAATTATCCATTCATTTTCGTTCTGAAGAATATCCGTTGAGGAAATGAATATCCGTTGTGTAGTCCTTCATTTCCAACTCTGAGGAAATAACCGTTGAAAATGACTCCGTTAGTTCATTTTCATTTCTGAAGATTTATCCGTTGAGGAAATGAATATCCGTTGTGTAGTCCTTCATTTCCAACTCTGAGGAAATAACCGTTGAAAATGACTCCGTTATTTCATTTTCGTTTCTGAAGATTATCCGTTGAGGAAATGAATATCCGTTGATTTTTCTTTCATTTCAAATTCTGAAGAACAAACCGTCGAGGAAAATGACCCCGTTTGTTCATTTTCGTTCTGAAGAATATCCGTTGAGAGAAATGAATATCCGTTGTTTATCTTTTCATTTCCATTCTGAAGAATAACCGTTGAGAAAAATGAATTATCCATTCATTTTCGTTCTGAAGAATATCCGTTGAGGAAATGAATATCCGTTGTGTAGTCCTTCATTTCCAACTCTGAGGAAATAACCGTTGAAAATGACTCCGTTAGTTCATTTTCATTTCTGAAGATTTATCCGTTGAGGAAATGAATATCCGTTGTGTAGTCCTTCATTTCCAACTCTGAGGAAATAACCGTTGAAAATGACTCCGTTATTTCATTTTCGTTTCTGAAGATTATCCGTTGAGGAAATGAATATCCGTTGATTTTTCTTTCATTTCAAATTCTGAAGAACAAACCGTCGAGGAAAATGACCCCGTTTGTTCATTTTCGTTCTGAAGAATATCCGTTGAGAGAAATGAATATCCGTGGATTATTCCTTCATTCCCATTTCTGACGAAGAATCCGTTGAGAAAGAATGAATCATCCATTCATTCTCACTTCTGAAGAATATCCGTTGAGGGAAATCTATATCCGTTTAGTTAATTCCTTATTTTCCATTTCCGAAGAACCCGTTGAGGAAAATGACTCTGTTCGTTCATTTTCACTTCTGAAAAATATCCGTTGAGGAAAATAATCAGATTATGCTTTACATATCTTTGATAACTATTTGACACAAAGTCATAGACAGACTCCTACGAATAAATTTCGGGACGAAATTTCCTAAAGTAGGGGAGACTGTAACACCTATGTCATTTCAACCATCCAACAAATGCCAAACCAATGAAATATTGTATTTCATACTTTGGACTTGTATAAATATGTGTATCTTTTCCACATATCAACTCTTGTTCGATTTCAAGCTCTAAATCGCTTTCTGGAAGGTGATACGCGCACTAATGCGTAAATATAACCAGTTTAATGCAACGAACACTCCGGAATAGTGAAATAGGCTTAACATACCTTAAATAACCTTTACATAACTTAGATATAAGTTTTGGAAGGTTTGGTGTGGTGAAATCAAAGTTTAATCGCTTACAGGGACTAAAGTTGACAAACTGTGAAAGTATGCCAATTTGAACTGTAACAGACCTTCCGGAACATGACCATAAGTTAAACATACCACAAATATCCTTTACATAGCTTAGAAATAGGCTTTGAGGGGTTCGGTGTGCTAAAATAAACTTTTGGGTCATTCAGGGACTAAAAGTGTCAAAAAGTGCACAAGTTTGCATTTTCGCGCATAACTTACGTTCTGAATACATCCGGACATCCAAAAATTTATGTGAGCATGACTATATTATATTTTAGTGTTCGCCATAAGAAAAATCCATTCGTCGCGTCATTTGGTTCGTTTTTCGCGCTTATGCGCATTCCGTCGTAATTAAGCGAACATCGCGTTCGTACGGCTAAACGAACCGACATCCGAGATATTTTTGAGCACATTTTAAGTTCCCTATACTTTAACTTCATTTTAGAGCTTTGAAATGGGGTTAACGGGCCTTAAACGTGTCAAAAATGGACTTATTACAGTTCAGGGACCAAACATGTAATTCTGCCAAACTAGGGGTAGCGCACCGCTACCCTTATGTTGTAACGGTGCGCTAGGGGTCTGCAGAACAAGATCAGATCGAACAGTCAGCGTATTCCAGCTGTTCGATTCACATCCACATGTTTCCCACTTGCATTCTCAGCTGATAAGGATGGTTTTAAGCCACCACAACTTTCCGACACATGTACGGCCTTGATCGTTTCCCCTTTTCCAAGAAATGATCTTAACGGTTACCCGAATACTATAAATACCCCACCCCCCATTACTTCAAATGCACTAGAATTCTGATTTTAGAAACTCTAAGTTGAAACCATTGTTTCATACCTGAGATTCTCGAATCGGGATTAGCATTCGGGGACCCTGGGTAAGTATTCTTTCGTTCTTTTCCTTATTTTACTGCTTTTCGAGTCAGAAAGTCAAACTTTGTTTGACTTTCAGCGTTGACCAGTAATGGTCAATGCGAAGTTCGTTTGAACTTCGCAACGTGAGTGTAATCACGTTGGTCATAGTCCTTTGGGACTATGCCCACTGATTACCACGTTGTCTAGAGTCGTAGGGTAGGCGATCTAATAAATCGCCTATACCTTCGAACTCGACCCATTTGGTCGATCATTAGGATCGGACCAAATACATTAGGTGACCATAGTAGGTAGGGAATAACCTTCCGAGGTTATACCCTATGGTCGCTTCGTTTAAGTAGTTGTATGATAGGTAGTTTATATGCCTTAGGTAAATTACCAGAATACCCTTTTCATGTATAATTGGTAATTAAGCATATGTAACCTAAACTTTTGTCACATAACTAATTATGTAACATGTTTAGGCATATAACACTTGTCATAGGACTAGTTAGGCGGTCCGTACGCGTTCTACGCGCACGACACGTTAAAGTAGCATAAGCTTCCTAAACGGGTCATAATGGGTCGTAGACACTTAGGTTAAGTTTCATTTAGTATGTAGGCTTTGTTAAACCAAATGACACGAGTCTCTACACTCGTTTGGTTTACAAACCCTAATGCTACCCAATCTTCCGATCTAGGTCCGGTTTATTAATGTAGTTACCTATATTAGGTGCCGTTTGATATCCGCGATCTCTAGCATTGTTTGGTTGTTACTCAAGGACTACTGAGCAATCTCAAGTGAGTACATAGACCCCTCTTTTACTGTTTTCCAAACTGTTTTGGGGTGGAACACATGTGCCTACTTGTTACTTTCCTGCTTTCCTGTTTTCACATCATATACTGCTATGTTCGTTAGTACATTATAGTACATGATTTCATTACATTTCATGCTATGTATGCCCAAATTGTGTGCGTACTTAGTACATTGTTTTACATTGCTTTTCTGTTGCATATGCTTTTCTAGCATATGAATACATTATACTACAGATTGAACCGTTGTAATCATTTGACTGTGATCCGTTGATATCTGTGAACCGTTGTATCTGTGAACCGTGTGAACCGTATTTGACATAGACATTTCGGCATAGACATTTTAATATGATTGACATTTGATCATGCATTTCCCACAAAACACAACTTTGATTTAAACCAAGTTTTACTTTAATACTTTGTTTTTGTGTATATGGTTTAGTTGAGACATTTCACTTGCCATACATGATATTTTGACATAGACATTTGACATGGATATTTGACATAGACATTTGACATGGATATTTGACATAGACATTTTGACATTTGTTTGGTTTGATTAAGTGATTAAGTAACGATGCGTGTGTAATATGATACAAGCATGGTGGATACGCCGCTGGTACTTCCTATATATAAGTGTTTGTATGGTATTACATATTGTAGCGTTATTTGAATCATTTCAGTTTGATACATATAACATTTTATACAAATAACATACTTTTCACAAGACATTGTTTTACAAATAACTTATCTTATACAAATCCGTTTTACTATGGTTATTCATTTAACCATACATTATTTACTTATTTATACATATCATCTGATCTTATCGATTTTCAAATGATTTACAAAACAAAGCAAATTACAAGGTTCATGACTAAACTTTTTCTCAAACATAAGTCATGGAACCTATTTTCACAAAACCTATGTATCTCACAGGCATTTTTATGCTGACGTACCTATTTTCACATGTGTTTTTCAGGAACTGTTGCATAAGACGATCAAGATACATATAGGCAGACTTGGGCTTTAGTGACAATAAAAGATGCAGACTAGTTAATTATGTTGTATTTCCATGTTTGTTAAGACATTGTAACACCTTTAATCAAATAAACGAAACTTCAATTGCCATGGATTTGAAACAATTAATTCTGTTACAACACTCCCCGACATTTCCGCCACGTTTTGTATGTTCTACGTGGTCGGGGTGTGACAACATCGGGGCGTGTCGCAACAGAATTAATTGTTTCATAACCATGGCATACAAAGTTGTATTTTATTTATCAACAAGGGTGTTACATTGTCTCAAAACAGTAAATTAAGAGTTCAGAACATAATTAAACATAGTCTATCTTCTTTTAAAGTCTCTAAGGCACAGGTCCGCCCTAGTATCATAATCAACGTCCTATGGAAAAGCACCTGAAAACACATGTGAAAATAGGTACGTCAGCATAAAAATGCCTGTGAGATACATAGGTTTTGTGAAAATAAGATTCATGACTTATGTTTGAGAAAATGTTTAGTCATGAACCTTGTTATTTACTTTGTCATGTAAATCATTTGAAAACAATAAGATCAGATGATGTGTATAAGTAAATGTCAGGTTAAATAAATAACCATGTAAAAATGTGTTTGTATAAGATAAGTTGTTTGTAAATCAATGTCTTGTGAAAAGTATGTTATTTGTATAAAATGTTCTATGTCTCAAACTGAAATGATTCAAATAACGTTACGACATATAATACCATACAAACACTTATATATAGGAAGTACCAGCGGCGTATCCACCATGCTTGTATCATATTACACACGCATCGTTACTTAATCACTTAATCAAACCAAACCAACCAATGTAAGAAGTCTATGTTTAAACCAATTGTCAAAATGTATTGAATAATATGTCAAAGTGTTCATGTCAAGATGTAAATCATGTAGTATGTAAAACCAATGTCAAAAGTGTTTGTGTCAAATGTAAATCATGTCAAAATGTCTATGTCAAATATCCATGTCAAATGTCTATGTCAAATATCCATGTCAAATGTCTATGTCAAATATCCATGTCAAATGTCTATGTCAAATATCCATGTCAAATGTCTATGTCAAAATGTCATGTATGGCAAGTGAAATGTCTCAACTAAACCATATGCACAAAAACAAAGTATTGAAGTAAAACTTGGTTTAAATCAAAGCTATGTTTTGTGTAAATGCATGCAACTATTTAATATGAACATTTATGCGGTATTGTGAAAATGCATACATCCAAGCCTTGCGACTGTGGTGATAAACCCTTTAAACAAATTAAAGGTCTATCTGTCTTATATCATCGAATTCGGTCATTCCTTTCATCCCCTTTCCCTGGGACGTCCGGAACGGGAGTTGTAAATTCCTATGGTACCACTACCTACTAACGAACGGCATGATCGGTGTTAATGAATGTATTGTCCCATGTAAACAAACCAAATGTCATACCAAAATGTAAGCATGTGAAAATAATGCACTAGGTATGTAATCAAATGAACATACATAGCGTGAAATGTCATGTAAAACGATGTACTAAGTAATGCACACAATGGGCACACCTAGCATGAAATGTAATGTAAAACAATGTACTAAGTAATGCACACAATGGGCACACCTAGCATAAGATGTAATGAAATCATGTACTATAATGTACTAACGAACATAGCATGTATATGATGTGAAAACAGGAAAGCATGAAAGTAACAAGTAGGCACATGTGTTCCACCCCAAAACAGTTTGGAAAACAGTAAAAGAGGGGTCTATGTACTCACTTGAGATTTCTCAGATGTCTAAAGATAATCACCAAGCAACGCTAGAGATCTCGGAATCAAACGGCACCTAATATAGGTAACTATGTTAATAAACCGGACCTATCTCGGAAGATTGGGTAGCATTAGGGTTTGTAAACCAAATGAGTGTAGGAACTCACGTGATATGGTTTAACAAAGCCTACATACTAAATGAAACTTAACCTTAGTCTTATTGACCCATTATGATCCGTTTAGGTAGCTTATGCTACTTTAACGCATCGTGCGCGTGAAACGCGTTCGGACCGCCTAACTAGTCCTACGACAAGTGTTATATGCCTAAACATGTTACATAATCAGTTATGTGACAAAAGTTTAGGTTACATATGCTTAATTACCAATTATACATGAAAAGGGTATTCTGGTAATTTACCTAAGGCATATAAACTACCTATCATACAACTACTTAAACGATGTGACCATAGGGTATAACCTCAGAAGGTTAGTCCCTACCTACTATGGTCACCTAATATGTTTGGTCGGATCCTAATGATCGACCAAATGGGTCGGGTTCGAAGGTATAGGCGATTTATTAGATCGCCTACCCTACGACCCTAGACAACGTGGTAATCAGTAGGCATAGTCCCAAGGGACTATGACCATCGTGATTACAATCACGTTGCGAAGTTCAACCGAACTTCGCATTGACCATTACTGGTCAACGCTGAAAGTCAAACAAAGTTTGACTTTCTGACTCGAAAAGCAGTAAAATAAGGAAAAGAACGAAAGAATACTTACGAAGGGTCCCCGAATGCTAATCCCGATCCAAGAACTCAGGTATGAAACAATGGTTTCAACTTAGAGCTCTCAAATCAGAATTCTTGTGCTTTAAAACAATGAAAGGCATGGGGTATATATAGTTTTCGGTCCACCGTTGAGATCGTTTCTTGGAAAAGGGGAAATGATCTCGTCCGAACACTTGTCGGAAAGTTGTGGTGGCTCTTTGGCACTCACCATAGGGTGTTGACAAGTGTACTTGCCCTTTGGGGTGTTGAAAAATTGATTGGAATTGCAAAACACTGAATCTGGTCACTAAACTGATGTTTCTGCCCAGAGTAGGCAGTCGCGTAGCGCGACTGGTAAGGCTACATGCAGTGGCGCTACGCCACTGCCCCCTTGTTTCAGCAAACTTTCAAAATTGGCAGAAATGGTCCCTGCAGCCCGTTTAAGCGATTTTCGATGCGTTTGAACCCCGTTAACCTCATTTCAAGGCTCTAAAATGAAGTTAAAGTATAGGGAACTCAAAACATACTTAAAAATATGCCGGATGATGGTTCGTTTGGTCGTACGAACGCGATGTTCGCTTAATTACGACGGAATGCGCATAAGCGCGAAAAACGATCCAAATGACGCGACGAATGGATTTTTCTTATGGCGAACACTAAAATAAAATATAGTCATGCTTACATAAATTTTTGGATGTCCGGATGTATTCAGAACGTAAGTTATGCGCGAAAATGCAAACTTGTGCACTTTTTGACACTTTTAGTCCCTGAATGACCCAAAAGTTTATTTTAGCACACCGAACCCCTCAAAGCCTATTTCTAAGCTATGTAAAGGATATTTAAGGTGTGTTTAACTTATGGTTATGTTCCGGAATGTTCGTTACAGTTCAAATTGACATACTTTCGCAGTTTGTCATATTTAGTCCCTGTAAGCGAATTAACTTGTTTTTGCCATACCAAAGCCTTCAAAACTTATTTCTAAGTTATGTAAAGGTTATTTAAGGTATGTTGAGTATATGTTGATGTTCCAGAGTATTTTTCGCATTAAACTGAGTACGTTTACGCACTAGTTTGCGTATAACTCTCCAGAAAGTGATGTAGAGTTTGGAATTGAACAAAAGTCAAAACATGAAAAATGTAAAACACAATCAAACAAACATTGGGATCAAATAACATTGTTTTATTGATAACAGAACTGTTCATAGTGATTACAAGCACAGTTGTTACACTAAGAACAAGCCTTACACAAAACTCTATTAGAACCGCTAATCACCCCAATTTTTTTCAAAAACTTTTCATTTTTTTTACTTGTATTGGTTTAATTTGGGAATAACAAGTTCTAAAAAGATTATATTTTTACAAATTTACAACCGATAGCGTCGTGATAAAAAGAATCAACATAAGAAAATTACGAAACGACATAACAAATCTAGTTAAAATTTGATTATATATACTTGATCACATTATAAACCCATTCCCACAAAAAGTGAGTTTTGAGCCTTTATTGAGCATACAAGCATACATCTTTAAATTAAATGCTCATTTTTCGTTTCTTGTCTGAATAGCCGCTTGGTTTCTTACGACTCTAGAACTTGCCATTACGATACATTCCCGGTCCTTACCAACTTAAACCCAAGTAAGTAAATGATGGAGGCATTAGGACTAACCCATTTTTCTTTCAACACCATTATTTTTCATTTTTTTTATCAGCTACCTAAAATCCCCCTAGTTAACCTCTTTGAGCCTAAACCTTTTCGTTTCTAAACCCACAAAACAAACACCCTTTAGCCACCAAAACCCTTTTTCTTTTAAACTCCTTATTTTAGTAAAAAGCTCGGTTTTCTTGTGACGTTCCTTATTAAAAAAATATGAAGTCTAGCAATAAACAAATAAGTTCCTCAAAGAAACTTTATTTGAAAATTTCTTAGTTTAAATAAAAAACACAAAAACAAAAAGTTTTACGACGACCAACGCTTTTTACGCTTTTAGCCCTTTTTACTAACCACTAACCCAAAACCACCTACCTTTGACCCAAGCCTAGCCCTTCCCCAAGTCCTCTTGATATTTACAAAGGTTTTATAGTTAAAAAGGAGGAGGATTGATTGCTTTGCAAGCATATGGTAGAAATTAGTTCCATGCCGGTCTCGAGTGTTTCACAAAAATACATCTTCGGCCGAGTGTTGAGTGATCTCCCGTGAGGTATGTGAACTTGTATACAAATGGAATTTTAAAGAGGCATATTATGCCCAAATAAGTAATTTCTCTTATGAAATGTTCTAAATAAATCATAACAAATAGGATTGTAAGTAGCATAAAAATAAAACCCAATAAAGATCTTGGATTCCCGACACTCAAGACAAGCCCAAAACTTCTCTTCTACCCATTCCATTTGGGTGTGTAAGCCACGTAATAAAGAGTTTTGCTTGAGGACAAGCAAAGATTCAAGTGTGGGGGTATTTGATGTGTGTAAAATGCAACATATAAATTACATCAAATAAGGCATAAAACTAACCCTTTTTTAGTACTAATGTTGGAAAAAGTGTGTTTTTGTCTTCCTTTTGTATTTTCAGGACCAAATGAGCTTAAATGAATAAAAGGAACAAATATGAAGCAAAAACTAACATAAATACAAAGAAGCGGAATAAACGTGGCATGCCCGACCCCTCGACAGCATCTTCCCAAGCAAAAACAAAGAAACAGAAGGCTGACCACGGCCCCGTGCCTAGCGGACACGGGGGTGTGGCCAGGTGTCTGCAGAAAAGATAAAGTTATAGAAGCTTCTATTCTCAGCACGGGGGCGTGCCCAGCTCAACACGGGTCATGGTCAACGCTAAGATTCACAGAATCTAGCAAATCTTGATAGTACAGATACGCTTCTGCACACGGGGCCGTGCCCAGCGAACACGGGGGCGTGTGGAGCCTAATACAGACAATTGCAATTAATGAAGAAAGAGAAAGAGGATGGCCACGGGGCCGTGTCCAGCGGACACGGGGCTGTGTCCGGGCTTCTGTGCAGACTATAAATAGGGGTGCTTGGTTCACTTTAAAGGCATCCCTTGGCAAACCACCTCTCTCCCACTTCACCACCACTCCACCACCACTACAACCCACATCCACCACCATCATCCATCATCCATCTTAGAGTGTGTGTAGTAGTCTCGGGATCCAAGATTGATAGTAAGAGTTCTTGACAATCAAAGGCCATGTTTGCCTAAGTCTCTTACATCACTTGGTGAAGACAAGTATTTAATGTAATACTTTTGATTTTTAATCTTTTCGCACTTTTTATTTGGTTTTGTATTAATGACTTTAATAACTAGTTTCTTATGTTGAAGGTGAAACTTCCTTATCATTTGTCCATGGTGTCTTGGCGTTATTTTACTGTCTATATAAAATAAAAGATTTTCACCATTCACATCTCTACGGTCTATATAGAGATATGTTGGCTACCTGGTCGGGGGTTAAGGGAATGGTTTGGTAAGGTTCTTGCCTTGTTCAGTGTATAGATCCTGCAAGGACCTGGGTCAAGCTTACTAGGACCTCCTTCAATACCC
Organism: Helianthus tuberosus; assembly: GCA_030545235.1. Lineage (NCBI taxonomy): Eukaryota > Viridiplantae > Streptophyta > Magnoliopsida > Asterales > Asteraceae > Helianthus > Helianthus tuberosus. Next base: position 106,319,113 of record CM060424.1, on the reverse strand, counting down.
ACTGGTATTGGATGGCGGGGGTGCGAATGGCTTGATCCCCTCATATGTAAACTATACTATTAATACATTAACCCGGCTACTTGGGATTGTATCCCTGCTGACTCAAACCACTTAGTTGAGGGTAACGTCGCCTTCAAAAGAGGGGCCTACCACATTACGCATTAATAACTTAATTAATTATCTTTCAATATTCCGACCCTTTGGGATTGTATCCTTGCTGACTCAAACCACTGGGTTGAGGATAACGTCACCTTCAAAAGAGGGGCCTACTACTATAACTAAGATAATCTCTTAAAAAGTGCAAAAGTGCGGAAATCATCAAAGGTTACATTAAAGGCGAGTCGGGTCCAAGTGATTCATCTTGTCTATCTGTTATTATTTTATTTTTATTTTCAGCATTTTAATTTTTATTTTCATGTTTTAAACCTTTTCTAAAATTTTTGATTCGATTAGACGTTGAGGATAAACCGGTACTAAAATCTCTTGTGTCCTTGGACGATCTCGGTATCTTACCAACGCTATACTACGCTCACGATGGGTGCACTTGCCCATATGTGTGTTTAATTTTAATAGAATATCGTGTTTTATAAATTTAAAACTTGACTAACGTGTTAAAAAGGGCTTAAAATATCAATAAAAACATAACACACCTAACGCACATCATCATTCCCATTTCCTGTGGTCTATCACCGGCTCATGTCTTGTTTCCTGAAATACATGTAATTTTAAAAAGTCAACAAAAGTTGAGCGAGTTCATGTAGTTATTGTTATTGTTTTCATGTTTGAAATCCTGTAATGTTGGGTTTTTCACATGTTTATCAAAGTTCTTTTATCCTTATAAAATAAAAACGCAGCGGAATATTTATTTAAAACATGTTACTTTCTCGATATAAAACCCAATCCCCGGATCCATATACGAACATGCATGCTATCAACAATTAAAACACAACCATAGGGTGTTTAGAATACTACCTTCCAAGGAGTAAAGGATATGAAGAAGATGATGCTTCTTGAATGGTTGCCTTCAAGTGTAGAAGACCTCAAGCTTGTATACCCCAAGCTTTCCAACAAACACTTTGATTGTAGCTAGGATTTTATACACTTATAACTCAAATTTGAAACCTTCTTGAAACCCTCATATGGCCGAAAATTAGAAGGACTATTTTGAGTTCTTGCACTTGATTTTTCAAACTTGAAAAGCCCACTTGATCAACCACATGTTGGCCGAAAATTAGAGACACTTTTACAAGTTCTTCACTTGAAAAATTATGTCCCAAATTGGCACTATCTTGGCCGAGACTTATGTGCGGTTTTTACAAGTTCTTCATCATTTTCATTTGTCATACAAATGCCTTAAAAGATGAGAGATATATTGCCACCTTTTCACCCAATCAAAATTCATGCAAATATGACAATTTGCATGCTTTCTCATTGGACCAACAATCTTGGGAAGACCATGGGGGGGGGGGGGGGGAGGTTGGCGGCCTAGCTTTTATTTTTATAAAATAACAATTTAAGTCTTATATAATTTTATAACTTTTATAAAATTATAACATCATATGTTATAAGACTTATGCAACTTTTATTATGTTATTTAACCCATTAAATAACAAAACAAAATATTCTCTCAAAATAAATTATCCATATAATTTATTAGTTTGTCAAGTGCAATTATTTAGAAAACCAATTTCTAAATATTCTAAGTGTTAATATTTATTTGTTTGATCATATCACAAATAAATATTATAAGTGTTTTTCTAGCTTGTATTTGGGTATGACTCGACTTGGATCATAACGTACTAGCCACATCAATTTAATATGTGTATTGGGCATACAGAATCCAACATGTAATGAAATCATATTTGTAATCCGGTAAATGGAATCATGTTTGTAATCCAGTAATGTAATCCTGGTATGTTATTAGCATTCATGGATTTTAAGGATCTATCAGTGTGTAGCTTGCACCCTGACATATGTGCCATAAGTAAGTAACCAACCCGAGACAGCTTTGACATCATTGGGATCACAAAAGCACTCCTAAGGTACCAACCAGGAGTGGAGCGCGCCTCAAGCTTGATAGATCTATACCATTTGCACCTTGGTCACTAAGTGATTAATGGTTACTAATGTCATCCTCCTACTTACGCACATTGATCATGTTATAATCTAAACCCATAGCTAACATACCGTTTGTTACGACATGTATTTCCCCTTGATTGTTTTAAAAACAAAACATTGAAATCAGTGAAAGCAGAGATATGAACTCACAAGTTTGCGTTCCGTGTGTTGTACTACTGAGATTGGGGGTCCGTACGCGTGAGTAACCTACATGTGTAATAACTTTATTAGACACTTAGGTCTTGTTGGACCTCGTACAAGTTGTTCATCTTGAATTCTTATTATGTTTTCACTTGTCATTGTCGAAACAACTTTGTGTTATTGTAGTGTTGGTAGTTTGTTTGTTCGATCTTTATATATATATTTCTTTCACAATGGTATATATATATATATATATATATATATATATATATATATATATATATTTTCTGTATTGAATCATGTGTGAATGGGCCTCACCATTCACATGTCCTCGTGCCTCGCACGCATGTCATTGGGCCTCACCCATGTCGTTGGGCCTAGCCCATGTCCTTGGGCCTAACCCATGTCATTTATGTTATTGGGCCTTGCCCTTGTCTTTATGTTATTGGGTCATTCCCATGTCTTTTATGTCATTAGGCCTTGCCCATGTCTTTTATGTTATCGGGCCTTGCCCATGTCTTTATGTTATTTGACCTTTGCCCATGTATTTATGTCATTGGGCCTCTACCCATGTATTTATATCATTGGGCCCTTGCCCATTTTTAATGTTATTGGGCCCTTGCCCATGTTTTAATGTTATTGGGCCATTACCCATGTTATAATGTTATTGGGTCATGCCCATGTATTCAAGCAATTGGGCCTAGCCCAAAATGAGTTTTATGAGTCCATAATATTATTCTTGCATTTTTTGTAAATAAATACTAAGTGTAGAATTTTATTGTTTTCATTCTTTCTATTAAAGAACAATTAGTAATTTTTACAAGTTTTTAACATTCCGGATTTTGTTATCGGCAATATATATATCCGTTAGGTGTCTAAAAATATATTATTTTTAGACGCGTCATCGTAGTCATTTGATATATATATTTTTGCGTCGAAAGATCACCCAAGCGTCGCAGTAGCTCCTCGTGACGGCGATACGCTCGTTTTATCGTCAACGGCGTTATATATTCCTTTGTTGACCGATTTGTTTATACGTCTTATTTGGTCGGTTGAAATATATTTTATTTCTTAGGAATATATTCTTATAATTTGCCTGTCGTCCGTATTGTCCGCTCGTCCGTTTAATTCGTTTAAGGATAATATGTAAGTAAGTTTCATGTATCCATTACTTAGCATTTCTTTTGTTATATGAGGATATTGTGTATATGTATTTATGTGGTATTTATACTTGTTATCTTACAAGTATTTTCTTGGTATCCTTTGTGTATTATTTAGATCACCCTAATATATCTAAATACATACACTTAGCACATAAATTTATACACTTTGATGGTTTCTCTAAGAATATATATATTTTCCTATATATATATATATATATATATATATATATATGTGTGTGTGTGTGTGTGACAACCCTCACTAAACCAGGTATCCGTACGACTTAATTAATAATTAATTACTGCTTAATTACTGTGCTTACTTGAACTTGTGGATAAACTGCTACTTGAATACTGATACATGTACTTACTTGCATCATACTTTACTTGTTGTCACTCCATGTTTTGCTTACAGCACCCTTGTGACAACCTTGATGCACCAAAAGCACAGTAGCACAATGAACGGATAACCTATTAAACGTGCTGTCATAACTAGCACCAGGCAGGTACTGCCTCTAAGGCCTGTAAGAGCCTGAGATAGTTTGCTACACTAGTGGTGAGTGTAGGGATATAAGGGTTGTAGAACTGCGTCACTAGATATAAGTTACCATGACCGGATGTGCCTAAAACGTACTCTAAGTACAAAACTCAGCACTTTAAATAAAAATTCAGCATTAAGCTACCTAATAAAGTGCCAAAACATGAGAAAAATGTTACTAGACACTTTCCAAAGTGTCAGGAATAAGTTGTGTCACTAAAAATAATAATAACGACACTTTAAAGCTTTGTTAAGCACTTTAACGGATCTCTATCCAACCGAACAACCGGACTTTACCCGGAGCATAAAAATATTGCCAATAACATTGTTTATATTTTTCTGAGCCAGTTAGGGTCCCTGAATACCCTAACACCCGCTATAACGCATGACACACTAGTAACCGGGTTAATCCCTAAACTAACTTAACTTAACTTAACTATTACCTAATGTTTAGTTGAAAACCAACCGGATTACCACCCCCCCCCCCCCACTCAACCAAACCGTCCCCAAGAGGGACACCTCATGTCCTTCATTTGATTAATTTAATTATACTTGTCCCATATCAAGAAAGCACATGATCCATTGGTTAAATGTGTTGGAATTGTCTATAAGTAGGATCATTTAACCATCATAAGCATCCAACACTCAAACTCACAACATCACTCCTCTCTCTCCCTCTCTTTGGCTCTCGGCCGAACACACACACCCACACCCATCCATTTTCGAGCTTTGATCTTGCCATTTCAAGCATCTACAAGTGTAAAGGATCTCATACGAGGAAGCTTGGTGCATTCGGAACGCGAAGGACCTCACCCTATTGCTTTTATCCACGCATTTTTCGACTAGATTCTTCCGTAGCCTCGAGCTAGTAGTAAGTTGCTTGAAACACCCTCTCGATCTATTTTAAAGTGGTTAAAACGGTATATGACGGTTAAAATTCATGAACTTACGTAATGATATGAAAAAGTCTACTAAAATGCTAAAAATGATGGATAAAAGCTTGATTGTTGTGTAAATCATGTAGGATTTGTTTTGTGTAATTATTTGGGCCCGATCTATGTTGTGGTAGCTCGGATCATCGTTTAACCCGGATTGGTCATGATCATGGATCATGACATAGAGTTTGTTTAAGTGTACAAAGGGTTAAATGATGAAACTCTACCACACACTAAACATGAACTTGTGTAAAATCGATTTTACTTACGAAATAGTGTTTAAAACTAGTAGATCTATGGATCTACAAGTGGTATTTACAAAGAACCAAGTGTCAAAGAAAACATACTTTTAAAGACGGATCTTTCATAAACAAGAATGATTTTAGTAAACACACAAGTGTATAAATACTTGTGTAACACTAAGTTTCGACAAAGAACTAGTTTTGTCAAATTTTACAAGAAGTTGTAAAGAGGGAATTTCTTTAAAAATGAGACTTTCAAGGAACGAAGTTGATTTATATAAAGATACACTAAAAGTAAGGAGCTTTACTACATATATTTGGAAAAACAACAAGTTCATGTAATTCTTGCGATTTACATATATATTGACTAGTTTGATGCTTGAACATTGTTTTGATCGAATAAGAAAATTGTTGGTTTGATTTGTAAAAGAAAATGATACGCTTGAAAGCGTGGCCACCTCCAGTTACAAAGGAAACTCTGGCGAAATTTTTCCAAAAACCTAACACTTAGAAATATTTTCACTACAAGTGTTAGAAATACATTTTTAACGTGTTTTCGAATTATAGATTTCGCCATGACTTTATTACAAGATTTCTAATTATCGGAGGTGGGATTTTCACAAAATTAAAACTTGCTAAAATATATATTTAGTATATATTTAGTAACAACACTTGTGAATTTTTATGATTATTTTGTGAACTATACAAATATTATTTTTAGGGTAAAAATAATATTACCGAATGATAACGATTCCAAAAATAATACAAACGCCTTCATAATTAATAATAAGTTACAACGGTATAATTATTACCACCTGATCTTTAAAACGTAACTTACACATTTTAAGAAAATATTTATGGGCGCGTATTTTTGTCAAAGTATTATTTTGGGAAGAATATTTATATTTTGAAGTAAGGAATAAAATGTATTAAGTGAGACTTAATAATGTATTTCGAATTTTACGAACGCACATGTATTAAATCCCCCATCCTTGGGAAGGAGAATAATTACCAAGTATTTACAAAAATATAAACACGAAATAGTTGTCTAACTATTTCCCAAAAACTTAAACCTTAAGCTATGGCACGGCCGTCCGTCTAATAGATCTAGTACGTGTAGGTCGTCGCACAGCTGCTTGATCAGGAGATATACTTGGTAGAGACGCACCACTGTGAGTTCATGTCCCCCTTTTCTCTAACTGTTTTCAGTTTTCTAAACTGCGGGGGTGAAATACATGTTACTATGATTACGAGTACTTTTACATGGTATGGTTAGCGTAAGGAGGGTTATTATTATTCAGATCATGTGAGTGGGTAGGCGGAAACTTGAGGCCATTAATCCTCAGGGTAGGACCGAGGGGCAGGAGCGGTAGATCTATCTGGGTGTAGCGAGCCCAGCCCCAGGCCCAAACAGAACGGACCTCGGGGTGACTTTGTACCCAACGCATAAATCTGCTAGGTTTGAGTCTTCCTACTTGCACTTCACACATATCAATGGCCTTGCAAACCATTGGTGATCTCTTTTTCCTTATTTGCTACATACCAGGATTTTTATACATACAAAGGTTTATTTACTCACTTACACATGAACTCGCTCAACATTATTGTTGATTTTTCAACTTACATGTATTTTAGGGAATTAAAGATCTGGCGCGGTATGTTGTGTTTTCCCGCTGCATATGGGTTCCGAGGTCATCCCGGTTTAGGAAATGTGACTTTTTCCTGGACGAGTCACAAATCTTAAACTGCGTTTTATTCATGTTGATGTTTATGTCTTTCAAAACAATGTTTTATGTTTTGGTGTTGTAGTCCCTAAGACAATGTTATGTTACTTCGGTTTTAAAACTTAAATCTATGGATGATCTTGCATGGTTTTATTATCATATAGCTTTGTTATGATTAAGCTATGGTATTAAGAAGTCACACCAAATTAACCACGCTTCCGCAAAGCCAGGGTGTGACAGCTTGGTATCAGAGCTCTGATCATAGCGAACTAGGATTCCTTCTCCAGTCTAGACTATGATCACTAGGGCTCTCACGAAAACATTTTTACTGCATACCACTCAAGTCCAGATCCAAAACTTTTTACAAACAAATGTTGAGCACATTTATTTATTATTTATAGGCTCAGTCTGGGAGGTTGAGGCTCGGTCTGGAGGACCGAGGCTCGGTCTAGGAGACCGAGGTAGTTGCCTAGTAGGACTAGGGAGAGCAGTCTGAGAGGCTGGGAGAATAGGCTAGTGGGACTAGGAAGAGCAGTCTGAGAGGCTGGGAGAATTTGGCTAGTATGACTAGGAAGAGCAGTCTGAGAGGCTGGGAGGCTAGTGGGACTAGGAGAATTATTTGATTGCTTACTTGGTGACTAATGTGCTTATCTGATTGTATGATTGATTATTTGTACATATTTGTGTTTGTGTTACAGACACCATGGACTCGCCCGGCACAGGTGATTCGGACACCACAGGCCCTAGACCCATAGTATCAGACGACTTAGAGTCTTCGGAGCACGAGGTCGACACATCAGATGTTACCAGCACAGACGAGGACGACTTTCAGCCCTTTGCGCTGCCCGACGCTGTCGATGAGCCCGCTGATGGTCCTTTTGCTGGGTACCTACCACTCGTAGAGATCCCTGCTCCCATACCTTTGGCCGTTTATCCTGCTTACGATATGCTCCTCGACGCCGACGTTGACGACGACGTCGATCTATTTGATGATGAGCCCCTGGAGGACGATGTTGAGGGCGAGGCCCTTCTAGCTGACGGTGGTCTTTTGTTACTCGCAGATGCTCCAGCTGAGGAGTCACCTGCACACTCACCCGCTCCAGACTCCTTCGAGTCTGTGGCCTCCGCACCGTCACACACTCGGAGCGCACAACACTATTCACACGGTTCAGATCCTGACAGGGCATCATCTGCTGCCTCTGCTCCTAGATTTGCTTTCGAACACGACCTCGATGAGGATTCAGACCTTGTTTTTCCCCCTGGATTTGACCCGGACCGGGAGATAGAGTTCATCCACTTGGATCAGCCTATGGTTGACCCAGTAGACCCAGTTGACCCTGCATTCGCTGATCATGCAGATTTTGATATGGAGTTCGTTGATCCCGAGCCTGCCATGGCCCTTGAGCCAGTAGCTGCTCCTGACCCAGTGCTTGAGCATGACCCTGCTCATGCTGGCATACCTATTGATCCTGTGATTGCTGACCCGCCCATTGATGATCACCCTGCTGATGCACCACTACTGGAGGGTGACCATGTTGTTGCTGCTGATCATGTTGATCCCCCACTTATCGCTGATATACCTGCTGACCCTCTTGTTGCACCCCACCTTGACCCTATGCCTGTACAGTTTGATCGAGCACTTTTTGAGGCACAGATTGACCCACGAGATGAGAACGCCCAGCATGGGTGGATTCCTGCGAATGATGAGCTTCCACCTATTCCTCCTCATACCACCGATGCACGTCACGTTGATTTCTCTTTTTCATTTGCACAGTACACACCTCCAGCTCGACCTGGAGAGGGTTCCTCGGCTCGTCCCTTTGGACATGTGCCGACATATATTCCAGTTATGCCATAGTCTTCATCTGCTATTCCCCCTATACCACCATTCTTTGTGACACCTTTTGATCCAGCCAGCGAGCCGTTTCTCTGGACGTCACCATCTGTTATGCCATCGACCGACCCCTACCATCCTTTCCATATGGGGTATACTATTGAGGACGTTCTGATGTCGTTTGTTGTCCAGCAGGAGGCACTCACACGACGTATTCAGGAGCTTGAGAGAGCTCAGCCACCGCCGTGCCAGTGTCAGGGTCAGACCCACCCTGCTTCTTCGCAGCACCCTCGACCATTGTTACCTGACTATGCTGCACGCCTTTTGGCACTTGAGCAGCAGGTTGCTTCTTGGTTGCGTACCCAGAGAGCCATGGAGGAGGACTGGCTCCATTTGCGACGTTTGTTCTACACCCATTTTCCCCCTCCTCCACCACCATCAGTTTAGGGCATCTTTAGTACAGCATGGGTAGACGTTGATGAGAAGACGGCGATTGCTCCGACCATACAGCATTTTTGGAGACTGCATTCTGATTCTGACTTTTGTTGATCATGTATATGGGATGTATTGACACTGATTTGATATTCTTTTGGACTGGGGTGATGTAGCCCTTAGTCGATGATGATGTATGACACTATTATGTACTTGTACACTCTACCATGTGGTCTCGAGTTTGGCAATACAATCGCAGTATTCTCATCATATGTGATGTTTTGATTGATTATTTATGTTTTATAACATGGGATGTTGTGTGATTGATATGATTATAACATGAGATGTTATGTACTATTACTATCATTATATACGCATGCTTTATTGTGGCCTGACCGACGTAAACCCATCTTTTAGAAGATGCCACCGAGACGTCAAACGCCGATGCCTACCAATGAGGCAGAACTCCAACAAGTCATCGCTGCTGCCATCGCGCAATACGCCGCCTCGCAAGGAGGACCCAGCGGAAGCAGCTCAAACAACAATGGCAACAACAATCCACCTCATGGTAACACTAAGTCATTAAGACATACCATGATCTAATTGGATATCTCTAGCAAGGATGCTAATGCCATTCATATGTTGTAACGTATGTGCAGGGTGCACCTACAAGCAGTTTCTAGATTGCAAGCCTGTCAACTTTGATGGCACCGGAGGTGCTGTCGCTTTTGTTCGTTGGGCCGAGAAGACTGAATCTGTTCTCCGCATGAGCAAATGTGCACCGAACCAGCAAGTCACCTACATTTCTGGGCTATTTCTGGATGGAGCCCTATCTTGGTGGAATTTGCCAGTACAGACACTTGGTGAAGCTGCTGCCTACGCATTAACATGGACCGAACTGAAGGAACTAATGCGCAAAAAGTATTGTTCTCGCACTGAAATCCAAAGATTGGAAACTGAGTTCTGGCATTTGAAGATGGAAGGTCCGAAGATCGCGGAATATGTGCAGAGGTTTCACGACCTGTCGCATGTGGTACCCTATATGGTCACTCCAGAATTCAAGCGGATTGAACGCTTCATTTGGGGATTAGCTCCTCAAATCATAAGCATGGTGACCTCCTCCAAGCCTGCAACAATTACTGAGGCAATCGATTTGAGTGTAGCTCTCACTGAGGAGGCTATCCGCCTGAACAAGTTTGGTGAGATTGAGACAAAGAAGAAAGAGACTCACGTCGAGTCATCCGGAGGTAACAAATGAAAGTTCTCGAACTTTAAACAAGGCACTAGTGGTGTTGTCAAGAAAGGAGAGCCAAACGCGCCAGCTCAGGGTACAGCTGGTGGTGGAAAGAAAGGAAAGGGATATATGGGCACCCAGCCCAAGTGCAACACCTGCCAGCGTCACCATTCTGGCCGATGTGGTTTGAAGGTATGTGAAGCGTGTGGGAAACCTGGCCACTTGAAGGATTCTTGTTGGGCCACTGTTGGTCAGGGAGGCCAAGGAGGATTTGGAAACAGAAACAATAACCGGGGTGGAATTGGAAATCGCCCACAAGGAAACGATGGAGGTAATGGGAATCGAGGCAACAATGCGAATCAAGCAGGCGCTGTGAATCATAACCAAAGGAATAACCAAGCTGGAAATGGAGGTGGAAACGGGCAAAGACCTGGATGCTTTAACTGTGGTGATATCGGGCACTTTAAGAGGAACTGCCCAGAGTTGAACCAAGCCCGTGGAAGAGTGTTCCATATCGAAGCGAGGGAAGCGCGCCAGGACCCCAACGTCGTTACTGGTACGTTCCCTGTAAACCAACGCTATGCATCCGTTTTATTTGATACTGGTGCCGACTATAGCTTCGTATCATTAGAATTTAAGAATATGCTTGGTTTAGCCGCTAGTAAGTTAGATATTCCCTACTCAATCGAATTGGCTAATGGGAAGTTAGTAGAAGCCAATGAAGTGATCAGAGGTTGTGCAATCGAGTTGGGAGAACGTGAGTTTACTTTGGATCTACTACCAGTCCAGCTGGGGAGCTTTGACGTAGTAGTAGGAATGGATTGGTTATCAAGCAACAAGGCAGAAATTGTTTGTCATGAAAAGGTCGTTCGTATCTCGACCGAAGATGGCGAAACAATTGTAGTTCATGGTGAAAAGCGTGATACGCCTTTAAGAATCATCAGCTGCCTGAAAGCGAGAAAGTGTCTACAGAAGGGATGTACTGCCTTCCTGGCACACATTGTAGACAAGAAAGCTGCAGAACCGAAGATCGAAGACATCCCTGTCGTGAGGGAGTATCCGGAAGTCTTCCCGGAGGACTTGCCTGGACTGCCGCCTCAGAGGCAAGTGGAGTTTCACATCGATTTAGTCCCAGGCGCCGCGCCTGTGGCTAAGGCACCTTATAGACTTGCCCCGTCTGAGATGCAAGAATTGTCGACACAACTTCAAGAGTTGTTAGACAAGGGATTTATCCGACCAAGCTTCTCGCCTTGGGGAGCTCCGGTCCTGTTTGTCAAAAAGAAGGACGGTAGTTTTCGAATGTGCATAGACTACCGGGAGCTGAACAAGCTGACGATCAAGAATAGATATCCTCTGCCAAGAATTGATGATCTGTTTGATCAACTGCAAGGTTCCAACTTTTACTCAAAGATCGATTTGCGATCTGGATACCATCAGTTAAGGATACAAGAGGAGAGTATCCCGAAGACAGCCTTCAGAACTCATTATGGACACTACGAGTTCCTTGTTATGCCGTTTGGGTTGACCAACGCACCTGCAGTCTTTATGGATTTGATGAATAGAGTTTGCAAGCCGTACTTGGACAAGTTCGTGATTGTGTTTATCGACGACATCTTGATTTATTCAAGGACAAAGGCTGAGCACGAACAGCATCTAAGAGCTATTTTGGAGCTGCTGAAGAAAGAACAGCTGTATGCCAAATTCTCTAAGTGCGAATTTTGGCTACGTGAAGTCCAATTTCTTGGACATGTGGTAAATGGAGATGGAATCCATGTGGATCCAACCAAGATCGAAGCGATCAAGAATTGGGAAACGCCAAGGACGCCAACCGAGATTCGACAATTCTTGGGTTTGGCTGGCTACTATCGAAGGTTCATTGAGGATTTTTCGAAGATCGCTCAACCATTGACGCTCCTCACCCAGAAAGATAAGAAGTTTGATTGGGGAATCAAACAGGAAGAAGCATTTCAGCTGTTGAAGGATAAGCTCTGCAATGCGCCAATCCTAGCACTACCGGAAGGTACCGACGATTTCGTGGTATACTGTGACGCCTCGCGTCAAGGATTGGGTTGCGTGTTGATGCAACGCCAGAAGGTTATTGCTTACGCATCGCGTCAGTTGAAGGTACATGAGAAGAACTATACCACGCACGATTTGGAGCTAGGCGCAGTGATATTTGCTTTAAAGATGTGGAGACACTACCTATATGGTACGAAATGTACAATTTTTACAGATCATAAGAGCCTACAACACATATTCAACCAGAAGGAGTTGAATATGAGACAAAGACGATGGGTTGAGTTGTTAAATGATTACGATTGCGAGATAAAGTATCATCCAGGGAAGGCTAATGTGGTTGCCGAAGCCCTAAGTCGAAAAGAGAGGATCAAGCCCATAAGGGTTAGGGCTTTAGAAATGATTATCCAAACCGATCTTTCCTTGCACATTCGTGCCGCGCAGAAAGAAGCTCTTAAGGAAAGAAATCTTGAAGAAGAATATCTTCGTGGGATGGAGAAGCTATTAGTACCAAACGAGGAAGGAACGTTATGTTTTGAGAAAAGGATTTGGGTTCCTTTGTTTGGTGGTTTAAGGAAAGTTGTTTTTGATGAAGCTCACAAATTGCGGTACTCTATCCATCCAGGAGCGGATAAAATGTACCAAGATCTCAAGGATTACTATTGGTGGCCTAGGATGAAGGGCGATGTTGCTGTTTATGTGAGCAAGTGTCTAACGTGTGCTAAGGTGAAAGCGGAATACCAGAAGCCTTCAGGACTTCTGCAACAACCTGAGATTCCCAAATGGAAATGGGAACAAATCTCCATGGATTTTATTACAAAGTTGCCAAGAACGCCAAGAGGTCATGACACTATCTGGGTGATAGTTGACCGCCTAACAAAGTCCGCACACTTTCTGCCAATCAAAGAGAAGGATAACACCAGCAAACTGGCAGAAATATACATGCGAGAGATCGTCGCACGTCATGGAGTGCCTCTCTCGATCATCTCTGATAGAGACGGAAGGTTTGTATCAAGGATATGGCAATCCTTCCAAGAAGCTTTTGGCTCACAATTAAATCTGAGCACGACATTTCACCCTTAGACCGACGGTCAAAGCGAGCGGACTATTCAGACCTTGGAAGATATGCTGAGAGCATGCGTTATGGATTTGGGCGGTAGCTGGGATAAGCATTTGCCACTGGTCGAATTTTCATACAACAACAGCTACCACACCAGTATTGGAGCCGCGCCATTCGAAGCTCTTTACGGACGCAAGTGCCGATCACCCCTATGCTGGGCTGACGCAGGTGATAGGCAGCTTGTTGGTCCCGAAATCGTCCAAGAGACGACAGACAAGATCGCGCAAATTCGAAAACGCATCGAAGCAGCTCGCGAAAGACAGAAAGCTTATGCAGATCCAAACCGGAAACATTTGGAGTTCCAAGTTGGAGATATGGTTTTATTGAAAGTTTCACCCTGGAAGGGTGTGGCACGCTTCGGAAAGCGTGGGAAGTTGAATCCGCGTTACATTGGCCCTTTCAGAATTTTGGAAAGAATAGGGCTAATAGCATACAAGCTGGACTTACCTGCTGAGCTGAATGGAGTTCACGATACATTTCATGTATCCAACCTGAAGAAAAGTCCAACTCAGGATACCATTGCCATTCCCACCGACGAGATTCATGTTGACGACACGCTCCATTTCGTTGAAGAACCTGTTGAGGTTACAGATTGGAAAGTAAACAGGACCCGCCGGAGCAGTGTCAAGCTCGTCGAGGTTCGTTGGAATGCTAGGCATGGTCCTGAATACACCTGGGAGCGTGAGGACCGGATGAAAGAGAGATACCCCCACCTATTTCCCAAGAACCCTGCATCTACAAGCAGAACTTAAAATTTCGGGACGAAATTTTTCTAACGGGGGGAGAATGTGACAACCCTCACTAAACCAGGTATCCGTACGACTTAATTAATAATTAATTACTGCTTAATTACTGTGCTTACTTGAACTTGTGGATAAACTGCTACTTGAATACTGATACATGTACTTACTTGCATCATACTTTACTTGCTGTCACTCCATGTTTTGCTTACAGCACCCTTGTGACAACCTTGATGCACCAAAAGCACAGTAGCACAATGAACGGATAACCTATTAAACGTGCTGTCATAACTAGCACCAGGCAGGTACTGCCACTAAGGCCTGTAAGAGCCTGGGATAGTTTGCTACACTAGTGGTGAGTGTAGGGATATAAGGGTTGTAGAACTGCGTCACTAGATATAAGTTACCATGACCGGATGTGCCTAAAACGTACTCTAAGTACAAAACTCAGCACTTTAAATAAAAATTCAGCATTAAGCTACCTAATAAAGTGCCAAAACATGAGAAAAATGTTACTAGACACTTTCCAAAGTGTCGGGAATAAGTTGTGTCACTAAAAATAATAATAACGACACTTTAAAGCTTTGTTAAGCACTTTAACGGATCTCTATCCAACCGAACAACCGGACTTTACCCGGAGCATAAAAATATTGCCAATAACATTGTTTATCTTTTTCTGAGCCAGTTAGGGTCCCTGAATACCCTAACACCCGCTATAACGCATGACACACTAGTAACCGGGTTAATCCCTAAACTAACTTAACTTAACTTAACTATTACCTAATGTTTAGTTGAAAACCAACCGGATTACCCCCCCTCCCCACTCAACCAAACCGTCCCCAAGAGGGACACCTCATGTCCTTCATTTGATTAATTTAATTATACTTGTCCCATATCAAGAAAGCACATGATCCATTGGTTAAATGTGTTGGAATTGTCTATAAGTAGGATCATTTAACCATCATAAGCATCCAACACTCAAACTCACAACATCACTCCTCTCTCTCCCTCTCTTTGGCTCTCGGTCGAACACACACACCCACACCCATCCATTTTCGAGCTTTGATCTTGCCATTTCAAGCATCTACAAGTGTAAAGGATCTCATACGAGGAAGCTTGGTGCATTCGGAACGCGAAGGACCTCACCCTATTGCTTTTATCCACGCATTTTTCGACTAGATTCTTCCGTAGCCTCGAGCTAGTAGTAAGTTGCTTGAAACACCCTCTCGATCTATTTTAAAGTGGTTAAAACGGTATATGACGGTTAAAATTCATGAACTTACGTAATGATATGAAAAAGTCTACTAAAAATGCTAAAAATGATGGATAAAAGCTTGATTGTTGTGTAAATCATGTAGGATTTGTTTTGTGTAATTATTTGGGCCCGATCTATGTTGTGGTAGCTCGGATCATCGTTTAACCCGGATTGGTCATGATCATGGATCATGACATAGAGTTTGTTTAAGTGTACAAAGGGTTAAATGATGAAACTCTACCACACACTAAACATGAACTTGTGTAAAATCGATTTTACTTACGAAATAGTGTTTAAAACTAGTAGATCTATGGATCTACAAGTGGTATTTACAAAGAACCAAGTGTCAAAGAAAACATACTTTTAAAGACGGATCTTTCATAAACAAGAATGATTTTAGTAAACACACAAGTGTATAAATACTTGTGTAACACTAAGTTTCGACAAAGAACTAGTTTTGTCAAATTTTACAAGAAGTTGTAAAGAGGGAATTTCTTTAAAAACGAGACTTTCAAGGAACGAAGTTGATTTATATAAAGATACACTAAAAGTAAGGAGCTTTACTACATATTTTTGGAAAAACTACAAGTTCATGTAATTCTTGCGATTTACATATATATTGACTAGTTTGATGCTTGAACATTGTTTTGATCGAATAAGAAAATTGTTGGTTTGATTTGTAAAAGAAAATGATACGCTTGAAAGCGTGGCCACCTCCAGTTACAGAGGAAACTCTGGCGAAATTTTTCCAAAAACCTAACACTTAGAAATATTTTCACTACAAGTGTTAGAAATACATTTTTAACGTGTTTTCGAATTATAGATTTCGCCATGACTTTATTACAAGATTTCTAATTATCGGAGGTGGGATTTTCACAAAATAAAAACTTGCTAAAATATATATTTAGTATATATTTAGTAACAACACTTGTGAATTTTTATGATTATTTTGTGAACTATACAAATATTATTTTTAGGGTAAAAATAATATTACCGAATGATAACGATTCCAAAAATAATACAAACGCCTTCATAATTAATAATAAGTTACAACAGTATAATTATTACCACCTGATCTTTAAAACGTAACTTACGCATTTTAAGAAAATATTTATGGGCGCGTATTTTTGTCAAAGTATTATTTTGGGAAGAATATTTATATTTTGAAGTAAGGAATAAAATGTATTAAGTGAGACTTAATAATGTATTTCGAATTTTACGAACGCACATGTATTAAATCCCCCATCCTTGGGAAGGAGAATAATTACCAAGTATTTACAAAAATATAAACACGAAATAGTTGTCTAACTATTTCCCAAAAACTTAAACCTTAAGCTAAGGCACGGCCGTCCGTCTAATAGATCTAGTACGTGTAGGTCGTCGCACAGCTGCTTGATCAGGAGATATACTTGGTAGAGACGCACCAATGTGAGTTCATGTCCCCCTTTTCTCTAACTGTTTTCAGTTTTCTAAACTGCGGGGGTGAAATACATGTTACTATGATTACGAGTACTTTTACATGGTATGGTTAGCGTAAGGAGGGTTATTATTATTCAGATCATGTGAGTGGGTAGGCGGAAACTTGAGGCCATTAATCCTCACGGTAGGACCGAGGGGCAGGAGCGGTAGATCTATCTGGGTGTAGCGAGCCCAGCCCCAGGCCCAAACAGAACGGACCTCGGGGTGACTTTGTACCCAACGCATAAATCTGCTAGGTTTGAGTCTTCCTACTTGCACTTCACACATATCAATGGCCTTGCAAACCATTGGTGATCTCTTTTTCCTTATTTACTACATACCAGGATTTTTATACATACAAAGGTTTATTTACTCACTTACACATGAACTCGCTCAACATTATTGTTGATTTTTCAACTTACATGTATTTCAGGGAATTAAAGATCTGGCGCGGTATGTTGTGTTTTCCCGCCGCATATGGGTTCCGAGGTCATCCCGGTTTAGGAAATGTGACTTTTTCCTGGACGAGTCACAAATCTTAAACTGCGTTTTATTCATGTTGATGTTTATGTCTTTCAAAACAATGTTTTATGTTTTGGTGTTGTAGTCCCTAAAACAATGTTATGTTACATCGGTTTTAAAACTTAAATCTATGGATGATCTTGCATGGTTTTATTATCATATAGCTTTGTTATGATTAAGCTATGGTATTAAGAAGTTACACCAAATTAACCACGCTTCCGCAAAGTCAGGGTGTGACAATATATATATTCATAAGTTTCACTTTTTAACTTATAAAAACCATTATAATTATTTAGAAACTTACTTGGGTGTTTAATACTTAAACTTTTCATCAAAAAGTTCGTTTAACCATGAATAAAATCCTTAAGTGCGATTAACCATTTTAATCACACTTTAACCCCCGTTTAATCATGATTATGATTTTAGAAAATTTCGCCATAGTTTCCCCTAAACTATGACGTTTCCCACGTTTTCAAAACGCGTTTAAATCATCAAAACAATTTTCTATATCACCACAATTTACTAAATATCTCCAAAGATTATTTATAACACTAATCATACTTATTCCTTCAAAGTTTCTCATGAGCGTTATTTTGGTTAATCTTTCAAGACTTTAAAATTAACCATTTTTCAAGTTAATTATTTACATAAACTTGATCATACTTATTTTTCACTTTTAAAAATTCCCAAGTCTTTATGTTTCAAGTTTATTAAAAATTTCCAAGACTTTTATACAACACTTTTTATAAATAAATTTATATAAACTTGTTTTATGTAAAAACCAAGTTATTAGTGTTTTAAAAGCCTTGATTTAAGTTCATTATCATGTTCTATCTTTCAAGAGTTACTAATCAAAGTTCACATACATAATGCTCATAAACTTTGAAGTTGATGATCTTGTGTGATTTAAACATATATATGTTTAAATCACATTTTTAAGTGTAACATGGCAAGATTAACACTAATCTAATTTATTACATGAAGCTAATCACAAGATCACCATAAATCTAGTCTCTAAACCACTAATCTTAACAAAATCAACATAATCATCAAGATTACACTAACTAGTTACACTAATCTACACGAATACTCATATAATAAGTTATGATTAGTAGATTATTAAGTTTTAGTTTAGGGTTTTTGATTATATTTTCTTAATCTTCAAGAAAATCAACTTGTACTTATGTAAACTACACTTAATAAGAAGCTTAAATATGGTTAAAAGAAAGCTTACAACTTTGCACAATCTAAACAAGGTGATTAAGAAGTGATTTAGGCTCCAAAGAACTCCCTAAAGCTTCCTCATGCTTAAACCATGCTTAGATGTTCTTGAAATGCTTAGAAAAGGTGTAATTTAGGGTGATTTGTGGAGATTTAAGGTGGGTTTTGGGGGTTCTTCTTTGGCTGAGATTTAGGATGAATGAAAGGAGCTTTTTGTATTTTGAAAAGGTGATAAAAGATATGTGGAATGATGTGAAATGGTGAAAGTGTGGTAGGATTACATGTCTTATACATCAACTCATTTTTCAACAACATCTCAAATGGCCATACTCCAAATCTTGAATTTTCAACAAAATTAAAGTGGGTGGGACCCACTTTGACCGATTTCATAGAAATGGGAGAGGGGGTAAAGTGTAACTTTTTTATAAAAAGTCTTAAAAATGCAGATATTTTTGGTGATTAATCAAAGTATGGTGGTTAGAGGTTTAATTGCACCATTAGGGGTAATTAGGGATTCGGAATGTAATTGACATTAACTAGTTCACTAGACTTGTAGAAATTGTATTTTGATATCTTAAACGGCTTCCGTTTAATCGTCGGTTCGTTAACGGCACTTTTATTTCGTACCGACGAAGGTTTGCCGCGGGTTGTAATTTCGCACCCAAGTGATGTATGAAGTGATTTCGAGTTCCAAAATAAGCTTAACTGGTTCGCCATGTTGTCCGTTTGGTTGTTTTGGCGTCGGAAATATTGTTTACTAGCTTGTCGGTTCAAAAACAAACAAGTTGTGGGGGTTGCGACGCGCCGAAAGCTTATATTTCGGACACCCTATTAATATCCTCATATTGTTTTCGTGTGTTTGTCATCATTTGTCATATTTCTGGAGTCTCGGAAATGCTAAATTATTAGTTCGGACGAGTTAAAACTGTTTTATTTTTAACGGAACGGACAATTTAGTGATTAAGGCGTTGTACCGGAAAGTTATGTATTTTTGCAAGATGTGTTTCCACATTAGTGTTTTCTTATATATATGGACTCAGTTATGTTATTCGTGTGTCACTTTTCATCGTTTCGTTTTGTTTTCGCAATTTTACTGTAATGAATAGTGTGACAGTGAATAGTGCACACATCACTTTCTACCAACACTTTTAGGACATAGTTTAATTGGTTTCACGACACGATGAAAACCAACATATGTTATAGTATTGTTCTCTTGTCCTAACACTGTTATCTAATGTACGGTCCAGTTACGTGATTAAATTACGCTAATTGCATGAGATTATATACTAAAAATAGTGATTAGACTGTATGAAATTTCCGGTTATTTGACATTTGTCACATTCTTCCCCTGTTAAAAGAATTTCGTCCCGAAATTCACGTTGAGTTATCCTTTAAAGGAGTCTTCTCGAACAGGTGGGGGTACTTTTTCTTGATCTAATCTTCATGTCCCCAGGTATACTTGGGTCCGTGACGCGAGTTCTAGTGGACCTTTACTAGTTTAATACGACTTCTCCTTTTCTCGTAGACTTTCCAGTCCATAACCTCAATAGGTTCTTTGGTAAACTAGAGTTTGTCGTCTACGTGAATTCCATCCGCTGGGATGATAACTGTTTAGTTGGTTAGACTTTTCTTGAGGTCCGACACATGAATTGTGTCGTGTATGTTATTAAGTTCTCCTGGAAACTTTAGCTTGTAAGCAACAGTACCAACCTTTGTCAGAATTTCAAAAGGCCCAATGTATCTTGGGTTTAGTTTTCCGCGCTTCCCGAGTCTAGCTACGCCCTTCCAAGGCGAGTCTTTTAGTAAAAACTTTGTCTCCGACCTCGAAGGATAATAGTTTGTATCTTCTATCCTCGTAGTTCTTTTGTCTATCATGAGCCACTTTGATATAGTCTCTTATTTTTGATATCTTGTCTGTAGTCTCTTGGACTAGTTCGGGGCTAATAAGTTGTTTGTCACCGACTTCCGCCCAACTTAGCGGTGATCGGCATTTTTGTCATATAATGCTTTGAATGGCGCGGATTTAATGCTCGTGTGATAACTATTATTATATGAGAACTCTACCAGAGGTAAATGAGTATCCCAGTTTCCGCCCAAATCCATCACACAGGCACGAAGCATGTCCTCCAAAGTTTGGATGGTTCGTTCGCTTTGGCCATCGGTTTGCAGATGAAATGTTGTGCTTAGATTAAACCGAGAGCCAAATGATTCTTAAAATGATTGCCAAATCCTTGACACAAGGCGACCATCTCGGTTATAGATTATTGAAATTGGCACTCCACGACGTGCCACAATCTCGTTGAGATAAAGTTCAGCTAATTTCTCTATACGGTCTTTCTCACGAATCAGTAAGAAGTGAGCTGACTTGGTTAATCGATCAACGATAACCCAAATCATGTCATGACCTCGAGAGGTCTATGGTAGTTTTGTAATGAAATCCATTGATATATGTTCCCATTCCCAAACGAGAATCTCAGGTTGTTGTAATAAGCCAGGCGACTTTTGATATTCGGCCTTGACCTTTGCACAAGTTAGGCATTTCCCAACACAGGTCTTAATATCTCCCTTGAGATTAGGCCACTAATAATATTCTTTTAGATCTTGATACATTTTATCGGATCCTGGATGTATTGAATATTTCGACTTGTGTGCTTCGTCCAGCACCAAGTCCCGTGGACCGCCAAAATATGGAATCCAGATCCTCTCCATGAAATATAAAGTGTCATCTTTGTTTGTTTTCATTTGTTTTTCCAATCCTGGTAAGGATTCCGCTTGAATGTTTTCCGACTTTAGAGCTTCTTGTTGTGCATCGTACACTCGAGTAGTGAAGTTCATTTGAATAGTCAACTCTAAAGCTCATACTCATAATGTTTTGACTCGTTCCTTCCAGCTCAAAGCATCTGCCACAACATTTGCTTTGCCCGGACGATACTTGATTTCACAGTCATAGTCATTCAACAGTTCTACCCAGCGCCGTTGGCGCATGTTTAATTCCTTTTGATCTAATATATGTTGAAGACTCTTGCGATCGGTGAATATGGTGCACTTTGTACCATAGAGATAATGACGCCAAATCTTTAAAGCAAACACCACTATTCCTAGTTCTAGGTCATGGGTGGTATTGTTCTTCTCGTGAACTTTTAACTGTCGTGACACGTACGCGATGACTTTTTCACGTTGCATTAACACGCAACCGAAGCCTGGATGCGATGCATCACAATACACCACAAGGTCATCGGTACTGTCCGAAAGTGATTAGTTTGGCGCTTTGCATAGCTTATCCTTGAGTAGTTGAAATGTCGTTTTTTGATTTTCACCCCAATTGAACTTTATATCCTTTTGAATGAGAGAGGTTAGCGGTTGAGCAACTTTAGAAAAGTTCTCAATGAATCTCCGATGATATCCCGCTAAGCCCAAGAATTGTCTTACTTCTGTTGGGGTCTTTGGAGCATTCCAGTTCTTTATGGCTTCTATTAGATGGGTCAACATGTATTCCGTTCTCGTTCACCAAGTGACCAAGAAATTGTACTTCGCGAATCCAAAATTCGCATTTCGAGAACTTGTCATACAATTGTTGTTTCTTAAGCAGCTCTAGAATAGTCCTCGAGTGTTGTTCATGTTCTGTCTCGGTTCGTGAATATTAATATGTCATCAATGAATACAACCACGAACTTGCTGAGGTTTGTCAAGCCGAAAGGCATAACAAGGAACTTGTAATGCCCCTAGCGAGTCCTAAACGTCGTTTTAGGAATGCTTACCTCTTGAATTCTCAGCTGATGATATCCGGATCTTAGATCAATCTTGGAATAAAAACTAGAACCTTGTAATTGATCAAACAAGTCGTCGATCCTCGGTAAAGAATACTGATTCTTGATAGTTAACTTGTTTAGTTCTTTGTAGTCGATGCACATTCGAAAGGTTCTGTCCTTTTTCTTGACAAATAGCACCAGAGCTCCCCAAGGTGAGAAACTCAGTCTAATGTATCCTTTGTCAAGCAGTTCCTGAAGTTGAGTGGATAATTCCTGCATCTCCGAGGGCGCCAGTCGATATGGAGCTTTCGCCACCGATGCAGCTCCTGATACTAGGTCGACATGGAATTCCACTTGTCGTTGTGGAGGCAGTCCCGACAAGTTTTCTGGAAAGACTTCGGGATATTCCCTTACCACAGGTACGTCCTCCACCTTGCGTGTGACACTTCGGGTTTTCCCGAGCAACCTCATTGTTAGCTTTATGTGTACATATACTATTAAATGAAGATTTGCGAATTACCTTGAAGTATTATGTGATGCTTGTATTAAACTATGTGTATGTAATATATATATATGTGTACGTATACGTGAACCGGGACCATGAACCCGACTCGAGACCACTCGGTCTCGAGTGAACGACTGGGCCGGTTGGGTCATGCACCCCTAAAAGCCCACTCGAACCCATTAGGGTGCACTAACTTGGATTGAGTATAAAACCTCATTAACCACCATTTGCACCAAACTTTCTCTCACACTCACTCCCACACTCTCCTACTCTTCCACTCACTAAAACCCTAACAACATAACCTCTCCTCTCCTTCTCTCTCGGATCGGACCGGCGACAACCAAAGGGCTCTCGGACTAGCTCGAGATCATCACTCGGAACTTGGTTCATCAATCCTTCATACCCTTTCATCTAGCCGGTTAGTTCCTTGTAGTTGTTTGATAAAAAATGATGATTTATGAATGCATAACAATTGTTTTGATAGTTGAATACTTGAATGAGTATGCTACTTATTAGATATTAGATTTG
Organism: Helianthus tuberosus; assembly: GCA_030545235.1. Lineage (NCBI taxonomy): Eukaryota > Viridiplantae > Streptophyta > Magnoliopsida > Asterales > Asteraceae > Helianthus > Helianthus tuberosus. The sequence continues at coordinate 106,295,641 of CM060424.1, read as the reverse complement.
TTATCAATGTTGAAATAACTTGTGTGAAACAAAGTGCTACTTATAAACCTTGAAATGAATAATGTGTGTGAGCCATTGTATGATAATGTCTTGCTAAGGTGTGTTGAAGAGTAAATGATTAATAGCTTAGGATGATTTTTGTTATCCGATTCATGTTAGATATTTTAGGACAAATGTGTGTTTGGTAAGATGATGCAAGATTTACTTGATCTTTGATCACAATATTTCATGCTTGAATGCGCTCATGAAGAACACCATGAATATGTGTTAAATGTGATATGAACATATGATGAACAACACGAATATGATATGAATGTGTTATGAATATTTGAAATCTGGTTGTTTGATCTATTTTGATTAGTAATTAGACAAGAAAACATGTTTGTATAATTTGATTGGATAGTACACAAATACATGAAATTGCAATTCTATTGGTTAGTACATCAGAGGTTCTAGAAGAAATTCAGGTGCACGTATCCGGGGTTGCGAGTCGAGACCCCCGGTTGCGACTCGAGACCAACACGTGACAACTCGAGACGATAGCGGTTACGACTCGAGACCATGTCCAAGCTACTCAAAACAGACTTCAGGGACTCGAGACCATCAAGGTCTCGACTCGAGATCTTCTGATTGCGACTCGAGACTGGACTCGAGATCCCTGAGGTTGCGACTCATATCAGCACTACTCGAGACCAGAAGTCTATGACTCGAGACCTCCTGGTTGCGACTCGAGACCACCTGTTCTCGAGTCGAGACCACCTGGTCTCGACTGGGCTGTTAGTTTTCGTTATTGGGCCCAAGTGTATTATCTGCACATGCTTGTTACAGTTTAGTGGGCTACGTGTTAACTGTTAACTGTTGCTGATCAAAGAATTTAGACGGGCCCAATGACTTATTGGATAATTATATGTTGTGCATGCTATGCGTTAGATACGTGTAGAATATACGTGACTTCTTTGTACCCAAACCTGACCTATACTGGTAACCATGCTAGGACGTGGTGACCAACGTGTTTGACCAAGTAAACTAAACTGCCGAGCAACCCAACGTGAGTTCACAACCATTAAAGCATGCGTTCCCGGTGGTTTTGGGAAACGGAAACTTAAATCAACGCTATCCCCGCGTAAGGGATACAAACTTACTTTTCTTCCCTTGTTACTGGGAACAAACTTACTTACCTCCCTTGTTACTGGGAACTCTTGGTTAATTATTGTTTATACGGAATGCATCAAGCAACACTAAACGAAACTCTATCACTTAAGTCCCTACCATTTAATACCGATTAGTCGTAGGGGCCTGGCGAACGGGTTATTAGTTAATAGCGCTATTTAGGTGTAACCAGCCTCACACCGACCCTTGTTACTGGGAACGGGAGTGAACTAATGAACTCTGGCAAACCGTCAATGATGATAGAACATTGACAACGGGGCACTACGGAAACGTACGGTTAAGTAAGTATTCGGTATTGGAAAAACAGTTTAGTCGCTTACTTATGGGGTAGCTCCCCATCGCATGTATAAACGGATAAATTAACTGGTGAAACAAGTTTTTGGTAATTAAAACTGGACAACTCGTGGACTCGCCAACATTTTTGTTGATACCCTACTGCATGCTTTGCAGGTAACCAGTGACTCAGGAGCTTGTAGGTTGGGGATGTGTAGTGGTCGTCTTAACCCGTGTGTTGGGTTTTAAATAATCCTGAACTATGAATCCTTGTTTTAAAACTGTTTGGTTATGCTTCCGCTGTTTACTTAAACGTTATTTGAACTTAAACCTTTAAAACTTCGTACTATAATGATTACTAACTATTGTGGTTGGTGAACATCTTTACTATGGACCAATGTTTAGTATAATTGGTGGCTGGATCCTGGTCAGTCACGTCCCCAAGCGGTGGTACTCCGCAGGTGGATTTTGGGGGTGTGACAGATTGGTATCAGAGCCATTGGTTATAGTGAACTTGGTTTTAAAAAGAAGAGTCTTTTTGAGAAAAACCAGACTATAACCCGTGACTCGTGACGACACTACACTCCAAGGGCAAGACTCAACATGTTAGACCTCATAGCTCGGACTTGTGTTTACTTGCTTGTTTATCTTATGTTGACTGCTCTACTATACATACTAGTGCGCCTAATTAGATAGATACACATCCTTCTTCTATCTCATTCTCGCTACGTTATGACATCACACTCATACTGTGTTTTCTGGTTATGAAGACAATGAGTGGACGCGGAAGAGGAAACGTTAACAAGACTCAGGCTCAATTCACTAACTTGCTCAACACGGTGGCTGCAGCTTTCGCAGCTCACCCTGGAGGTAAACTCGTTACTTTAGGATGTTTAGATCCTACCCCCGCATCGTCTTTTCACCTCTAAGCCTATTCGCTTCGCTTCTCACGACAGGTCAGCAAGCGCCTGCGCAGCCACGTGTTTGTACTTTCAAAACCTTCATGGATGGCAAGCCTCTCCCCTTCAACGGCACTGAAGGTGCCATAGGCCTTCTGCATTGGATTGAAAAGGCCGAAGCTGTCTTTGCTGTCTGCGAGTGTCCCCCTGCTAACTGGGTAAAATTCGCGACTGGTACGCTTGAAGGAAACGCTCTTTCATGGTGGAAAGCGCATATTCAGATGCTTGGTCTGGAAACTGCTAATGCTACTGTGTGGGAAGATTTCAAGGACATGATCAAAGAGGAGTACTATCACAGGGATGACATCCAAAAACTTGAGAACGAGTACTATGAGCTCAAGATGGTTGGATCAGAGATTGAGACCTACACCAAGCAGTCCAACAACTATGCTGCACTTTGCCCAAACATGTCCCGACCTATGTATCGAAGGATCGAATTGTACATCAAAGGTTTGGTCCCAGAAATCCGGAGCCATGTAACCTCATCCAACCTCAATACCATACAGCCCGTGGTTCGTCTTGCTCACAAACTCACCAATCAGGCTGTGGAGGAGGGCAAATTACCCAAGAGGATCGGTACCACTGCTGGAACTTCTAGCGATAACAAACGAAAGTGGGATGGAAGTCAGGGAAAGGATGCTAACCCCACTCAGGCCCCAGTTCAACAAAGGAAGACCGAAAACAACAAAGGCTCAGCAACAGGGTGGCTATCGAGGAAACCATCCCAAGTGTAACAAATGTAACCGGCACCACAGTGGGCCATGCGGAAAAGGTCAATGTCAGCGATGCAACAAGATGGGGCATGAAGCCAAAGACTGCCGAAGCCAGTTCCCAGCTAGGCAGAATCAGCATCAACCACAGCAACAGCAGCAGCAAGGAAACAATCGTGAATGCTACAAATGTGGGGCGATAGCGCACATGCGAAAGGATTGCCCTCAGCTGAACCAGAATCGCAACCACAATAATCGAGGTGCTGGAAACAACGACAACAACCAGGGAGCTGGAAACAATGCAAGGGCATTCGTGATTGGGGCGGCTGAAGCAAGGAACGACCCTAACGTGGTGGCGGGTAAGTTCCTACTTAATGATCGCTATGTTTCCATATTATTTGATTCTGGAGCAGACGCTAGTTATGTGTCCCTACGTATTAGTAAGAAACTTAAGTCCACTCTTACGCCGTTAAGCTCTAAGCACATCGTTGAAATAGCTAATGGTAGAAACCTCGAGGCCTCACACGTAATTCGTAACTGCAAATTAGAGTTGTCTGGTCAGACCTTCTGTATCGATCTCTTCCCCATCATTCTCGGAAGCTTCGACGTCGTCATTGGTATGGATTGGTTATCCAAGCATCGAGCCGAAATCCTCTGCCAAGAGAAAGCTATTCGTATTCCCCATCCTCCTGGCAAACCCCTTATTGTTCAAGGCGACAAAAGCGGAGAAGTCACAGGCATCATTTCATTCTTAAAAGCCCAGAAGTGTTTACGAAAGGGGCACACCGCTATCTTAGCAATTGTTGCCGACACGCAGAAAAAGGAAAATAGGATTGAAGATTTTCCAGTTGTACGCGACTATCCCGAGGTATTCCCTGAAGAACTACCTGGACTCCCTCCTCACCGTCAGGTCGAATTTCAAATCGAGCTAGCCCCCGGAGCAGCACCTATAGCTCGTGCACCTTATCGACTAGCCCCCGCAGAACTCAAGGAACTTTCTACTCAATTGCAAGAACTTTTGGACAAAGGTTTTATCCGTCCTAGCTCATCACCCTGGGGAGCCCCAGTCCTCTTTGTTAAAAAGAAGGATGGCACATTCCGAATGTGCATTGACTACCACGAACTAAACAAGGTTACCATCAAGAATCGTTATCCACTTCCCCATATCGACGACCTGTTCGATCAGCTGCAAGGGTCGAGCTATTATTCCAAGATTGATCTGCGATCGGGTTATCACCAGCTGAGAGTTCGCGATGAGGACATCTCTAAGACTGCTTTCAGAACCCGCTATGGCCACTACGAATTCCTCGTTATGCCTTTCGGAATGACCAACGCACCGACGATCTTCATGGATCTCATGAACCGAGTGTGCAAACCCTACCTCGACAAGTTCGTAATTGTGTTTATCGACGACATGTTAATATACTCGAAGAGTCAAGAGGAGCATGAACAACACATGCGTCTTATTCTCGAACTCCTTCGCAATGAGCAACTATACGCCAAATTCTCGAAATGTGACTTCTGGCTTAGAGAAGTCCATTTCCTTGGGCACATAGTCAATCAGAATGGGATTCATGTCGACCCCGCTAAGGTCGAATCCATTAAGAATTGGCCTGTACCTAAGACTCCGACCGAAGTTCGCCAATTCTTGGGACTGGAAGGATACTATCGAAGATTTATCAAGGGATTTTCTAAGATCGCTCGACCACTTACGACCCTCACTCAGAAGGGTGTTGCTTACAAATGGAGTGATGCTCAGGAATCTGCCTTCCAGGAACTAAAGAAAAACCTTTGTAGTGCTCCTATTCTTTCCTTACCTGAAGGTACCGACGACTTTGTTGTTTACTGCGACGCTTCTATTCAAGGACTTGGTTGCGTGTTGATGCAACGCGAGAAGGTTATTGCTTACGCTTCGCGACAACTCAAGATCCACGAAAGGAACTACACGACACACGACTTAGAATTTGGAGCTGTGGTTTTTGCGCTCAAGATTTGGAGACATTATTTATACGGTACCAAGTGCACGATTTACACTGATCACAAGAGTCTCCAACACATAATGGAACAAAAGGAGTTGAATATGCGGCAACGCCGATGGGTCGAGCTTCTAAACGACTACGAGTGCGCAATTAAATACCATCCGGGCAAGGCTAATGTGGTAGCTGATGCCCTCAGCAGGAAGGAAACCAAGCCTAAGCGTGTTCGTGCCTTACAGCTCACCATCCACTCGAACCTCCCTAAGCAAATCCGTAACGCTCAGGCTGAAGCATTGAAAGCCGAGAACGTCAGGGCTGAGTCCCTGCGAGGATCAAGGGAACGGCTAGAACAAAAAGAAGATGGTGCCTACTACGTAAACGGGCGCATATGGGTCCCACTTTATGGGGATTTGCGCGAGCTTGTGATGGATGAAGCCCATAAGTCCCGTTACTCAGTACATCCTGGTTCGGATAAGATGTACCACGACTTAAAGAGTACATACTGGTGGCCTGGCATGAAAGCCCACATAGCAACCTATGTCAGAAAATGTTTGACTTGTGCAAGAGTCAAGGCTGAGTATCAGAAACCATCGGGCCTACTCCAACAACCAGAAATCCCGCAATGGAAATGGGAGCAAATTTCCATGGATTTTGTCACTAGCCTGCCTAGGTCTCAACGCAGGAATGACACCATTTGGGTAATAGTGGACCGATTAACTAAGTCTGCACACTTTTTAGCTATTAAAGAAACAGACAAGTTCTCTACCTTAGCAGAGGTATACTTAAAGGAAGTGGTTTCGAAGCACGGAGTGCCAACCTCTATTATTTCCGATCGAGACGCGCGTTTCACTTCTGAGTTGTGGCAAGCTATGCAAAAATCTTTTGGCTCACGTTTAGACATGAGCACCGCTTATCATCCGCAAATGGATGGGCAATCTGAACGCACCATCCAAACCCTCGAAGACATGCTTAGGGCATGTGTGATCGATTTTGGCAAGAATTGGGAGAAGCACCTACCATTAGTGGAATTCTCCTACAACAACAACTACCACACCAGCATTCAGGCAGCACCCTTTGAGGCATTGTACGGTCGTAAATGCCGATCGCCTCTCTGCTGGGCGGAGGTTGGTGACAGCCAGATCACAGGCCTGGAACATGTAGTAGACACTACAGAAAAGATTGCCCAGATTAGGCAACGCATGGCGGCAGCTCGTGACCGTCAGAAGAGCTACGCCGATAAGGATAGGAAACCGCTAGAGTTCCAGGTTGGTGACCGGGCTCTACTTAAAGTCTCACCCTGGAAGGGTATGGTTCGTTTTGGAAAACGGGGCAAGCTAAATCCGAGGTATGTCGGACCCTTTGAAATTACCGAAAAGATCGGTAAGGTTGCTTACAGATTGAATCTGCCTGAAGAACTGAGTGCTGTGCACAACGTCTTCCACGTGTCTAATCTGAAGAAGTGTCTGTCAGATGAAACACTCATCATTCCTTTCAAGGAACTCACTATTGACGAACAGCTACACTTTACTGAGGAACCAATTGAGATCACGGATTGTGAGATCAAAACCCTCAAACGTAGCCAGATACCTCTCGTGCGAGTTCGTTGGAACTCACGCCGTGGCCCAGAGTTTACCTGGGAGCGGGAAGACCAGATGAAGCGCAAGTATCCCCAGTTGTTCCCAAATGAAACTCCCAGCACTGAAGCTACAACCGAATTTCGGGACGAAATTCCAAACTAACGGGGGGATGATGTGACACCCCGTTGAAACATTTTCACTTACACTAGCTGGTCAGTGGCTGCCTTAACTTTCGGGACGAAAGTTCTTAAAACTTGGGGATAATGTGACACTTCGGGTTTTCCCGAGCAACCTCATTGTTAGCTTTATGTGTACATATACTATTAAATGAAGATTTGCGAATTACCTTGAAGTATTATGTGATGCTTGTATTAAACTATGTGTATGTAATATATATATATGTGTACGTATACGTGAACCGGGACCATGAACCCGACTCAAGACCACTCGGTCTCGAGTGAACGACTGGGCCGGTTGGGTCGTGCACCCCTAAAAGCCCACTCGAACCCATTAGGGTGCACTAACTTCGATTGAGTATAAAACCTCATTAACCACCATTTGCACCAAACTTTCTCTCACACTCACTCCCACACTCTCCTACTCTTCCACTCACTAAAACCCTAACAACATAACCTCTCCTCTCCTTCTCTCTCGGATCGGACCGGCGACAACCAAAGGGCTCTCGGACTAGCTCGAGATCATCACTCGGAACTTGGTTCATCAATCCTTCATACCCTTTCATCTAGCCGGTTAGTTCCTTGTAGTTGTTTGATCAAAAATGATGATTTATGAATGCATAACAATTGTTTTGATAGTTGAATACTTGAATGAGTATGCTACTTATTAGATATTAGATTTGTTATCAATGTTGAAATAACTTGTGTGAAACAAAGTGCTACTTATAAACCTTGAAATGAATAATGTGTGTGAGCCATTGTATGATAATGTCTTGCTAAGGTGTGTTGAAGAGTAAATGATTAATAGCTTAAGATGATTTTTGTTATCCGATTCATGTTAGATATTTTAGGATAAATGTGTGTTTGGTAAGATGATGCAAGATTTACTTGATCTTTGATCACAATATTTCATGCTTGAATGAGCTCATGAAGAACACCATGAATATGTGTTAAATGTGATATGAACATATGATGAACAACACGAATATGATATGAATGTGTTATGAATATTTTAAATCTGGTTGTTTGATCTATTTTGATTAGTAATTAGACAAGAAAACATGTTTGTATAATTTGATTGGATAGTACACAAATACATGAAATTGAAATTCTATTGGTTAGTACATCAGAGGTTCTAGAAGAACTTCAGGTGCACGTATCCGGGGTTGCGAGTCGAGACCCCCGGTTGCGACTCGAGACCAACACGTGACAACTCGAGACGATAGCGGTTACGACTCGAGACCATGTCCAAGCTACTCAAAACAGACTTCAGGGACTCGAGACCATCAAGGTCTCGACTCGAGATCTTCTGATTGCGACTCGAGACTGGACTCGAGATCCCTGAGGTTGCGACTCATATCAGCACTACTCGAGACCAGAAGTCTATGACTCGAGACCTCCTGGTTGCGACTCGAGACCACCTGTTCTCGAGTCGAGACCACCTGGTCTCGACTGGGCTGTTAGTTTTCGTTATTGGGCCCAAGTGTATTATCTGCACATGCTTGTTACAGTTTAGTGGGCTACGTGTTAACTGTTAACTGTTGCTGATCAAAGAATTTAGACGGGCCCAATGACTTATTGGATAATTATATGTTGTGCATGCTATGTGTTAGATACGTGTAGAATATACGTGACTTCTTTGTACCCAAACCTGACCTATACTGGTAACCATGCTAGGACGTGGTGACCAACGTGTTTGACCAAGTAAACTAAACTGCCGAGCAACCCAACGTGAGTTCACAACCATTAAAGCATGCGTTCCCGGTGGTTTTGGGAAACGGAAACTTAAATCAACGCTATCCCCGCGTAAGGGATACAAACTTACTTTTCTTCCCTTGTTACTGGGAACAAACTTACTTACCTCCCTTGTTACTGGGAACTCTTGGTTAATTATTGTTTATACGGAATGCATCAAGCAACACTAAACGAAACTCTATCACTTAAGTCCCTACCATTTAATACCGATTAGTCGCCGGGGCCTGGCGAACGGGTTATTAGTTAATAGCGCTATTGTAACACCCGAAAATTTTAAAACACAAAATGTAACAACCCTCATTAAAAACTATTATTTCTTATGATTTATAGTCCAATAGGAAACCCTAATTAAGACACCCAAGTGATTCTACGCAAACCCTAAAACTTTTAGAAAAATCAGAATCAGGATTAGGGCCCCTAAAACTCAGGGGGGGTATTACCTACTTGACGATTATCTTCATAACTTGCGGACGAAGTTGAATTTAATGATTTCGTCGACTCAGCTAGCCTAGTCCCACACGTGGCAACCCTATACATAAAATAAGTTCTCTCGCGGGCCGCCTCAAGTTAGCTTAAAACTCACGCGGGCCGCCTAAGGGTCAAAATTCGACTATAAATAGAGGATGTTGGGACTTGATTATGGGCACAAAAACGACGATCAAACTCCAAAATTTCGCTGAGTTATCGTCCGATTACTCTCAAAACACACACGAAACACTAATTAAGTATAGCAGGGTGCCGCAGAACAGGGTAATAACTCGATCGCTATTACGATTCATTGTCCGATCGATCAATATATCCAATGGATGTTTAAGTGCTGCCCACATTAGGGTTATACTTTATCGTTCGTCATTAATTTGACGGATCATCGTTAATTCGATGGATGAAGTATTGTACTTTATCGTTCGTCATTAATTTGACGGATCATCGTTAATTCGATGGATGAAGTATTGTACTTTATCGTTCGTCATTAATTTGACGGATCATCGTTAATTCGATGGATGAAGTATTGCACTTTGTCATTCGTTGTGAGAATTTGATCTCGTGAGTTATCGTAAAGGCTGTATTAAGTTAATTACCTAGTTTATGTGCAAATTAGGTTAAAAAGGATAAATCAATAGGCTAAGCTCTGCCCGTGTAAACCTACAATTGAAAACAAGGTAGCATCACTTGAAAATTTTAAGGTACGGATAGATTCCTTTCGTTTGGACATTTCTGATTTTTAATTCCGTATTAAGATTTAAGTTATAAGTTATAAGTTCTGTACGGATAGATTCCTTTCGTTTGGACATTTCTGATTTTTAATTCCGTATTAAGATTTAAGTTATAAGTTATAAGTTCTGTACGGATAGATTCCTTTCGTTTGGACATTTCTGATTTTAAAGTCCGTATTAAGATTTAAGTTATAAGTTATAAGTTCAGTACGAATAGATTTCCTTTCTTTCGATTTACGTCATTTGGATATAAGTATATCAGTCTTGATTTTAGATTTCCGTATTAAGATTAAGTTATAAATTAAGTTATAAATTCCGTACGGATAGGTTCCTTTCTTTCGATTTACTTCATTTGATACAAGTATATCATTTCTGATTTTAAAGTCCGTATTAAGATCTAAGGTATAAGTTATAAGTTCAGTACGGATAGGTTCTTTTTCTTCGATTTACGTCGTTTGAATTTAAGTATATCATTTTTGATTTTAAGTTCTGTATTAAGATTAAGTTATAAGTTCCGTACGAATTTCTTTCTTTCTTTTGATTTATGTCATTTTGATATAAGTATCTCATTTCTGATTTTAGGTTCCGTATTAAGATTAAGTTATAAGTTTCGTACGAATAGATCCGTATTAAGATTAAGTTAGGAAATAAGTTATAAGTTCCGTATGAATAGAATCCTTTCTTTCGATTTATGTCGGTTAGGTACGTATAGAATCCTTTCTCTCGATTTATGTCCGTTGGGTACGGATAGAATCCTTTCTGTCGATTTATGTCGTTTTGATATAAGTATATCATTACTGATTTTAATTTCCGTATTAAGATTAAGTTATGAAATAAGTTATAAGTTCCTTACGGATAGAATTCCTTTCTTTCGATTTATGTCCGTTGGGTACGGATAGAATTCTTTCTTTCGATTTATGTCGTTTGGATATAAGTATATCATTCCTGATTTTAAGTTCCGTATTAAGATTAAGATAAGTTATAAGTTCAGTACGGATAGAATTCTTTTCTTTAGATTTATGTCCGTTGGGTACGAATTGAATCATTTCTTTTGATTTATGTCAATTGAATACAAGTTCCGTATTAAGATTAAGTTAGGAAATACGTGTTAGAAGTTACAAACGTTTTGAAAAGGTTTTGTTTTACATCAGTTATTTAGAAAATGGTTTATTTTATACGAGTTTCATTTCCTACTCTAGTGGTTCCTTATTAACGAGTCAAGGTTTATCTTGTTCGTTTAATAAACCACATTTTGGGGACGAAATTGTCAAGATAGGATTGATATCCATACCTTGGTGACTGGTTCCACTCTTTACTCATTAAATTCATACACTCCTCACGTCTTTGATTATTAATTCATTTGACAGTCCGTTCGATTCCTATTCTAATCATTTGATTAAGTTTTCCTATCATGCGATAGTTTTCTGTTAAAATTGTACTCATTATCGCATGTTCCGATATATGTTCCGTTTTGTTATAAGAATAAGTTTTATAAGTTATGTAAATAAGACTCTTTGTACTCTGATACCTTGAGTATCGCTTCTCGTGGAGTGTCCCACGAGCATGTTGTTGTGGCATCAACCTCATGTGCTCCACCCGTGACGGAGAGATCAGTTCATGGCGTCTCTTAAGTACAAGTGTGGTACATATATTAGGAGGCGTATGGATCGGATCCTAGGATTTAAGTTTTCAGGAAATGGATAACAGGTATGCCAACTTGCCATTTCGTGTGATAAGTATGCAGGAGTAGCTACCTGTGTATTGTCACGTTTTCAGTTTGCTCATGGGTACATCCGTAAGATATAATTATGAAATTAAGTTATTTGCATCGTCAAGTTCCATCCGGTTATTAAAATAAAATAAGCTTTTGTTTTCCTCTATACGCACACTGGGCAAAACTTTTTCAAAATTTTGCTCAGACGTACGTTTTTGTTGTTGTTGTTCTCTTCTTTACGTCAGGTTATCAAGACAAGCTGGGACGGAATATGGAAGAGTGCTCGAGTGTTTGGAAAGGACGGTAGAAATAATTGTAATGGATTAGATATCCTTCATTAAGCTGTAAAGCCTTGTAATACATTTAAGTATAAATGGAATTATGTTTTTGATCTGACTACTGTTATAGTGACACGCCGGCCCATTCCGGGACGGGGTGTTACAGCTATGGTATCAGAGCAAAGGCTCTTTCCTGTAGAAAACTTAAACATAAGTTAAGACCTGTGAGGTAATGGGTAGACATTGGGTTAGGATTTCGATGTCCAAGCAGTCGATACATCGGTTAGTAACTTTTCTTTTCACTTCATGATAGTCTCGAACATAAGTATTTCGTCATCTTCATTGTTTTTACTCTAGCTTTATTTCAAGTATGATTATTGATCATAGTAGGTCACGTTCAAGTATGATTATTAATATATATGTATGTAATAATTTCGAGGACGCAATTTTTTTAAGAGGGGTAGATTTGTAACACCCGAAAATTTTAAAACACAAAATGTAACAACCCTCATTAAAAACTATTATTTCTTATGATTTATAGTCCAATAGGAAACCCTAATTAAGACACCCAAGTGATTCTACGCAAACCCTAAAACTTTTAGAAAAATCAGAATCAGGATAAGGGTCCCTAAAACTCAGGGGGGGTATTACCTACTTGACGATTATCTTCATAACTTGCGGACGAAGTTGAATTTAATGATTTCGTCGACTCAGCTAGCCTAGTCCCACACGTGGCAACCCTATACATAAAATAAGTTCTCTCGCGGGCCGCCTCAAGTTAGCTTAAAACTCACGCGGGCCGCCTAAGGGTCAAAATTCGACTATAAATAGAGGATGTTGGGACTTGATTTTGAGCACAAAAACGACGATCAAACTCCAAAATTTCGCTGAGTTATCGTCCGATTACTCTCAAAACACACACGAAACACTAATTAAGTATAGCAGGGTGCTGCAGAACAGGGTAATAACTCGATCGCTATTACGATTCATTGTCCGATCGATCAATATATCCAATGGATGTTTAAGTGCTGCCCACATTAGGGTTATACTTTATCGTTCGTCATTAATTTGACGGATCATCGTTAATTCGATGGATGAAGTATTGTACTTTATCGTTCGTCATTAATTTGACGGATCATCGTTAATTCGATGGATGAAGTATTGTACTTTATCGTTCGTCATTAATTTGACGGATCATCGTTAATTCGATGGATGAAGTATTGCACTTTGTCATTCGTTGTGAGAATTTGATCTCGTGAGTTATCGTAAAGGCTGTAGATAATTACCTAGTTTATGTGCAAATTAGGTTAAAAAGGATAAATCAATAGGCTAAGCTCTGCCCGTGTAAACCTACAATTGAAAACAAGGTAGCATCACTTGAAAATTTTAAGGTACGGATAGATTCCTTTCGTTTGGACATTTCTGATTTTTAATTCCGTATTAAGATTTAAGTTATAAGTTATAAGTTCTGTACGGATAGATTCCTTTCGTTTGGACATTTCTGATTTTTAATTCCGTATTAAGATTTAAGTTATAAGTTATAAGTTCTGTACGGATAGATTCCTTTCGTTTGGACATTTCTGATTTTTAATTCCGTATTAAGATTTAAGTTATAAGTTATAAGTTCTGTACGGATAGATTCCTTTCGTTTGGACATTTCTGATTTTAAAGTCCGTATTAAGATTTAAGTTATAAGTTATAAGTTCAGTACGAATAGATTTCCTTTCTTTCGATTTACGTCATTTGGATATAAGTATATCAGTCTTGATTTTAGATTTCCGTATTAAGATTAAGTTATAAATTCCGTACGGATAGGTTCCTTTCTTTCGATTTACTTCATTTGATACAAATATATCATTTCTGATTTTAAAGTCCGTATTAAGATCTAAGGTATAAGTTATAAGTTCAGTACGGATAGGTTCTTTTTCTTCGATTTACGTCGTTTGAATTTAAGTATATCATTTCTGATTTTAAGTTCTGTATTAAGATTAAGTTATAAGTTCCGTACGAATTTCTTTCTTTCTTTTGATTTATGTCATTTTGATATAAGTATCTCATTTCTGATTTTAGGTTCCGTATTAAGATTAAGTTATAAGTTTCGTACGAATAGATCCGTATTAAGATTAAGTTAGGAAATAAGTTATAAGTTCCGTATGAATAGAATCCTTTCTTTCGATTTATGTCAGTTAGGTACGTATAGAATCCTTTCTCTCGATTTATGTCCGTTGGGTACGGATAGAATCCTTTCTGTCGATTTATGTCGTTTTGATATAAGTATATCATTACTGAATTTAATTTCCGTATTAAGATTAAGTTATGAAATAAGTTATAAGTTCCTTACGGATAGAATTCCTTTCTTTCGATTTATGTCCGTTGGGTACGGATAGAATTCTTTCTTTCGATTTATGTCGTTTGGATATAAGTATATCATTCCTGATTTTAAGTTCCGTATTAAGATTAAGATAAGTTATAAGTTCAGTACGGATAGAATTCTTTTCTTTAGATTTATGTCCGTTGGGTACGAATTGAATCATTTCTTTTGATTTATGTCAATTGAATACAAGTTCCGTATTAAGATTAAGTTAGGAAATACGTGTTAGAAGTTACAAACGTTTTGAAAAGGTTTTGTTTTACATCAGTTATTTAGAAAATGGTTTATTTTATACGAGTTTCATTTCCTACTCTAGTGGTTCCTTATTAACGAGTCAAGGTTTATCTTGTTCGTTTAATAAACCACATTTTGGGGACGAAATTGTCAAGATAGGATTGATATCCATACCTTGGTGACTGGTTCCACTCTTTACTCATTAAATTCATACACTCCTCACGTCTTTGATTATTAATTCATTTGACAGTCCGTTCGATTCCTATTCTAATCATTTGATTAAGTTTTCCTATCATGCGATAGTTTTCTGTTAAAATTGTACTCATTATCGCATGTTCCGATATATGTTCCGTTTTGTTATAAGAATAAGTTTTATAAGTTATGTAAATAAGACTCTTTGTACTCTGATACCTTGAGTATCGCTTCTCGTGGAGTGTCCCACGAGCATGTTGTTGTGGCATCAACCTCATGTGCTCCACCCGTGACGGAGAGATCAGTTCACGGCGTCTCTTAAGTACAAGTGTGGTACATATATTAGGAGGCGTATGGATCGGATCCTAGGATTTAAGTTTTCAGGAAATGGATAACAGGTATGCCAACTTGCCATTTCGTGTGATAAGTATGCAGGAGTAGCTACCTGTGTATTGTCACGTTTTCAGTTTGCTCATGGGTACATCCGTAAGATATAATTATGAAATTAAGTTATTTGCATCGTCAAGTTCCATCCGGTTATTAAAATAAAATAAGCTTTTGTTTTCCTCTATACGCACACTGGGCAAAACTTTTTCAAAGTTTTGCTCAGACGTACGTTTTTGTTGTTGTTGTTCTCTTCTTTACGTCAGGTTATCAAGACAAGCTGGGACGGAATATGGAAGAGTGCTCGAGTGTTTGGAAAGGACGGTAGAAATAATTGTAATGGATTAGATATCCTTCATTAAGCTGTAAAGCCTTGTAATACATTTAAGTATAAATGGAATTATGTTTTTGATCTGACTACTGTTATAGTGACACGCCGGCCCATTCCGGGACGGGGTGTTACAGCTATTTAGGTGTAACCAGCCTCACACCGACCCTTGTTACTGGGAACGGGAGTGAACTAATGAACTCTGGCAAACCGTCAATGATGATAGAACATTGACAACGGGGCACTACGGAAACGTACGGTTAAGTAAGTATTCGGTATTGGAAAAACAGTTTAGTCGCTTACTTATGGGGTAGCTCCCCATCGCATGTATAAATGGATAAATTAACTGGTGAAACAAGTTTTTGGTAATTAAAACTGGACAACTCGTGGACTCGCCAACATTTTTGTTGATACCCTACTGCATGCTTTGCAGGTAACCAGTGACTCAGGAGCTTGCAGCTTGGGGATGTGTAGTGGTCGTCTTAACCCGTGTGTTGGGTTTTAAATAATCCTGAACTATGAATCCTTGTTTTAAAACTGTTTGGTTATGCTTCCGCTGTTTACTTAAACGTTATTTGAACTTAAACCTTTAAAACTTCATACTATAATGATTACTAACTATTGTGGTTGGTGAACATCTTTACTATGGACCAATGTTTAGTATAATTGGTGGCTGGATCCTGGTCAGTCACGCCCCCAAGCGGTGGTACTCCGCAGGTGGATTTTGGGGGTGTGACATTGCGCTCCTCGGCCTCGTCAATCGCATGGGCAAGAAAGGCGATGCATCCTTTTCTCAAACATTTTCGAGCCTTCATGCAACTAACAATTCATAGTGGCATGTCTTGTTTCTCCTCGTTCACTAAAAGATGTTCTCTCGTCAGACAGGGGGATGCGAATGATCTTCTCGTGACATATGACTTTGGTTCGATTATCGGATAACTAGTTTATGCCAAAAGTTACGTCGTAACAACCCAATTGAATGGGGGAATGGTCGATATTGAATTTTCGTGCTCCAAGTTCGAGTGTGCATCCGTT
Source organism: Helianthus tuberosus (assembly GCA_030545235.1). Lineage (NCBI taxonomy): Eukaryota > Viridiplantae > Streptophyta > Magnoliopsida > Asterales > Asteraceae > Helianthus > Helianthus tuberosus. The sequence continues at coordinate 106,279,295 of CM060424.1, read as the reverse complement.
AATGTCTTCTCCCGACTCAACTAATTTACCGTTGGCCAACACTATGGAATGAGGGGACGTCTAGCTTACTTGACTCTAGGCCAAGTATATTTTGAATTCTAGGGGGATGAAACTAATACCGACGCCGGTATCAAACAAAATGGATGCAACGGGTCGGTTGATAGGAAACGTATATGTGACCCTTAATGACTTTGCATGACTCCGCTAACTCCCCATTAGCTAACTTGATAGAGCAAGACATGTCTAACCTACATGACTCTAATTCGTGTATATACTTAGTATTTAAAGACACTAAGTTAAGCCGATGTTGGTATTCAAAGAATTCATACATGCTGGTTGTTGAGTAGAATATACCCATGGCAACATTGGGATTTTGTGGAGTATTCATAGTTTTACACATACACACGCTTATTCCCTTACTTGATTTGTCCCTAGACATCCATGCTTGTGGTGATCTCTTTGCCACATTTAAAACCTCCTTGTTCATTCTGGAGTGTAACTAACTCATTGGTTTCTGTTTTGTGTCCAGTCTTACCACACTGCTACTCTTGGAACTTTTGCAAGTGCCCACATGATGAAAGTTTTACTTATCTCTTTCAGGATTTTGGCAAGTTATTAGCATACTTCTTGATGTCAGCTTCGTATCTCAGGGCTAAATCCCAAATATTGCACTCGGTGCATTTGGATTCAGGTGTTATCCAGTATGCAACAATCCTTGAAAGATCGTAGAGGCGTCGGGGGTAACCAACAACATTAGCTCTAATCATGATTGAGTTCTAGTGTCACACCCCGAAATATTAGAGCTTGGCATGACTGGACCGGTATCTTCATTGCACAGCGGAAGCAAATAAGCTAAGACTTCTAGAAACGAACACCACTAAGTACTCGACTCCACGTGGTTCTCCTATTCTAACCGCGCCATGATTTGGAAAAGTAACCTGAGAAAGAAACATGCAAAAAAAATCAACATAAAGTTGAGCGAGTTCATAGTTTGTTTGTAAAAGATTTGAAATAAATCTTTTGAATAACCGGTTTTTAAAAGTTGTTGTGAAAATATAGTAAAATCATTTTTCTCGGTATGTTATATGAAAACTGCCCCACCAGATCCATTTAGTTTCCTGAAATACATGTAATTTGAAAACATCAACAAAAGTTGAGTGAGTTCATGTGTATTGTATGTGAGCTCGAATAAACTTGTAAACATTTGAGAGATTCTTTTGATAACCGGTATGTAAACGTCTATGAACAGATCAATTAATGTTTTGCAAGGACATTAATATGGGTGCAATGGTGTAAGAAGGCTCAAACCAAGCGGATTTTGTACCGGGCCACCTGGCTGGAACGACATAGTCACCACATGCGGCCAACTCGCGGACCCATGGGTTGGGCTCGCAACACCCAAATAGATCTATCACTCATGCCCCTCGGTCTTTATACAAAGACTGATGGTCTTAAGTATGCGCCTACCCATTCACATGATCTAACAGTTCATTCCTTAGCTATACCATACCATTTGAAATATTTGAAACATGTATTCCACCCCCGAGAGTTATAAATCCGAAAACAGTTAAAAGAAAAAGGGGGACATGAACTCACTGGATTGTCTCGTTTTTCATACGCAGACCAACCCAGTCCTGTTGTTGTAAATAGGACATTCCCGTCTCTAGTCATGAAAATCATGCACGTTTCGTAAATACGCATTTGTTTTGTAAAACCGGTATATTCAGTATAAATCGTTCATAAACCATTTGAGTTCCTTGAAATCCATTCGTAACACGGTTTAGAAATGAGTTTTTGTTTATCGAGAAATTGTTTACTTTTGAAAAACTTGCATGTCTTTCCACCCCGAAAACATTTATAAAAATGTAAAACCGTAAAAAGTGGGGGTTATTGTGACACCCCAACTGATGGCGGAAACATCAGGGTATGGCACTGAGCGAAACAGATTGTCCATGAGTATCCATAACAACTATTAATTACCAGATATTTAAACATCACGTCCCATACCATAACATATCCACATAAAACAGTTATTACAAATAATTGTCCCCAAAACAAACACTGTTCCGACAACTCAGACTTAGCATGACATAACTAGACCCCTAGCTTGATTCACCAAAGCACAGCATCCTAAGCATTCAAACACCTGTTACATACGTTAAAATAGAGGCTAATACACATAGTGTAAATGTGTGCATACAAGTTTAATAGTATAATAGTATTCGAAATCGTTTACGCATAACCAGCGTGTAACATGTAGCAAAGTGAAGGCTAGTAGGTTATCGACAATGAAATATGCACAGCCGTGACTGCGAGTTGTAGGATGCACAACACATATCACCACTGTGACATGTGAGAAAGCCCTTAACAACCCCTGTCCACGACAGGTGCTAAGTCCAAACTATAGTACTATCGTTGCTAAGGTGTCAGCCAACAATCACTGTGTAAACATAACATACAAGCATTCATCGAATAACACGTAGCATGCAATAACGGTCAGCATATAAATAGTGTTTGCGTTGTGAGTCGATTGTGTTTTGAATAAGTAACGTATGTAACACCCAAAAGTGCGTAAAGCAAAAAGGGTTCGAGTATACTCACAGATAGCGTTTAAGTAAATAAACACTCTCTTGGATTGAAGGGAGCACTGAGGGATTAGCATGAACAGTTAACAATTGTATAAGCGATGGATGGCGCGTTAAACGGTGCGAAAAGAACCAAGTGACGAATGGTAATCCGATCGGATGGCAATCCGATCGGATGGTCATTCGATCGGATGTCAATTCGATTGGTGAGACATTTCAGTTCAGAACAAGTTCACAACAGGATGGTCATTCGATCGGATGGTCTTCCGATCGGATGGCAATCCGTTAGAACTGATGATCTTTGAAAATTATGAAAATGTTTAAGTGTTGAAGTCCAAGTGCAATCCGATCGGATTGTCGTTCGATCGGATGGCAATCTGATCAAACGGCAATCCGTCCAACGATCTGATCATTTTGCAAACTTGGAATTTCGTTAAGTTTTGAACGTTTTGCGGTTTGCTCAAGACGGTATGACAACGTGTTAAACAACAGAACCTCGTCAAGTCCAAGTCGTCTGATCGAAGTGGGAATCACCCCAGTTCGTTCAGCTAACTGTTCGTGACGGTTGTTCATGTTACACCCGAAATCGATTGTCTCTTTGATAGGAATCAGATCTCAGACCGACACTTCACTAAGAAATGAGTAGAAGACTTAAATGAGCTCCGATTCTAACGGTTTTGAGTGCATTGAGTGTAAAAGAGTTGAAAGAAACTTGGAAAAGTATATTTCAATCCTTTTAACTTGAAAATGTTTAGATCTTATGCGAAGACAATGTTAAATCATGTGGAAATCCTTCATATCTGAGTTGTTCTGGGTGGTATGAAACCAAATCTTGAAGTTCATAAGAACTCCGTGATGACATCATCCAAGAACACCTCAAATCCGCTGATTTCACGGTTAAAAGTTAAGATTCAAAGGTGAAAATGATGAAGAAGTGTGTGTAGATGATAGATGTACAAGTTTTGAGTTGAAAACTTACAAGAATCGTGAGAAATCGAGAGAAAGAAGGTCTGGAACGCTGGTCGAATGAGAGAGCGCTGTCACATCACTGTTGGTGATGTGACAGGGGGTATTTATAGGTTGCTAAAAGAGGAAAGTGCGCATAGGTAACGGATCGGATGGTACATCGATCGGATGGCCATCTGATCGGATGGTTATCCGTTCGGATGACCATTCGGTCGAATGGTCATTCGATCGAAGTGGTCCGGCGAGTTAGGTTTCGGCGTTTCATTTCGCGTGTTGAGCGTTGCGATGCGTTTAAGCGGGTGTCGATCAATCGATGCCATAGATTAATAATAGTCACACAAATACTATATCTAACATACAATCATCATAAATAACTTGCGTTTAGCTTTTGTGATTAGATTGCGATAGGGTTGCGATTGCGTTTTGATTATTCACCATTAACATAAAGTAAACATGCACAAGTAAAAGATAAATTGCACACACACGTAAAACAATATACATAACCTATCAATCAAGTTGCGAATGCGATTGCGATGCGATTAGCGATAAATAGATTAGCGATTATCATCGATTAAACCTCGATTATTATAGATACTCCACATAATACAACTAAAGCAATTACATAAAAGGATTTGGTTACAAGTCAGTGAAGTAAAGTCAATAGTTAAGCAAAGAGTGACAGATCGCAATTAGCAATCTTTTCTTCCTTTGACTTTGACTTTGACTTGTACTTTGACTTTCCAAAACACGGGGTGTTACAGCCTCCCCTAGTTTAGGGAATTTCATCCCAAAATTAAGGCGCATGCGTAACAAACAACAGCGGGTACTTCGCCGTCATGTCACTTTCGAGTTCCCAGGTGAACTCTGCGCCTCATTTGTCTTCCCAGCGAACTTTCACAATAGGAATGCGTGAGCGTCTGAGTTTCTTGGTTTCTCGATCCATGATCTCGACAGGCTTCTTCACGAAGTGTAATGTTTCGTCCACTTGTAGATCCTCAAGTGGAACTTGTAAATTCTGCTCGGCCAGGCATTTTCTGAGGTTTGAAACATGGAAAGTCGGGTGGACGTTGCTAAGTTCCTCCGGTAGTTCGAGTCTATAGGCCACCTTCCCAATCCTTTCCAGAATTTTAAAGGGTCCAACATATCGAGGCGTGAGTTTCCCTTTCTTACCGAATCTGACCACACCCTTCCAAGGTGAAACCTTTAGGAGTACGTGGTCGCCAATGTCAAATTCAAGGGGCTTGCAGCGTCTATCGGCGTAACTTTTCTGACGACTCCGAGCTTTCAGCAGATTATCTCGAATTCGGAGGATCTTATCAGTCGTTTCTTGCAACAGCTCAGGACCGGTTATTTGCGCATCTCCGATCTCATGCCACACAATTGGTGATCGACATTTTCTTCCATATAATGCCTCAAATGGTGCCATTTGTATACTAGAATGATAACTGTTATTGTACAAGAATTCGAAAAAAGGTAAGTGCGCGCCCCAATTACCACCGAAATCTATGACACACGAGCGAAGCATGTCTTCAAGAGTATGAATCGTTCTTTCAGTCTGGTCGTCGGTTTGGGGATGGAAAGCGGTACTTAGATTAAGCGTAGTACTGAGAGCAGATTGAAACGTTTCCCAAAGACACGAGGTAAATCGACCATCACGATCAGAAATGATGTCACGAGGCATCCCGTGTTGATAGATGATCTCGTCGGTGTAGATTCGGGCTAATTTTTCTACCTTAAAGTCTTCTCGTATCGGCAGAAAATGGGCAGATTTAGTCAAACGGTCAACGATAGCCCAGATGCTATCGTGACCTGAAGTTGTACGCGGGAGTTTCGTTATAAAGTCCATAGCTATACTCTCCCATTTCTACATCGGAATCTCGGGTTGGACGACTAAGCAAGAGGGTCTTTGCTGTTCGGCCTTGACTTTGGAACAAGTCAGGCACTTCGAAACATAGATTGTGATATCCTTCTTCATTCCAGGCCACTAATACATTTTGTCGTCACCGGTATGAATAGAATATCGAGACTTGTGGGCTTCGTCCAGCAGAATTTGTCGTAAGTTAGTGTGCTTGGGAATCCAAATTCGGTCCAGATAATGGAATATCCCATTCGATTTATTCACTAACTGATCGCCATTATGGAGAATCCTTTCCTTCTTCAAAGTGCGTTTGGTAAAACAAGCATGCTGAGTGTCACGGATAAGAGTTTCGAGATGGTGCTGGGCGTGAACATTACGAACGCTATGCAAATAGCTTCATCTGCTGAGGGCGTCGGCAACGGCATTTGCTTTGCCAGGATGATAACAAATCACACAGTTGTAATCATTGAGAAGTTCAACCCATCGGCGTTGACGCATATTCAGTTCTTTTTGGTTGAGGATGTGTTGAAGGATCTTATGGTCGGTAAAGACCGTACACTTAGTACCGTAAAGGTAGTGTCGCCAAATTTTCAACGCAAAAACAACTGCACCTAGCTCTAGGTCGTGGGTTGTATAGTTCTTCTCGTGGATCTTGAGCTGACGAGATGCGTAAGCGATAACCTTGTCCCGTTGCATAAGAACACAACCAAGACCAAGGTTCGAGGCATCACAATAGACAACGAAGTCATCATTTCCATCGGGTAAAGCAAGAATGGGAGCATTGCAGAGCATATTCTTGAGAGTTTGAAAGGCAGTCTCTTGTTCAGTTCCCCAAACAAAAGGTTTGTCTTTGTGCATCAAAGAAGTAAGCGGGACAGCGATTTTGAGAAGTCAGCGATGAATCGACGGTAATAGCCCGCCAATCCGAGGAATGAACGAACATCGGATGGTGATTTTGGAGTAACCCAACTCTTAACAGCTTCGATCTTCGCGGGGTCGACGTGTATACCTTGACTATTGACGATGTGACCGAGGAATTGAACCTCCTCCAGCCAAAATTCACACTTAGAGAACTTGGCGTAGAGTCGATTCCCTTGGAGCAATTCGAGAACCACACGTAGATGCTGCGCGTGTTCGGTTTTCGACTTCAAATAGAGAAGGATGTAGTCAATGAATACGATGACGAAACGGTTAAGAAATGGTTTGGACACATGGTTCATCAAATCCATGAAAACCGCAGGTGCATTGGTTAAACCAAAGGGCATTACGACGAATTCATAATGGCCGTATCGGGTTCGGAAAGCGGTTTTCGGTATATCTTCTTCCTGAATGCGTAACTGGTGATAGCCTGAGCGTAAATTGATCTTCGAGAAACAAGTAGCACTTTGCAATTGATCAAACAAATCATTGATTCGAGGCAGGGGATAGCGATTCTTGATGGTCAGCTTATTTAACTCCCTATAATCGATGCACATCCGGAACGACCCATCCTTCTTTTTGACAAAAAGGACTGGTGCGCCCCAAGGAGAGGTTCTAGGGCGAATGAAGCCTTTGTCAAGCAATTCCTGGAGTTGACTCGAGAGTTCGCGCATTTCAGACGGAGCGAGACGATACGGAAATTTAGCAATAGGATTGGCTCCAGGAATGAGGTCGATACGAAAGGTGATGTCACGACTCGGGGGCAAACCAGGTAGATCATCAGGAAAGACGTTAGGAAAGTCATGAACCACAGGCACCTTATCAATTGCCTTAACTTCCTTTTTCTCCGCTACTACAATGTGTGCCAAGAAAGCTTGGTATTCCTTGCGGAGATACTTGCTAACCTGGACACACGACATGAGTTGGAGTTTCTTCGAAGCGACTTCACCGTAAACACAAAGTTGATCACCATTAGCGAGCAAGAAATGAATCATTTTATCGAAGCAAACAACTTCAGCACGATTTTCGTGAAGAAAATCCATGCCTACTATGATATCGAAACTACCAAGTTGCATCGGAATAAGTTCGATAGGGAAGACATTATTGTCGAGTTTGAGAGTACAATCACGAAGAACAAAATTGACAGCGACGGTTATTCCAGTGGCAACTTCAACATCAAACGTCGAGGGGAGATGGGTGCACTTTCGATTAAGGAGCTTTTCGAATTCTAATGACACAAAACAGTTATCAGCTCCAGTATCAATAAACACGAAGCATATATACCATTTACGAGGAACGTACCATTAACCACATTGTTATCTGCTTGGGCCTGGCAGACGTTGATGTTGAAAGTACGTTCGCGGGCTGCTGGCTGCTGTTGTTGCTGAGGCTGCTGCTGTTGTGGCTGCTGCTGTTATGGTTCTTGCTTCACTAGCCTGTTGGGGCACATGTTTGCGAAGTGGTTTGGATCACCACAAGCAAAGCAAGCTCTAGCGTCGATCGCGGGTGCAGGAGCCGCTTGTTGGCCTTGAGGAGCAGGAAGTAGAGCTTGTTGAGCAGGAGCTTGACCTCGAGCTGGAGCTGGAGCTTGACGTGGACCAGTATGGCAGTTGGCGGTGAAGTGGTTGTACATATTTCAGTGAACACGGTATCTGCAGGCAATCCCAACAGGATGATGATAAGTATAGGTAGGGCAAGCCGGGTAAGGACCAGTGTATGCACGCTTAGCCAGTGGTGCATGGGTAACCGGTGCCACCACTTGGCGGTGTTGGGGCTGCGGTTGGGCAGGTATTGCTTGGAGCGGAGCGGCAGCTGTGACAGCGCAATTCTTGCTACTGTTGTTGTTGTTCTTTCTCTTGCGGCGGGAGGACTTTGAAGCTTGAGGAGCAGCGGCGGTTTCAGCGGTCGGAGCAGCGGTAACTTGATGGAGATTCTTGGAGGCTTTATCGAAGTAACCAACCTTAACTCACTTGTCGTTGATCTCAGCAGCGAGCAGGAAGGTTTCCTCAATAGTTGTCGTCTTCGCGGCTTGAACGAAATCGGCCACGTAATCCGGTAGAGCACGGATATACTTCTTGATGGTGATTTCGGGGGTAGTAACTTGGCCTGGACAGATTATGCTTAGCTACTTAAAGCGGGCAGTTAAACCAGCGTTGTTGCCACCCTCTTGTTTGAGGTGCCAGAACTCATCCTCCAACTTTTGAAGCTCATGGGGAGGGCATAACTCCTTCATCATGATGTCCTTCAACTCGTCCCACGTTAGCCTGTAAGCTGCATCATTCCCTCGCTTGTTTCCTTCAGCAGTCCACCAGTCCAGAGCCCTGGACTGGAAAACGCCGGTAGCGTTAACAGTGCGAAGGTTTTCCGGACAGCCGCTTTGGCGCAGGGTGACTTCGATAGAATCAAACCATTGAAACATGGTAGTAGGTCCATCTTCTCCGGTGAACTTTTTGGGTCCGCATGCTTTAAACTGCTTGAAGCTAAAAGTAGCTTTAGGAGAATCAGTCCTAGACTCTTCAGAGGACTTGCTAGCGTTTTCATTCAGCTCGCTAACAATTTGCGGTATGACTTTCGCCATCTGCTTAGCGACCAGAGAGGCGATGCACTTGTCTTCATGATTACGTCGAGCAGAGCGGGAGTGAAATGATCCAAATGACGACATTGTCTGCAACAAACATCGCCATAGGACTCAGACACTATATAATCGAATCTCACCTCACAACACACTTAATACTACTAAAGCTCAGGAACACATTAAACACGTAATCACGTAGGCACATAAACCACAGAAAGACATAAGCACATAAGCACCTAAGTCACGTAGCACGTAGATCATCGCAACACACGAGGACACACTATATTTTGCACGTATTCACCTACATATATTGCATGTATTCACCTATCATTCAAGGTGCGAGCGTTCGAGAATAGCGATTGCGATTAGCGAGTACACAGCGAGAAACATAGCGAGCGATTTGATAGCGTTTTGAGGTAGATGTGCAGTGCATGTCGTGTCACACCCCCAAAATCCACCATGCGGAGTACCACCGCTTGGAGGCGTGACGTGACCAGGATCGAGCCACCAATTATATTGAACAACATAATTAAGTAAATAAAACCAAACACAATACGATTGGTGACCAAGAGGAAGTAAACCGATTTTAGGTTAACAACGGAAGCATAAAACGTGAGTTCGAAACATAAGTTCACAGTTCATAAGTTTTAAGTTTCAAAACACAAGTTTAATAAGTTCATAAGGAGTTAAACATTAAGCACAGAACGTAACAGTCCGTACACCACAACGACTCCTTCCTCGTGCAAGCTCCAAGCATTTAGCGACCTGTAAGGCATGTAACAACTAGTCAACAACAAAGTTGAGTGAGTTCACGTTTGGTTGTTTAGTTTTAAGTTGTTTCTGAAAAACGTGGTTTGACTCTCGTTGGCTTAATTGCCGTGGGGGTTACCCCGTAGTTGAAAGTATGTTTAACAAGTTCCTTTTTCATTACCCCAAACCATAACCATAATCAGTGGGGGCTTTCCCTGTTTGAACTACTAGACGGTATGATATCGACTGCTACGCAAATAAGTTGTGCCCTATATCAGTGTCTATCATCACTGATAATCTGCCATAGTCCATTAGTACACGCCCGTCCGACTGGCACGGTGTGAGGTTTGTTAAACCTAATAGCGCTATTAACTAATGACCCGCTCGCCATTGGCCTCGGCGATTAAGTCGATATAAAGTGAGGGACTTCATGATAGAGTTTTGTCTAGCTAGTTTTAAGGTTGTTGTCCTACCAAAGGAGGACGAACGTACGTATTCTGCACCAGGAGAATTCGTAGGTTTAATAATGGCATCCTACTACCTATGGAGGATGGCCGTACATATCCTACCCAAGGAGGATATGTAGATTCCAATTTTAATTTCTTAACCCATTCCCAAACCACCGGGAATCCCATGCCTTGTAAAAAGGGTGTGAACTCACCTCGGTTTGCTCGGTTAGATTCTCAATGTAGCTAACAGTCAGAGTCGGTCAATCACATCCTAGTATGATTTATCAGTTAGTCATTTAGTGGCATTCAGTTAGAGCACAAAGTTCCTACACGTATCTATCACACAACATGCATCACTTTGACGGTTCATGCCCATATAAGTTTCCCATCCATTCCCCACTCATAAACGAACGTACGATAATGCACATAACACGTATAGCACATAACACGTTATATCATTCACAGATAACCTACCCGACACTTAGATATGCAATTTACAACTTATGTCTTTTCAGCATTAATATTCGAAACTGGGCTGTTTTCGGACATTTTAATAAAATAGTTAACTTATTCCAAAAATTCCCAAATTTTTAAAGAATGTCATAAACATTCCTTATTTTATTGTGTAAAAATATCGGGGTCCGGTTCCTAACCAATATTTTATAAAAATTCATTTTCTGGGCTGAACTCAGATTTATATTTTTCTGACCACAGTCCACGGGATAATTTATTTAAAATTCCTCGAGTGTCCGATTTATGAAATTCCAATGGGGTAATTACAAATGCATCGGTTTTCATCTACTGTACAAATTTGATGGTCCGATTCATCACAAAACTCAGGTTATGACTGAAAGTATAACACCCATTTATTGCTGTCAAAATTCAGCTTAAGTTGTTGTTACAAATCGACACTTTAAAAATAGTAAACGAAGTCCAAAAATTACGATTCCGGAGCCATTAGAACCGTATTTCATAATAACATATTTTAGATTCAAAATATCGGTTTTTCGTGGAGTTTATGACCTGTTTACAGCCAACTGAAGTTGGCTGTAAAACCGGGACAGATTCTGCTTTCACTCTTTAACTTCCTAGTTCGTGATCGATTGATTTCCGTTAACAAGTTTATTGATCACAACAACATCAAACATCAATACTAACCAGTAAAACATCAGATAATCAACCAAGAATCATAACAAAACAAGATCCAAGAGTTTTACACTAATATTCATTCTTTAACCAACATGTTCATCATTTTTAGTAGACTTTTAGTTTTGTTCTCTAGTGTTCATGATTTTTATCCGACAAAATTCTTATTAACCACTTTAGACAAGCTTAAGAAGGTTATTAGAATCACTTACTACTAGCTCGAGGCTAGGGAAGAAACTAGTCGAAAAACGAGTGGTTAATAGCGTCGTAGAGAGGTCCTTGGCAATCCGTAAGCACCGAGCCTCCTTATACGTGATCCTTCACCTTTGTATGTATGTAAAATAGCAAGATTGAAATTTGAAGATAATGGTGGGTGGGTGGGAATTCACGGCCGAACACAAGACAAGGGGAAAGAAGAAAGAAATTTTTGTGTAGTATTTTGTGAATGAAGATAAGACCTCTTATGTAATTATATAACTCATACATCTCTATTATCCCATATATAATATGTTCACTAGATAATAGGCAAGTTTAATATAATACTAAAAAATGTGAAAGTGTGTTCCCACATGGGGAACCGATTGGATCATGGGGGGGTTTATATGGTTGGATTTTGATGAAACTAGTTAGGATAAGGTTAAGGTTTAAATATTTAGTTAGGATATAATATGTGTGTTATGAAATATAACGGGTGTTAGGGTATTCGGGGACCCTAACTGGCTCAGAAAAGGAACACGATGTCATTGTCAATATTTTTAGGTTCCGTGTAGAGTCCGGTTGTTCGGTTGGATATTACTCCGTTAAAGTGCTAAATTAATTCATAACGTGTCCTATTTATATATTTTTTGTAACGTTTTTAATTTCCAACACTCAGGAAATCATTACGGACTATTTAATGACTTTTCTGTACATTACTAGTGTATTAACAGGCGCATGTAAATATAACACAGATATCAGGAAGCAGTTACGTAGTTCCACACAGTCGTCAAGCACTTTAGTTATTATTAATAAACTGTACGGTTACATGTAAATTTGAGGGTTGTCACATCCTCCCCCTGTTAAGAGAATTTCGTCCCGAAATTTAGCGCGTGGTTACTGAGGAAGCTAGTTAAGTTGCGTTGTTTTCCTGATTTTCCTGGGGCGTCACATCATCCCCCCGTTGGTTTGGAATTTTGTCCCGAAATTCTGCAGTAGCTTCAGCCTCAGTAGTGGTTGCGTTTTTCTTAAACAGCTAGGGATACTTGAGTTTCATTTGGTCTTCTCGTTCCCAGGTATACTCTGGGCCACGACGAGCATTCCAACGAACTCGGACCAGAGGTATCCTGGTATGCTTGAGGATCTTAACATCTTGATCCGTAATCTCTACTGGTTCCTCGACGAATCGCAGCTGGTCGTCGATAGTGAGTTCCTTAAGAGGAACTATGAGGGTCTCATCTGACAGACACTTCTTCAGATTTGACACGTGGAAAACAATGTGAACTCCGCTGAGTTCTTCAGGTAGGTTCAACCTGTAGGCGACTTTGCCAATTTTCTCGGTGACTTCGAATGGTCCGACATAACGCGGATTGAGTTTGCCTCGTTTTCCAAAGCGGACTACACCTTTCCAAGGTGAGACTTTGAGTAGCACTCGATCCCCAACCTGGAGCTCGAGTGGTTTTCTTCCCTTATCCGCATAGCTTTTCAGATGGTCACGAGCTGCCGCCATTCGCTGTCGTACCTGATCAATTCTCTCGGTGGTATCTACCACAAGTTCTGGGCCAATGATTTGGCTGTCACCAACTTCTACCCAATAGAGAGATGATCGGCATTTGCGTCCGTACAATGCCTCGAACGGAGCGGCTTGGATGCTGGTGTGGTAGCTGTTGTTATACGAAAACTCCACTAGCGGCTTGGATGCTGGTGTGGTAGCTGTTTTTACATAACTTAGAAATAAGTTTTGAAGGGGTTCGGTGTGCTAAAATAAACTTTTCGGTCATTCAGGGACTAAAAGCGTCAAAAAGTGCACAAGTCTGCACTTTCACGCATAACTTACGTTCTGAATACATCCGGACATCCAAAACTTTATGTAAGTACTAAAATATTTTATTTTAGTGTTTGGCATAAGAAAAATCCATTCGTCATGCAATTTGGATCGTTTTTCGCGCTTATGCGCATTCCATCGTAATTAAGCGAACATCCCGATCGTACGACCAAACGAACCAACATACGGCATATTTTTTAGCATGTTTCATGTCCACAATGTTTAGGCATCATTTTAGGGCCTTAAAGTTGGCTTAACGGGCCTTAAACATGTCGAAATGAGCCTTAAACACCAACAGGGACCAAAACTGTCAATATTGCAAAGTTGTTTCTGATCAGAAGGGCCAGGCGGCCCGCGTAAACTCTTGGTGTCTCCTTACGCGGCCCGTGTCAGCTTCCCAGATCAGTTTAATCAGTTTTAACAGCTGTTAACAGCTGTTATGCACTCCAAACCCAATTCCACTTGTCATTTCCTGATGGTGGGGGGCCAATTTGAGTTACCATAGGGTTGCAACAAGTGTAGGGACAAGATCAAAGCACTTTCTTCGATAAACGATCCTAAAGGTCTTGCAAATCCTATAAATACCCCTTGATTCACAACTCAAAACCCACTTGAATTCTGATTTTTCTCTAAGTTGGGGTGTTCTATCACTTCATACCTGAGAAATATTTGGAAATCAAAGCTTTCGGGGACCCTTTGTAAGTGTTCCTTCGTTCTTTTATCCTTTAAGCGTTAAAAGTCAAACTTTGTTTGACTTTCTGCATTGACCAGTTTATGGTCAATGCGAAGTTCGTTTGAACTTCATAACGTGAGCGTAATCACGATGGTTATAGTCTCTAGTGACTATACCTACTGATTACCACGTTATCTAGGCTCAGTGACGAGTCATAGTTTTGGCCAAAATACGCATTCTTACGTATTTTGTAACCAAACTACTCTTAGGTATCAAAACCATTTGTTTTGATACCAAACCTGTTTTCTAAACTTAGTTAAGCATGTTTTAACATGCTTAGCTCGTCACTTTTGGTTTAGTGCTTATATAGGGTCGTAAGGTAAGCGATCTAAACAATCGCTTATACTTTCGAACCCGACCCGTTTGGTCGATCATTAGGATCCGACCAAACACATTAGGTGACCATAGATGTATAGGGAATAACCTTCCGAGGTTATACCTTATGGTCACGACGTTTAGTTAGTTGTATGATAGGTAGTTTATATGCCTTAGGTAAATTACCAAAATACCCCTTTACCTAAGGCATATATACTACCTATCATAAAACTACTCAAACGATGTAACCATAACCTCGGAAGGTTATTCCCTATACATCGATGGTCACCTAATGTGTTTGGTCGGATCCTAATGATCGACCAAACGGGTCGGGTTCGAAAGTATAAGCGATTGTTTAGATCGCTTACCTTACAACCCTATATAAGCACTAAACTAAAAGTAACGAGCTAAGCATGTTAAAACATGCTTAACTAAGTTTAGAAAACAGGTTTGGTATCAAAACAAACGGTTTTGATACCCAAGAGTAGTTTGGTTACAAAATACGCACGAATGCGCATTTTAGCCGAAACTACGACTCGTCACTGAGCCTAGATAACGTGGTAATCAGTAGGTATAGTCACTAGGGACTATGACCATCGTGATTACGCTCACGTTATGAAGTTCAAATGAACTTCGCATTGACCATAAACTGGTCAATGCAGAAAGTCAAACAAAGTTTGACTTTAACGCTAAACGGAAGAAAATAACGAAGGAACACTTACAAAGGGTCCCCGAAAGCTTTGATTTCTCAAGTATTCTCAGGTATGAAGTGGGTATTACTTCAACTTAGAGAACTCTCAAGAATTCAAGTGGGTTTTGATCAAGACATGGGGGGGGGGGTATTTATAGTTTTCGGAGAGCCGTTAAGATCGTTCCTCGAAAACCGTGCTTCAATCTCCACCCTACACCTCAAGACCTTGGTTTTACAAAACCATTTGAGCCCATGGTATTGCCCAAAACCATGTGCAAAGGTGGAATAGACTAGATTCAATGTTTCTGCATTCTGCTGATCTGGGGACTGCTTACGGACCGTAAGGGTGATGGCTTACGGTCCGTAAGCCATCAACTTTGGTAAAATGACAGTTTTGGCCCTGTTATGCAATAAAGCCATTTCCGACACGTTTAAGGCCTGTTAACCCCATTTCAAAGCTCTAAAATGAAGTTAAAGTATAGGGAACTTAAAATGTGCTCAAAAATATCTAGGATGTCGGTTCGTTTGGCCGTACAATCGCGATGTTCGCTTAATTACGATGGAATGCGCATAAGCGCGAAAAACGATCCAAATTGCGCGACGAATGGATTTTTCTTATGCCAAACACTAAAATAAAATATTTTAGTGCTTACATAGATTTTTGGATGTCCAGATGTATTCAGAACTTAAGTTATGCGCGAAAGAGCAAACTTGTGCACTTTTTGATGCTTTTAGTCTCTGAATGACCCAAAAGATTATTTTAGCACACCGAACACCTCAAAGCCTATTTCTAAGCTATGTAAAGGATATTTATGGTATGTTTAACTTATGGTCATGTTCCGGAATGTCTATTTTAGTACAAATCGTCATACTTTCGCAGTTTGTCGAATTTAGTCCCTGTAGGCGAATTAACTTGCTTTTGTCATACCAAAGCCTTCAAAACTTATTTCTAAGTTATGTAAAGGTTATTTAAGGTATGTTAAGTATATGTTGATGTTCCGGAGTATTTGTTGCGTTAAACTGGTTACGTTTACGCACCAGTTTGCGTATAACTCTCTAGAAAGTGATATAGAGTTTGAGAATAAACAAAAGTCAAAACATGAAAAATGAAAAACATAAACAAACAAACATTGGGATCAAATAACATTGTTTTATTGATAATTGAACTGTTTACAATGATCACGGACACAGGTGTCACAGTCTCCCCTACTTGTGGAAATTTCGTCCCTAAATTTATTTAGAGGAAACTCGTGAGAATAGATGCAGATACTTCGCCTTCATTTGATCTTCACGTTCCCAAGTAAACTCAGGTCCACGCTTAGATTCCCAGCGAACTTTAACCAAAGGAATACACTTGCGTTTAAGCCACTTGACTTCACGTTCCATGATTTCCACAGGTTTCTCAACAAATTTCAGTGTTTTATCAACACGAATTTCGTCAAGTGGTATGTGGAGGTTCTCATCAGCTAAACACTTCTTGAGATTGGACACGTGAAAGGTTGGATGAACATTTCCAAGTTCAGGAGGTAACTCAAGTCTGTAGGCTACCTTACCGATTCTTTCGACGATCCTGAATGGTCCAACGTATCTAGGTGCAAGTTTTCCTTTCTTTCCAAATCTGATCACACCTTTCCAAGGTGAGACCTTAAGTAATACGCGATCACCGACTTGAAATTCCATGGGCTTGCGTCCTTGGTCCGCGTAACTCTTTTGACGGCTTCTAGCTGTCTGAAGGTTATCACGAACTTTCTTAACCTTATCTGTTGTCTCTAAAATGAGGGCAGGTCCAGTAAGCTGAGCCTCACCGATCTCATTCCAGTAGACTAGTGAACGACATTTTCGACCATAGAGAGCCTCGAAAGGAGCCATGTTGATGCTGGAGTGATATGTGACAACTCGAGTTTCCGACTTTCACTTTCGCATTAAATGCACGTTGACTTTGACTGTTTAGTTGTTTGACTCGTCTGATTTGTAACGATACACTTCGTGTTATAATAAAAGTGTTGTGGTTACTTGATTTTGTGTTGGTATTATAGCATGAGACTTAGTATATTAGAAATCATATAAACTGATTAACACATGAAACTGCTCAACGAAACACAAGTGAGATTCGCCAAGTTCATCTCGACGAAACAGGTCTGTTTCGCCAACAACCTTCTCGACGAAACAAGTCTGTTTCGCCGGCCCAGTAATTCGCGAAGCCCAGCTTGGGCCCAGTATGTAAACTCGCATATTATTACGTGAACCAACCTCTTGTTTCACACTCTTGAGCAATCTAAAACCCTAGAGGACTCTCTACTGTGTGACGGCAAACTAGAACCCACCGGGCTAACGAACGCGCCTGCGGTTTTCATGGATCTTATGAATAGGGTGTGCAAACCTTACCTTGACAATTTTGTTATTGTTTTCATCGATGACATCCTGATTTACTCGAAGAGTCAGGAGGAACACGAGCAACACTTACGACTTATTTTGGAACTCCTACGAACGAAACAACTATACGCTAAGTTTTCAAAATGCGACTTCTGGCTTCGTGAAGTTCACTTTCTAGGCCACGTGGTAAACAAGGATGGGATTCATGTTGATCCATCCAAGGTAGACTCGATTAAGAACTGGCCTGCACCTCGTACACCAACAGAAATACGCCAATTCTTGGGTTTGGCGGGTTATTACAGACGGTTCATCAAAGACTTCTCGAAGATTGCTCAGCCGCTTACACTACTGACACAGAAAGGTGTTGTTTACCGTTGGGGTAATACACAGGAATCAGCGTTCCAACACTTAAAGGATAGACTTTGTAGTGCACCTATCCTCTCATTGCCTGAAGGCACGGACGATTTTGTAGTCTACTGCGATGCATCTATCCAAGGTCTTGGATGTGTGTTAATGCAGCGGGATAAAGTTATTGCTTATGCTTCGCGCCAACTTAAGGTTCACGAACGGAATTACACTACACACGATTTAGAGCTGGGAGCGGTTGATTTTGCACTTAAGATATGGCGACACTACCTGTACGGCACCAAATGTGCTATCTACACTGACCACAGAAGCCTCGAACATATATTCAAACAGAAGGAACTGAATATGCGACAACGACGATGGGTCGAACTGCTAAACGACTACGAATGCTCAATCAGGTACCACCCAGGCAAAACCAATGCTGTGGCTGACGCGCTCAGTCGAAAGGACACCGCGCCTAAGCGCGTGCGAGCTTTACAACTCACTATATAGTCTAGTCTTCCATCCCAGATACGAAATGCTCAGGTAGAAGCATTGAAACCAGACAACGGCAGGGCTGAAGCCCTACGTGGCTCAAGGCAACGCTTAGAACAGAAGGAAGATGGTGCTTATTACGTAACATGACGCATCTGGGTCCCACTCTATGGTAACTTACGCGAGCTTGTAATGGATGAAGCTCATAAGTCTCGCTACTCGGTACATCCAGGTTCGGATAAAATGTACCACGATATCAAAACTACATACTGGTGGCCTAGCATGAAGGCCCACATAGCCACATACGTTAGCAAATGCTTGACTTGTGCGAGAGTCAAGGCAGAATATCAGAAACCGTCAGGACCACTCCAACAACCCGAGATACCACAATGGAAATGGGAGCAAATTTCCATGGACTTTGTTACTGGCCTACCTAGATCTCAGCGCGGAAATGATACTATTTGGGTGATCGTGGATCGACTCACAAAGTCTGCTCACTTCTTGGCTATCAAAGAAACAGACAAGTTTTCTACCTTAGCAGACATTTACTTAAAAGAAGTGGTCTCGAGGCACGGGGTGCCCACCTCCATCATCTCTGACCGTGACGCACGTTTTACTTCAGAACTGTGGCAAGCAATGCATAAATCTTTTGGCTCTCGTTTAGACATGAGCACGGCGTATCATCCTCAGACCGATGGGCAGTCTGAGCACACTATTCAAACTCTAGAAGACATGCTTCGGGCGTGCGTAATCGACTTTGGCAATGGTTGGGAGAAACATCTGCCACTTGTGGAATTTTCATACAATAACAGCTACCACACCAGCATTAAAGCTGCTCCATTCGAGGCATTGTACGGGCGTAAATGCCGGTCACCTCTCTGTTGGGCAGAGGTGGGAGATAGTCAAATCACAGGTCCAGAAATGGTAGTTGATACGACAGAAAAGATTGCTCAGATACGACAACACATGGCGGCAGCTCGTGACCGTCAGAAAGCATACGCTGATAAAGACAGGAAACTACTCGAATTCCAGGTTGGGGATCGAGCGCTACTTAAAGTTTCACCCTGGAAGGGTGTGGTTCGTTTTGGAAAACGAGGCAAGCTCAATCCGCGTTATGTCGGACCTTTCGAAGTCACAGAGAAAATAGGCAAAGTGGCCTACAGACTGAACTTACCACCTGAACTCAGTGCAGTTCACAACGTCTTTCACGTGTCGAATCTGAAGAAGTGTACGTCAGATGAGACCCACATAGTTCCCTTGAAGGAACTCACTATCGACGAGCGGTTGCACTTCGTCGAGGAACCTGTTGAAATCACGGACCGGGATGTTAAGGTCCTCAAGAACACGAGAATCCCTCTTGTGCGAGTTCGTTGGAACTCCCGCCGCAGCCCAGAATTCACCTGGGAGCGTGAAGATCAAATGGAACTCAAATATCCCCAGTTATTCGGAACTAATGCAACTACTACTGAGGCTGAAGCTACTACTGCAGAATTTCGGGACGAAATTCCAAATCAACGGGGGGATGATGTGACACCCCAGGAAAACCAGTGAATGATACAACTTACCTAGCTTCCTCAGTAACCGCATGCTAAATTTCGGGACGAAATTTCTTTCAAGTTGGGGATAATGTGACAACTCGAGTTTCCGACTTTCACTTTCGCATTAAATGCACGTTGACTTTGACTGTTTAGTTGTTTGACTCGTCTGATTTGTAACGATACACTTCGTGTTATAATAAAAGTGTTGTGGTTACTTGATTTTGTGTTGGTATTATAGCATGAGACTTAGTATATTAGAAATCATATAAACTGATTAACACATGAAACTGCTCGACGAAACACAAGTGAGATTCGCCAAGTTCATCTCGACGAAACAGGTCTGTTTCGCCAACAACCTTCTCGACGAAACAAGTCTGTTTCGCCGGCCCAGTAATTCGCGAAGCCCAGCTTGGGCCCAGTATGTAAACTCGCATATTATTACGTGAACCAACCTCTTGTTTCACACTCTTGAGCAATCTAAAACCCTAGAGGACTCTCTACTGTGTGACGGCAAACTAGAACCCACCGGAAACTCTTGTGCGATCAAACCATCATCTCGGTTAGTAAATCTAGGTGTCTTGATTGATCTTTCATCTGTATACGTGTTTATGCGTCATGTGATTCTGCTATGATGATGTATATTTGTAACCGATACATGTTGAATATTAGGGTTCATGTCAGGATGTTGAATAAGGTTGACATTGAAATATAATCCGTTGATTCAATTGATAAATATATATACGAATTTCTTGTGAAACCGAATTAGAATCTGGTAAACTGTTAAGATCAGATTTATGCATGATATACGGGGTTGTTGATGATCAGAGTCTAGGTATGCGATAGTACACGGATAGAGTTCGGTGATATGAGTATTATGTACGTCGGTTTGATATACGTAAATTAGGGTTTCTGCTAGATGTGAAGTACTGTGATGATTATGTATATTGTGAATGATGAATTCTGTGCTGTATGATGATTACATGATATTACGAAACGGCAGAACATGATGATTAGGGTTTACATACGTAACTGACTGGATGACGAACTGCTACTCTCGGCGAAACAGAATATGACGAAATTGAAGTGTGTTTCGCCGAGGTGATCACGACGAAACACAATATGTGTTTCGCCAAGGACTGTCGACGAAATAGAAGTTTGTTTCGCCAACTATTGTGTTTCGCCAACATGTGTGTTTCGCCAATATGTGAGCTCAGCACAGTAACTTACTTCAATTCTGTTAGAAGTTAACCAGATTAGTTAACTGCTGTTAAGTGTAACCATATTGTATATGATTGTGAATACGTGCTACGTGCTATTTGCTTATCGACTGTGTACTTGAACTTGAACACAAACTAACTATGTATACATACATACATTAGGACGTGATTGATTTACTTTGAGCACTTACTTAGCATACCGAGCAAACCAAGGTGAGTTCACACTCTTACCAAGGCATGGGATTCCCCGGTGGGTTGGGAATGGGATTGAATGATTACTTGTACTTACATCACCACTAGACTACTTACCACGGTCCTCGGATTGGGAAGGATGCATGTGCCAAAAATCTACGTATAACATACGTACTATCCTCGGTTTGGGAAGGATACTAGTGTTAACACATACAAAAATCCTAGGTACTAATGTCCTCGGATGGGGAAGGACACCAGCGCTAAACCTACGTACTCGATACGTACTGTCCTCGGTTGGGAAGGACACTTATACATATACTCATACTTATTACTATCCTCGGATTGGGAAGGATACTTACGGATACAACTAGTCTAGTGAATATACAACATGGGAAGCCCCCACCAATAGAACGTACTATCGGCCCAGTAGAGCCACATGTTACATACGAACTTACTATTACGCATTTACTTTCTGTGAACTCGCTCAACTAGTTGTTGATCCTCTGTTACATGCCTTGCAGGACCTTAGGTACTTATGGAGCTTGCACGGGAGGCGCGGTCGTTGTGGACATGGATCATGAATGCTTGATTAGACGTTATGCCATTTCATACTTATACTTATGATTGGGTTTACTTTTATGCTTCCGCTAAACATTGAATTATACTTATGTTTTAAACACCTTTCATATTGGTTTGGTTGAAAATACATTACTATTTACATTTGTTCGATATGATTGGTGGCTTGATCCTGGTCAGTCACGCCTCCAAGCGGTGATACTCCGCAGGTGGATTTTGGGGGTGTGACATGATAACTGTTGTTGTAGGAGAATTCAATTAACGGAAGATGTGAATCCCAACTACTACCAAAATCGATCACACAAGCTCTAAGCATATCCTCCAGAGTCTGGATTGTTCTTTCAGATTGACCATCCGTTTGCGGATGATAAGCTGTGCTCAGATTAAGTTGGGTCCCCATAGCAGATTGCATGGTTCTCCAAAAATGAGAAGTGAAATGAGCATCTCTGTCAGAAATGATGTTCAAAGGAACACCATGTCGAGCTACAATTTCATCCACATAGATTTTAGCAAGTTTGTCAGCAGAAAAATCCTCACGGATTGGCAAGAAATGCGCTGACTTAGTAAGACGATCAACGACTACCCAGACGGCATCATGACCTTTCTTTGTGCGCGGAAGTTTGGTAATGAGATCCATAGTAATGTTTTCCCATTTCCAAACTGGGATCTCTGGTTGCACCAATAAACCAGAAGGACGTTGATGTTCAGCCTTAACCTTAAGACAAGTAAGGCATTTTGATACATATAAGGCAATGTCTTTCTACATACCAGGCCATCAATACTGAATACGAAGATCCTTATACATCTTATCTGAGCCAGGATGAATAGAATAACGAGACTTATGGGCTTCATCCATAAGCAAGGTGCGAAGGTTATCTTGGCTTGGGACCCACAAACGGTCCATGAAGTAATACGATCCATTGTCCTTCAGTTCAAGATCAGGTGTTATGTGATAGGGAAATTCCTTATCCATCAAACCCTGTGAAACACAAGATTGTTGAGCCTGAGAAATGTGGGCTTGGATATCGGATCGAGCTTGAATATCAGATTGAACACGAACACAATGAAGCTTAGTACGTTCCTTACGACTCAATGCATCGGCTACGACATTCGCCTTACCAGGATGGTAGCGAATTTCACAGTCATAGTCGTTTAGAAGCTCAACCCAACGTCGTTGCCTCATGTTAAGTTCTTTCTGATTGAAGATATGCTGAAGACTTTTGTGGTCCGTGAAAACCACACATTTTGTTCCGTACAAATAGTGTCTCCAGATCTTAAGAGCGAAGACAACTGCACCGAACTCAAGATCATGAGTGGTGTAGTTTTTCTCATGTATCTTCAACTGCCTCGATGCATATGCTATGACTTTGTTCCTTTGCATCAGAACACAACCAAGACCCAATTTAGATGCATCGCAATAAACGACGAAATCATCATTGCCCTCAGGCAAAGTCAGAACAGGCGCGTCGCAAAGTTTTTGTTTCAAAGTCAGAAACGCTTCCTCTTGCTTGAATCCCCAATCAAAGGGTTTGTTCTTTTGTGTTAAAGCAGTTAGAGGAACTGCAATCTTTGAGAAATTTTCAATGAAGCGGCGATAATAACCCGCCAGACCAAGAAAAGAACGAACTTAAGTAGGAGTAGAAGGCGTATCCCAATCCTTAATCGCACTGATCTTGGAGGGATCTACATGAATACCTTGTTCGTTGACAATATGCCCCAAAAATTGAATGGAATGCGCATAAGCGCGAAAAACGATCCAAATTGCGCGACGAATGGATTTTTCTTATGCGAAACACTAAAATAAAATATTTTAGTGCTTACATAAATTTTTGGATGTCCGGATGTATTCAGAACTTAAGTTATGGGCGAAAGAGAAAACTTGTGCACTTTTTGACGCTTTTAGTCCCTGAATGACCCAAAAGTTTATTTTATCACACCGAACACCTCAAAGCCTATTTCTAAGCTATGTAAAGGATATTTATGGTATGTTTAACTTATGGTCATGTTCCGGAATGTCTATTTTAGTACGAATCGTCATACTTTCGCAGTTTGTCGAATTTAGTCCCTGTAGGCGAATTAACTTGCTTTTGCCATACCAAAGCCTTCAAAACTTATTTCTAAGTTATGTAAAGGTTATTTAAGGTATGTTAAGTATATGTTGATGATCCGGAGTATTTGTTGCGTTAAACTGGTTACGTTTACGCACCAGTTTGTGTATAACTCTCCAGAAAGTGATATAGAGTTTGAGAATGAACAAAAGTCAAAACATGAAAAATGAAAAACATAAACAAACAAACATTGGGATCAAATAACAATGTTTTATTGATAATTGAACTGTTTACAATGATCACGGACACAGGTGTCAAAAATCTCTTACTGTCAACTTGAGGAAATTAATGCACATATGAAAAAAAAATAGTGATCCTTTAATATATAAAAGTGGTTTCTGTTTATTTAGGAAAACAAGAATAATAGGTCTTTTTTTTCAAATTTGAGACTAATGGGAACTATATAAATAAATTCATTCAGTGTTCCATAAATTTAAATTAAATGAATTTAAAATATAGTAACCAATTTAAAACATAATTAATATGTAGGACTTTATTTCAAGTGAGGACTTGTTGCATCTACATTGTTTACGTTTAAGCTAAGGTACGGATTTTGGGGTCTCTTGCTTTTAGCATAATATTGTCTTCTATTCTCATAGTGCACGGATATTCGGTCCGTCACTCGTAGCGTAAAGTGTTTACTCGCTTCATAATATTGTAGTGTCCATCGTCATCAATCTATGATTTATTGGTACACATTTCGTATTGAATTATTGCCTTTAATACGCATGCGATAGGTTACATTTTTTTTCACTCATTGTCGCATGTTCCCACAAGTTTTATTATTTATTATTGATCATTGGCTAGATGATATAGCCTTAGTGTATCATTAGTGTATTTTGCCTTGACTTGAGTAAATCATTTTATTGACCTTAATACCTGAGCTTATCCACCTATGGGGACATAGGGCGTCATCATAGGCACAGTTGACGTGCACCATCCGTGGCGGTGCGAAAGGCCCACGACGTCTCTATATGGTATTGTGTGCTAAAGTGATTGCACTTATTGATTATTGAGAGGCGTATGGATCGATCCTAGGAGTGTAAGTGTAAGTGTTAGTGGTAGTGGGATAGGTGTGAGTGCCCACATCCCCTCTACATAATGGTGCATTGGAACTGCAGCTAATGTACAAAGTGTTAGTGTTTATTGTTAGTGGCTCATATGGGTATTTCTAATATACCTTTATGGTATTCATCAGTGATCATTTAGCGTAATGTATTGTTTGCACCGTTAAAGTGTTTAGTGTATTGCTTCTATCATTTATGTGTTAGTGCTATTGTTTCTCCGTTACTGGGCAATTTTTGGCTCAACCGTTTCTTTTTGTTGTTTTCTTTTATTATGTCTTAAACAGGTACTCAGAGAAATCGGGGAAATGTGTGAAGAGTTATAATAAAAAGCTAGAGTTTGGAACAAGGAGTTTAATAAAACCTTATACTCAATAAATTTAGACACTTATGTTTTTTTTCTGTTCAGACCGTTATGCCATTTTGGGGATTTTTGTTTTTAAACCTATGGATTTTATGTGTTAATTAAGTTATTAATTATCTCTGATTACCGAATTGTGTAACACATCAGCCCTAATTGGGGCGGGGTGTTACAGTTATGGTATCAGAGCTTAGGCTCTATCCTGTAGAAAACATTAACTAATTAATTAAGACACGTGAGGATTGGGTAGACATTGGGTTAGGTATTTCGTTATGCGATAAGTCCTTATTATTTGTTTTATCTAAATTCTTAATGTGTTTTTTTAGATGCCTCCTCGTCGTGAGACACGCAACTCTGGCCGTCGTAATGGTGGTTCCAATAATAGTAGGTAGAGAAACAGAGACTAATATCGCACTCCGTTCACTAGTGAGTCGCTTCAAGCACCTACTCGAAATAATCAAAACAATATGGGGAATAGGTCATCAGGGAAGAATACTAGACCATGGCATGGAAGGAACCAAAATCAGGGTCAGATCAAACCCTACCAGCCACCAACCCAAGCTCAACCCGTAAACCAGAAGGGTAACTCGAACCCTACCCAGCCTCCAGTGTGTAACCATTGCAACAAGCATCACCCATGCATCTGTCGTCGACTTACTGGGGCTTGCCTTAAGTGTGGAGATATGGGGCATAAGATTAATGAGTGCCCAAAGTCTGGTAACCGACCAAATGATACCACTAGGGGAGCTACTGTGCCACCTACTACTGGAGGGCGAGTTTTCTCATTGACTGCAGGGGAAGCTGCTTATGCTCCAGGTACCGTCTCCGATAAATGTTCCTTTTAGTTTTACTTTTTGCTTGCTTAGTTGTTTATGGTTTTCATACAATCGTTTGTGTCTTTTTGTTTATCAATTTATTAGGTACCGTTTCGGGTAGTATTTATTTGGGTGAGCGTGACCTGTATGTGTTATTTGATACTGGGGCAACCCACTGGATAGTCCCGCAACTAATGGCCCGACATCTTAAATTTCGCCTTCCCCCTTGGATCAAGCTTTAGTTATTTCTACACCAATGGGAAATCCTTCGGTTATTACTCACATCTATAAAGATTGTCCGCTCATGGTCGGAAATGTTATTCGTATAGCGAATCTTTATCCCATGCAAATGGGAGATTTTGATGTCATACTAGGCATGGATTGGTTATCCATGCATCGAGCTACCATCGATTGTCACTCCAAACGAGTCATTTTTTGGTGATATTCTGAATCCTGAATGTATTTATCAAGGATCTCAACCTCGAAAATCCATTAAAATCATCTCTGCTCTTAAAGCTCAAAAACTTATATCCCATGGATGCGAGGGATTCTTAGCTGCTATTAAAGATACCTCAGTGGATACACCACGTGTCGAAGACATTCCTATTGTTCGAGACTTCTCTGATGTCTTTCCAGAAGAATTGCCAGGGATACCACCTGAACGTGAAGTAGAGTTCACTATTGATTTGATTCCCGGAGCTGAACCCATTTCTAAAGCACCCTATCGTATGGCCCCATTGGAGTTGAAGGAATTGAAAGAACAACTGCAAGAACTTCTAGAACTTGGATTCATTAGACCTAGTGTTTCACCATGGGGAGCACCGGTTTTGTTTGTGAAGAAGAAAGATGGTAGCATGCGTTTATGCATCGACTACCGGGAGTTGAATAAGATCACCATTCGGAATCGCTATCCATTACCACGTATTGATGACCTTTTTGACCAACTCCAAGGAGCGAAGTTTTTCTCGAAGATTGATCTCAGATCAGGGTACCATCAGTTGAGGGTCCGAGATCAAGATGTTCATAAGACAGCATTTCGTACCCGATACGGTCACTATGAGTTTCTAGTCATGCCTTTTGGTTTGACAAATGCTCCTGCTGTTTTCATGGATCTTATGAACTGAGTATTTCATGAGTTCTTGGATCGGTTCGTGATTGTATTCATCGATGACATCTTGGTGTTTTCTTAAAGTAGAGGAGAGCATGAGGACCATCTTCGCACTGTTCTAGGAACTTTACGCCAGGAGAAGTTATACGCAAAATTTTCTAAGTGCGACTTTTGGCTTGAACAAGTGGCGTTTCTAGGCCACATTGTATCAGCGGAAGGTATCTCAATGGATCCATCAAAGGTGGAAGCTATCACTAAATGGCACAGACCAACGTCAGTTACCGAAGTTCGAAGTTTTCTTGGTCTAGCGGGTTATTATCGACGTTTTGAAGAGGGATTTTCTATTTTGGCCTTACCTCTCACTCAACTCTTGAGGAAAGGGGTAAAATTTACTTGGAACGATGATCGAGAAAAGAGTTTTGAGGCATTGAAGCAGAAGCTAGTATCCGCTCCTATTCTTACTCTACCTTCTGGCACAGGCGGATTCGATATATACAGTGATGCATCAAAGAAAGGGCTTGGTTGTGTTCTCATGCAGCATGGAAAGGTTATTGCTTATGCCTCGCGTCAGCTTAAACCCTATGAGGTGAATTATCCAACGCATGATCTAGAGTTAGCAGCAGTTGTTTTTGCACTCAAAATTTGGAGGCATTATCTGTATGGGGAGACATGTAACATATTCACCGACCATAAAAGCCTCAAGTATATTTTTACCTAGAAGGAGCTTAACATGATGCAGAGGAGATGGTTAGAGCTACTCAAGGATTATGATGCCAACATTCAATACCACCCCGGTAAAGCAAATGTTGTTGCTGATGCACTAAGTAGGAAGAATTCTGGGGGTTTGGCATGCTTGACTGTTCAGCCTCAAATTCAATCAGACCTAAGACGCATGGAGATCGGTATATATGTTGGTGAGTCTGGTGGCTATTTGGCTCGACTGAAGATTGAACCAAACCTCATCACTCAGATAAAGGAAGCTCAAAAAGAAGATGGTGAGCTTTGGGCGGTCGTAAAATATGGGAGTAGGAAAACAATCTGAATTTTGAGTGGATGAACATGGAACCATATGGTGTGGGAAGCGTTTATGTGTGCCAGATGATTCCTCTCTTCGTGAATCATTACTGACTGAGGCACACAGTTCACCTTATTCTATTCACCCTGGGTCCACAAAGATGTATAGGGATTTGAGGCAACTTTTTTGGTGGAGTGGTGTGAAAGAAGATGTAGCTAGACATGTGAGCCAGTGTTTGATTTGTCAGCAAGTGAAGATTGAACATCAACGGGCTAGTGGATTGTTACAGTCTTTAGACATTCCTGTCTGGAAGTGGGATGATATTTCTATGGATTTTGTAACTGGTCTACCAAGGACCTGTATGAAGAACGATGCTATTTGGGTTGTGGTAGATAGACTCTCAAAGTCTGCTCATTTCTTGCCCATTCGTAAGGAGTACATGGTGAGTAAGCTATCAGAGATATTCCTTCGTGAGATTGTTCGATTGCATGGTACACCATCATCTATAGTGTGTGATAGAGATCCACGTTTCACATCACGGTTCTGGAAGAGTTTCCAAAAAGCTTGGGAATACGAAGATACGATTTAGCACTGCTTTCCATCCACAAACTGATGGACAGTCTGAACGTACTATTCAGACTTTAGAGGATATGCTTAGATGATGTGCACTTGAGTGGACAGGAAACTGGGATGAATACTTATGCTTGGTGGAGTTTTCCTACAATAATAGTTGGCAAGCTAGTATCGACATGGCACCTTTTTTTTTGGGTAAAGGGTTACCCCGGTGATTCTATATATTCAGAAAACAGAAAACAAGTAGTAAGGTAACATCCTTACTAGTTCAGACATGGGACATACCCCCATGAAAGTAAAGCCAAAATAAACAACAAAACGTAAAACCAAAAACGACCACTAGACAAACTATCTAGAACAAAAACGACCACTAGACATGGCACCTTTTGAATTGTTATACTGGCGTAAATGTCAAGCTCCCACATGTTGGGACGAGGTCGGAGAAAAGATGATTGAGGGTCCTGAATTGGTACAGATCACGAATGAAAAGGTTGCTATTGCTCGTGAGAAACTTAAGGAAGCCCAGAGTAGACATAAGAGTTATGCTGATCGCCACCGAAGGGCTTTGGAATTTAATGTTGGTGAAAAAGTATTCTTAAAAGTCTCACCATGCAGAGGTGTCCGACGTTTTGGTATAAAGGGAAAATTGAGTCCTCGCTTTATCGGACCTTTTGAAATTTTGGAACGGGTTGGCGAAGTTTCTTATCGGTTAGCTCTGTCACACCCCCAAAATCCACACGCGGAGTACCACCGCTTGGAGGCGTGACTGACCAGGATCAAGCCACCAATCATATTGAACATATAAGTAA
Source organism: Helianthus tuberosus (assembly GCA_030545235.1). NCBI lineage: Eukaryota > Viridiplantae > Streptophyta > Magnoliopsida > Asterales > Asteraceae > Helianthus > Helianthus tuberosus. The sequence continues at coordinate 106,249,700 of CM060424.1, read as the reverse complement.
TTAGTAAATGTCATTCATCAATACGATAGGTGTTTTCAAAACCAAACATAAACAAGTGTGATGCGGAAGCAATAATGTAAAACCCAACATAAGTATTAAGTTGAAGTGTCACAAAAGAGTGTATCATAACATCCATCCGTGCCCACAACGACCGCGCCTCCCGTGCAAGCTCCAAGAGTACCTATGGTCCTGCAAGGCATGTAACAAAGAGTCAACAACTAGTTGAGCGAGTTCACAGTTTATAGTTCAGTAATTGTAATAGTATAGTAAGTCTTATATTCGTTCGTCAAGTCATGTATCGTATTAGTTCGTCTCGCGGCCCTCTAGGCATGTATGCGAAGATTAGGGAATGTTTCCCGAGTATTCTAGACTAGGTATATTTGTATCGCAGCCCAACCAGCATGTGTGCGAAGTTTAAAGTATGGTTCGCGGCCATTCCAGGCATGTGTGCGAAGATTAGTTCTATTATCGCAGCCAATCCCGGCGTGTATGCGAAGAGAAGTATATGTATCACTAGTCTAGCAGTATCTACCAATAACCTTCCTCTCCCGAGGCCTATGGTATGTAATTCCGATAACAACTCAAGCGTAAGTAATCATCCAAACCCATTCCCAACCCCGGGAATCCTATGCCTTGGTAAGAGTGTGAACTCACCTTGGTTTGCCCGGTATGCTAAGTTAAGTGCTCACAAGAAATCAATCACGTCCTATAGTGCACGTATACTAAATCAGTTCATGTTCGTAACGTTTCACATGTAACAAGTATCATAGAATATCACAGAGTGTGCTTGGCAGTTAGTATCTTGTATCATGTAAACAGTTAATCAATTTCATATAGTTCATGTACCACATATATGTCCTTCACAGTTTATTCCAATATAACAATCCAATCATACACTTAATAGAGTTGGCATTTAGCAGAACTAGCAACTAACTGAGTGAGTAAAGTCAACAGAATTACTCCCCTTATCTTAACAGAGTTGCATGCTGAATTGAACTAATAAAGTTAACAATTAATGGATTTGCAACTAACAGAGTTAACCACTTTACAGTCATAACGGAAACATATTTAACTGGATTTACAATATAACATAGTTTACCAACTAACAGAGATATCACATACAATAAGCTTAACATATAGTAATAGAACTAATATACTAACTGAGTTGCTGAACTAACAGAGTTATTGTTTAACAAGTTTAACAACTGAGTAAAAACTAACAGGGGTGCACACTTAGTAGAATTTACTAAACAAGTTAATCTGTGCAAAACAATACAATGAAATCCCCCCTGAGTAGCGAAATCCCCCTTTTGGGCTGAAATCCCCTTATGGGCCGAAATCACCTGGGCCGAAATCCCCTAAGGTGATTTCGTTGGGGGTGAGTGTTTTCGTCAGTCATCATCATCAATGAACAGCAACCTTAAACAACACTACAGTATACGATTTCAACCAGCAATCGTTCAATCAGGAGAATCGACATCATCACAACAGATTTTCAACAATCAATATGCATAATCATCATCATTGTCACACCCCGACCGCGTAAAACAACAAATCGCGGCGGAAACATCGGGGCGTGTTGCAACAGAATTAATTGTTTCATAACCATGGCATACAAAGTTGTATTTTATTTATAAACAAAGGTGTTACATTGTTTCAAACAGGAAATTAAAGAGTTCATAACATAATTAAACATAGTCTATCTTCTTTTAAAGTCTCTAAGGCACAGGTCCGCCCTAGTATCATAATCAACATCCTATGGAAAAGCACCTGAAAACACATGTGTAAATAGGTACGTCAGCATAAAAATGCCTGTGAGATACATAGGTTTTGTGAAAATAAGATTCATGACTTGTATTTGAGAAAATGTTTAGTCATGAACCTTGTAATTTGCTTTGTCATGTAAATCATTTGAAAACAATAAGATCAGATGATATGTATAAGTAAATGTCAGGTTAAATAAATAACCATGTAAAAATGTGTTTGTATAAGATATGTTGTTTGTAAATCAATGTCTTGTGAAAAGTATGTTATTTGTATAAAATGTTCTATGTCTCAAACTGAAATGATTCAAATAACGTTACGACATATAATACCATACAAACACTTATATATAGGAAGTACCAGCGGCGTATCCACCATGCTTGTATCATATTACACACGCATCGTTACTTAATCACTTAATCAAACCAAACCAACCAATGTAAGAAGTCTAAGTTTAAATCAATTGTCAAATGTATTAAATAATATGTCAAAGTGTTCATGTCAAGATGTAAATCATGTAGTATGTATAACCAATGTCAAAAGTGTTTGTGTCAAATGTAAATCATGTCAAAATGTCTATGTCAAATATCCATGTCAAATGTCTATGTCAAATATCCATGTCAAATGTTTAGGTCAAATATCCATGTCAAATGTCTATGTCAAATATCCATGTCAAATGTCTATGTCAAATATCCATGTCAAATGTCTATGTCAAAATGTCATGTATGGCAAGTGAAATGTCTCAAACTAAACCATATGCACAAAAACAAAGTATTGAAGTAAAACTTGGTTTAAATCAAAGCTATGTTTTGTGTAAATGCATGCAAATATTTAATATGAACATTTATGCGGTATTGTGAAAATGCATACATCCAAGCCTTGCGACTGTGGTGATAAACCCTTTAAACAAATTAAAGGTCTATCTGTCTTTATATCATCGAATTCGGTCATTCCTTTCATCCCCTTTCCCTGGGACGTCCGGAACGGGAGTTGTCAATTCCTATGGTACCACTACCTACTAACGAACGGCATGATCGGTGTTAATGAATGTATTGTCCCATGTAAACAAACCAAATGTCATACCAAAATGTAAGCATGTGAAAATAATGCACTAAGTATGTAATCAAATGAACATACATAGCGTGAAATGTCATGTAAAACGATGTACTAAGTAATGCACACAATGGGCACACCTAGCATGAAATGTAATGTAAAACAATGTACTAAGTAATGCACACAATGGGCACACCTAGCATAAAATGTAATGTAAAACAATGTACTAAGTAATGCACACAATGGGCACACCTAGCATAAGATGTAATGAAATCATGTACTATAATGTACTAACGAACATAGCATGATATGATGTGAAAACAGGAAAGCATGAAAGTAACAAGTAGGCACATGTGTTCCACCCCAAAACAGTTTGGAAAACAGTAAAAGAGGGGTCTATGTACTCACTTGAGATTGCTCAGATGTCTAAAGATAATCACCAAGCAACGCTAGAGATCTCGGAATCAAACGGCACCTAATATAGGTAACTATGTTAATAAACCGGACCTATCTCGGAAGATTGGGTAGCATTAGGGTTTGTAAACCAAATGAGTGTAGGAACTCACGTGATATGGTTTAACAAAGCCTACATACTAAATGAAACTTAACCTTAGTCTTATTGACCCATTATGATCCGTTTAGGTAGCTTATGCTACTTTAACGCATCGTGCGCGTGAAACGCGTTCGGACCGCCTAACTAGTCCTACGACAAGTGTTATATGCCTAAACATGTTACATAATCAGTTATGTGACAAAAGTTTAGGTTACATATGCTTAATTACCAATTATACATGAAAAGGGTATTCTGGTAATTTACCTAAGGCATATAAACTACCTATCATACAACTACTTAAACGATGTGACCATAGGGTATAACCTCGGAAGGTTAGTCCCTACCTACTATGGTCACCTAATATGTTTGGTCGGATCCTAATGATCGACCAAATGGGTCGGGTTCGAAGGTATAGGCAATTTATTAGATCGCCTACCCTACGACCCTAGACAACGTGGTAATCAGTAGGCATAGTCCCAAGGGACTATGACCATCGTGATTACAATCACGTTGCGAAGTTCAACCGAACTTCGCATTGACCATTACTGGTCAACGCTGAAAGTCAAACAAAGTTTGACTTTCTGACTCGAAAAGCAGTAAAATAAGGAAAAGAACGAAAGAATACTTACGAAGGGTCCCCGAATGCTAATCCCGATCCAAGAACTCAGGTATGAAACAATGGTTTCAACTTAGAGCTCTCAAATCAGAATTCTTGTGCTTTAAAACAATGAAAGGCATGGGGTATATATAGTTTTCGGTCCACCGTTGAGATCGTTTCTTGGAAAAGGGGAAATGATCTCGTCCGAAAACTTGTCGGAAAGTTGTGGTGGCTCTTTGGCACTCACCATAGGGTGTTGACAAGTGTACTTGCCCTTTGGGGTGTTGAAAAATTGATTGGAATTGCAAAACACTGAATCTGGTCACTAAACTGATGTTTCTGCCCAGAGTAGGCAGTCGCGTAGCGCGACTGGTAAGGCTACATGCAGTGGCGCTACGCCACTGCCCCCGTGTTTCAGCAAACTTTCAAAATTGGCAGAAATGGTCCCTGCAGCCCGTTTAAGCGATTTTCGATGCGTTTGAACCCCGTTAACCTCATTTCAAGGCTCTAAAATGAAGTTAAAGTATAGGGAACTCAAAACATGCTCAAAAATATCTAGGATGTCGGTTCGTTTGGCCGTACGATCGCGATGTTCGCTTAATTACGACGGAATGCGCATAAGCGCGAAAAACGATCCAAATGACGCGACGAATGGATTTTTCTTATGGCGAACACTAAAATAAAATATAGTCATGCTTACATAAATTTTTGGATGTCCGGATGTATTCAGAACGTAAGTTATGCGCGAAAATGCAAACTTGTGCACTTTTTGACACTTTTAGTCCCTGAATGACCCAAAAGTTTATTTTAGCACACCGAACCCCTCAAAGCCTATTTCTAAGCTATGTAAAGGATATTTAAGGTGTGTTTAACTTATGGTTATGTTCCGGAATGTTCGTTACAGTTCAAATTGACATACTTTCGCAGTTTGTCATATTTAGTCCCTGTAAGCGAATTAACTTGTTTTTGCCATACCAAAGCCTTTAAAACTTATTTCTAAGTTATGTAAAGGTTATTTAAGGTATGTTGAGTATATGTTGATGTTCCAGAGTATTTCTCGCATTAAACTGAGTACGTTTACGCACTAGTTTGCGTATAACTCTCCAGAAAGTGATGTAGAGTTTGGAATTGAACAAAAGTCAAAACATGAAAAATGTAAAACACAATCAAACAAACATTGGGATCAAATAACATTGTTTTATTGATAATAGAACTGTTCATAGTGATTACAAGCACAGTTGTTACAATCATTATTATACCAATCGCATATATATATAATAACCAGATATATACACATACGCAGACATGAAACAATCAATCGAAAGTTATACACAATAAACCACGATGCAAACTAACCGAGATGTAAAACTGATGGATTGACCGAAAACAAAGGCTCCGTAGGCTTGCAGTCGTCGTCACAGTTAGAGAGGTGCTCTAGGGTTTTTCCGATTAAAAGTTATCACGCCAAAGTTAAAAATAAATATGTAAGTGATCTGGGCCTAAAGCCCATTTGTGTTTTCGCCAGCCACATATGGACGAAAACACCATGTGTGTTTTCATCAGGGAAGGTGTTTTCAGGTTGGTTAGGGTATTGGCCAAGGTTTTATTATTTATGCAAGATATGTATAATATACACATAACAATAACACTTATATAGCACCTCAATTATATATAAAATACACTTGCAATTAAGTACGATTTAACATATTACAACGTATACGATTGTGAAACATGACAAGTCGTGTCAACAAACAAACTAAACAATCAACGTGCAATAGTGTGACACTGGAATCTTGGAAACTCGAGTTGTCACATTATCCCCAACTTGAAAGAAATTTCATCCCGAAATTTAGCATGCGGTTACTGAGGAAGCTAGGTAAGTTGTATCGTTTACTGGTTTTCCTGGGGTGTCACATCATCCCCCCGTTGATTTGGAATTTCGTCCCGAAATTCTATAGTAGCTTCAGCCTCAGTAGTAGTTGCATTGTTTTCGAACAACTGGGGATATTTGAGTTCCATTTGGTCTTCTCGTTCCCAGGTATACTCTGGGCCACGACGGGAGTTCCAACGAACTCGAACAAGAGGTATTCTGGTGTTCTTGAGGACCTTAACATCCCGGTCCGTGATTTCAACTGGTTCTTCGACGAAATGCAACCGTTCGTCGATAGTGAGCTCCTTCAAAGGAACTATGAGGGTCTCATCTGACATACACTTCTTCAGATTCGACACGTGAAAGACGTTGTGAACTGCACTGAGTTCAGCTGGTAAGTTCAGTCTGTAGGCCACTTTGCCTATTTTCTCGATGACTTCAAATGGTCCAACGTATCGTGGATTGAGTTTGCCCCTTTTGCCAAAACGAACAACACCCTTCCAGGGTGAAACTTTGAGTAGCACTCGATCCCCAACCTGGAACTCGAGTAGTTTCCTGTCTTTATCGGCGTATGCTTTCTGACGGTCACGAGCTGTCGCCATGCGTTGTCGTATTTGAGCAATCTTTTCAGTAGTATCAACTACCATTTCTGGACCTGTGATCTGACTGTCACCCACCTCTGCCCAACAAAGAGGTGATCGGCATTTACGCCCGTACAATGCCTTAAATGGAGCAGCTTTAATGCTGGTGTGGTAGCTGTTATTGTATGAAAATTCCACAAGTGGCAGATGTTTTTCCCAGCCATTGCCAAAGTCAATTACGCACGCCCGAAGCATGTCTTCTAGAGTTTGAATAGTGCGCTCAGATTGCCCATCTGTCTGAGGGTGATAGGCTGTGCTCATGTCTAGTCGAGAGCCAAAAGATTTGTGCATTGCTTGCCACAGTTCTGAAGTAAAACGTGCATCACGATCGGAGATAATAGAGGTGGGCACCCCGTGCCTCGAGACAACTTCCTTAAGGTATACGTCTGCTAGAGTGGAGAACTTATCCGTTTCCTTGATAGCCAAGAAGTGAGCAGACTTTGTGAGTTGATCCACGATCACCCAAATAGTATCATTCCCACGTTGAGATCTAGGTAGGCCAGTAACAAAATCCATGGAAATTTGTTCCCATTTCCATTGTGGTATCTCAGGCTGTTGGAGTGGGCCTGAAGGTTTCTGATATTCCGCTTTGACTCTCGCACAAGTCAAACACTTGCTAACGTAAGTGGCTATGTGAGCTTTCATGCTAGGCCACCAGTATGTAGTTCTGAGGTCGTGGTACATCTTATCCGAACCAGGATGTACCGAGTAGCGAGACTTATGAGCTTCATCCAATACAAGCTCGCGTAAGTTGCCATAGAGTGGGACCCAGATGCGTCCTGTTACATAGTAGGCTCCGTCTGCCTTTTGTTCTAACCGTTGCCTTGAGCCGCGCAGGGCTTCAGCCCTGACGTTCTCTGGCTTCAATGCTTCTACCTGAGCATCTCGTATCTGTGAGGGAAGACTAGACTGAATAGTGAGTTGCAACGCTCGTACACGTCTAGGTGTAGTATCCTTTCGACTGAGGGCGTCGGCCACCACATTCGCTTTGCCCGGATGGTACTTTATGGCACACTCGTAATCATTCAGTAGTTTGACCCATCTACGTTGTCGCATGTTCAATTCCTTCTGCTTGAAGATATGTTCGAGACTCCTGTGATCGGTGTAGATGGTGCACTTAGTGCCATACAAGTAATGTCGCCATATCTTGAGCGCAAAAACAACAGCTCCCAGCTCTAGATCATGTGTAGTGTAATTCTGTTCGTGAATCTTAAGTTGGCGTGAAGCATAAGCAATGACTTTATCCCGCTGCATCAACACACATCCAAGACCCTGGATAGACGCGTCGCAGTAGACTACAAAATCGTCCGTGCCTTCAGGCAATGAGAGGATAGGTGCGCTACAAAGTCTGTCCTTTAAGTGCTGAAACGCTGTTTCCTGTGTATTACCCCAACAGTAAGCAACACCTTTCTGTGTCAGTAATGTAAGCGGCTGTGCAATCTTTGAGAAGTCTTTGATGAACCGTCTGTAATAACCCGCCAAACCCAAGAATTGGCGTATTTCAGTTGGTGTGCGAGGTGCAGGCCAGTTCTTGATCGAATCTACCTTGGATGGATCGACATGAATCCCATCCTTGTTTACCACGTGGCCTAGGAAGTGGACTTCACGAAGCCAGAAGTCGCATTTTGAAAACTTAGCGTACAGCTGTTCTGCTCGAAGAAGTTCCAAAATGAGTCGTAAATGCTGCTCGTGTTCCTCCCGATTCTTCGAATAAATCAGGATGTCGTCGATGAAAACAATAACAAACTTGTCAAGATAAGGTTTGCACACCCTGTTCATAAGATCCATGAAAACCGCAGGCGCGTTCGTTAGCCCGAATGGCATGACCAAAAACTCGTAATGGCCGTAGCGAGTTCTGAATGCTGTTTTGGAGACGTCCTCATCCCGGACTCTCAATTGATGATAGCCTGACCTCAGGTCAATCTTCGAGTAATAGCTCGACCCTTGCAACTGGTCGAATAAGTCGTCGAGAAGAAACTTACCCATAACCACATTAGGATCATTCCTTGCATCACCCCGACCAATCACAAATGCACGACCCCTAGCACCATTGTCGTTGTTGTTTCCCCCATTGGTGTTCCCATTGCCCTGATTATTGTTGTTGTTATTCTGATTCTGGTTTAACTGGGGGCAGTCCCGCTTGAAGTGGCCTTCAGCCCCACATTGAAAGCATCCCCTATTGCCTCGCTGTTGTTGTTGCTGGTTTCGTGGAGCTGGTGGCTGTTGTTGCTGGTTCTGATTCGCAGGCCTTGAGCTCCTGCAATCTTTAGCTTCATGACCTATCTTGAGACATCTCTGACAGCGGCCCTTGCGACACTGACCACTGTGGTGTCTGTTGCACCTGTTACATAGTGGGTGAATTCCCCGATATCCACCCTGCCCCTGACCACCAAAAGATTGCTGACTCGGACTCTAGTAATCACTAGTCTTGCGCTGCTGCTGTGCTTGAGACTGTACGGTAGCTGAACCCCTGCTGGAATCCCCTTCCCATTTCCGCTTGTTGTCACTGGGAGTAGCAGGAGTAGCTGGAGTGGTAGCGGTAGTAGTAGCGCTGATGCGTTTAGGCAGCCTGTTCTGTTCCACTGCCTGATCGGTGAGGCGATGAGCTAACTTGACGATCTGTTGAATGGTGCCAAGATTCGCTGAGGTTACATGACTTTGAATCTCCGGCACCAGACCATTGAGATACAGTTCGATACGCTTAATGGGAGGGACACAGAATAGCCAACTCATTCAATCTTTTGGTGTACGCTTCAATTTCTGACCCCGTCATTCTCAAGTGGTAAAACTCTACCTCCAGCTTATGAATGTCATCACGGCTACAGTATTCCTCTTTGATCAACTCCTTGAAATCATTCCAGGGTGTGGCATTAGCAACAGCCAACCCTAACATCTGAACTTGCGCATTCCACTAAGTCAGCGCAATGCCTTCTAGAGTACCAGTGGCGTACTTCACCCTGCGAGCCTAAGGGCATTCACACATCTCAAAAACGGACTCGAGCTTTTCAAACCAACGGAGAAGTCCAACCGCTCCTTCCGTGCCACTGAAAGTAGTAGGACGACAGTCCATGAAAGTCTTGAAGGTGCAAACAGGTGGTTGACCTATTGTGTATAAGAATCAGGACAAAGTTAAACACAAGAGTTGGTTTAGGAGTGTAGGATCTAAAGATCCTAGTGTGAGTTACAACTGCAGGGTATACCTCCTGCTTGTGCGGCTGCAAGTGCCGCAGCAACTCGCTCGTTAATGAGAGCCGTCAACTGGGCTTGTGTCATGTTGATACGTCCAGACATGATCTTCATAGCAAAGATAACATAAGTAAGAGAGGTTCGCGAATAGTGCAATGACAGAAGAAAGGGAGCACACAAGTATTCTCAAGCAATAAGGCTTATGTGTATCTAAGCATACCATGAGCAAAGTTCTATGTAATTCTAGCAAGTAGGCAATAAAACATGTACCATATTACCCAGGATGTTGAGTCTTGCACGTGGAGCGAGGCGTCGTTGTGGATCGTTGAGCACTGTTCTGGTTATAGTCTGGTTTTAATAAAAACGTTTTCCCCTTATTAAAACCGAGTTCTCTATAACCAATGGCTCTGATACCAATCTGTCACACCCCCAAAATCCACACGCGGAGTACCACCGCTTGGAGGCGTGACTGACCAGAATCATGCCACCAATCATATTGAACATATAAGTAATTAGTAAATGTCATTCATCAATACGATAGGTGTTTTCAAAACCAAACATAAACAAGTGTGTTGCGGAAGCAATAATGTAAAACCCAACATAAGTATTAAGTTGAAGTGTCACAAAAGAGTGTATCATAACATCCAAAATCCGTACCCACAACGACCGCGCCTCCCGTGCAAGCTCCAAGAGTACCTATGGTCCTGCAAGGCATGTAACAGAGAGTCAACAACTAGTTGAGCGAGTTCACAGTTTATAGTTCAGTAATTGTAATAGTATAGTAAGTCTTATGTTCGTTCGTTCGTCAAGTCATGTATCGTATTAGTTCGTATCGCGGCCCTCTAGGCATGTATGCTAAGATTAGGGTATGTTTCCCGAGTATTCTAGACTAGGTATATTTGTATCGCAGCCCAACCAGCATGTGTGCGAAGTTTAAAGTATGGTTCGCGGCCATTCCAGGCATGTGTGCGAAGATTAGTTCTATTATCGCAGCCAATCCCGGCGTGTATGCGAAGAGAAGTATATGTATCACTAGTATAGCAGTATCTACCAATAACCTTCCTCTCCCGAGGCCTATGGTATGTAATTCCGATAACAACTCAAGCGTAAGTAATCATCCAAACCCATTCTCAACCTCGGGAATCCTATGCCTTGGTAAGAGTGTGAACTCACCTTGGTTTGCCCGGTATGCTAAGTTAAGTGCTCACAAGAAATCAATCACGTCCTATAGTGCACGTATACTAAATCAGTTCATGTTCGTAATGTTTCACATGTAACAAGTATCATAGAATATCACAAAGTGTGCTTGGCAGTTAGTATCTTGTATCATGTAAACAGTTAATCAATTTCATATAGTTCATGTACCACATATATGTCCTTCACAGTTTATTCCAATATAACAATCCAATCATACACTTAACAGAGTTGGCATTTAGCAGAACTAGCAACTAACTGAGTGAGTAAAGTCAACAGAATTACTCCCCTTATCTTAACAGAGTTGCATGCTGAATTGAACTAATAAAGTTAACAATTAATGGATTTGCAACTCATAGAGTTAACCACTTTACAGTCATAACGGAAACATATTTAACTGGATTTACAATATAACATAGTTTACCAACTAACAGAGATATCACATACAATAAGCTTAACATATAGTAATAGAACTAATATACTAACTGAGTTGCTGAACTAACAGAGTTATTGTTTAACAAGTTTAACAACTGAGTAAAAACTAACAGGGGTGCACACTTAGTAGAATATACTAAACAAGTTAATCTGTGCAAAACAATACAATGAAATCCCCCCTGAGTAGCGAAATCCCCCTTTTGGGCCGAAATCCCCTTATGGGCCGAAATCACCTGGGCCGAAATCCCCTAAGGTGATTTCGTTGGGGGTGAGTGTTTTCGTCAGTCATCATCATCAACGAACAGCAACCTTAAACAACACTACAGTATACGATTTCAACCAGCAATCGTTCAATCAGGAGAATCGACATCATCACAACAGATTTTCAACAATCAATATGCATAATCATCATCATTATTATACCAATCGCATATATATATAATAACCAGATATATACACATACGCAGACATGAAACAATCAATCGAAAGTTATACACAATAAACCACGGTGCAAACTAACCGAGATGTAAAACTGATGGATTGACCGAAAACAAAGGCTCCGTAGGCTTGCAGTCGTCGTCACAGTTAGAGAGGTGCTCTAGGGTTTTTCCGATTAAAAGTTATCACGCCAAAGTTAAAAATAAATATGTAAGTGATCTGGGCCTAAAGCCCATTTGTATTTTCGCCAGCCACATATGGACGAAAACACCATGTGTGTTTTCATCAGGGAAGGTGTTTTCAGGTTGGTTAGGGTATTGGCCAAGGTTTTATTATTTATGCAAGATATGTATAATATACACATAACAATAACACTTATATAGCACCTCAATTATATATAAAATACACTTGCAATTAAGTACGATTTAACATATTACAACGTATACGATTGTGAAACATGACAAGTCGTGTCAACAAACAAACTAAACAATCAACGTGCAATAGTGCGACACTGGAATCTTGGAAACTCGAGTTGTCACAAGCTCTACCGCCACAATTGTCGCATGTGCATAATGTGTTTCATATTTCACTATTACGTGGGTATAATTACCATCCTCTCCATGTTGTGAACTATTCTCTACACGAGATTCGTGAGGACTTATCGTACGAAGAGCGACCAGAGGCTATATTGGATCTACAAAAGCGTGTGATGCGTAAAAAGTCTTTTCCGTTCGTCAAAATCTTGTGGAAAAATCATCCAGAACGTGAAGCTACTTGGGAATCGGAGGAGGCGATCCGTTCTCAATATCCCTATTTATTTGAAACCTAAGGTTAGTGTTCCTAATGGTTTAAATTGCATATATGAAACTTATTCGTGTGTCTTTCGACTGTTCTACTTTGTGTTTGCAACTTCGTTATCGTTATTCGTATCCTTAATCAGTGACATGAATAGTATACCATATTCGTAATCGTAAATTTCGTGGACGGAATTATTTTAAGGGGTAGGGAGTTGAAATACCCGTACTGTATAGTGTTATATAACGTTTATTTCGAGGACGAAATTTCTTTTAAGTGGGGTAGAATTGTAATATACGAAACTTTGAAAACCATAAAACCCTAAATGAAATAAATGTCATAAGTTGTATGGCATATTACTATGTCGGATATTCAATGCCTAGAACGTTGGTCAACTTTTAACCACAAATTAACTAAGGTATAATAATAATAATAATAATAATAATAATAATAATAATAATAATAATAATAATAATAATAATAATAATAATAATAAAATAATTTATAGTTAAGACTTGCTATGTGTATATATGAATTGTTATAACACTTTCTAAACACATTTGTAGTAGAATTTGTATAACCAAATAATAATAATAATAATAATAATAATAATAATAATAATAATAATAATAATAATAATAATAATAATAATAATAATAATAATAATAATAATAATAAATAAATAAATAATAATAACCCAATTAAAGGACTTGATTTAGAAAGAATAATAAAGTTCCAGTTGTCATTTTCTTTCTTTTCCAAATGTCGAGCAAATTATATATGGTGGGTCTAATTTTCCTTTCAAAATCTTCAACGTAAATCTCGGGATTTCGTATCCGTTTTAAACAACCAACATAATCGTATTATTTGATCCATTTATACCTTTTCATCTCCACCAAAACCCTTCTATACTACCGATGAGTTCGCCGCCGCCAACCACCGGTTCGAACCTATCGCCAGTTTGTTTCGCATGTGGTTCGTCTGGTTTGAGCCAAATCAAAACCGTTGAGCGCCACCACCGCAATTGATTGAACATTCAGTAAGTTTCTCTATCATTCGATTGTCCCCTGTTTAGAAGATCCGTAAGTAACCTGAACCACCTTCATTTGATTAACCATTGCAAGATTCCATTAGTTGTCTTCGCTCATACCGCGGATAGCGATAACTGCAAGCCACCACCACGATACGTAGCGGTCGCCGTCTCGAGATCACCGTTGAACCTGCTTCACTGCACCGACCGTCTATTTAACATAAGGTATCAACACTAATCCGCCATCCTTTGAACCGTTCACGACTATGATTATGTGTATCGCAAACATAAATAAGTTTGATTTCCCGACTAAATAATAACGAAACAGGTGAATATTAACTCGAGAAACAAACTAAACTTTCTCACATATGAACATAACGTGCTTCCTGTTGAACTTCGTTTTGTTAATGACCACCACCAGTTCATAACATAACTCTCCTAAAATGATTTACTTTGTTTTTTTATATAAAAATATTTAGGAGATGAAGTTTTTAAAATTTGTACGTTCACACAGAATCAATACGTGTAGTATTAAGGAATTTATTTGAGGTCATGCATGAATCTCTTACTGTCAACTTGAGGAAATTAATGCACATATGAAAAAAAAAAATAGTGATCCTTTAAGTGGTTTCTGTTTATTTAGGAAAACAAGAATAGTAGGTCCTTTTTTTTCAAATTTGAGACTAAAGGGAACTATATAAATAAATTCATTCAGTGTTCCATAAATTTAAATTAAATGAATTTAAAATATAGTAACCAATTTAAAACATGATTAATATGTAGGACTTTATTTCAAGTGAGGACTTGTTGCATCTACATTGTTTACGTTTAAGCTAAGGTACGGATTTTGGGGTCTCTTGCTTTTAGCATAATATTGTCTTCTATTCTCATAGTGCACGGATATTCGGTCCGTCACTCGTAGCGTAAAGTGTTTACTCGCTTCATAATATTGTAGTATCCATTGTCACCGATCTATGATTTATTGGTACACATTTCGTATTGAATTATTGCCTTTAATACGCATGCGAAAGGTTACATTTTTTTTTCACTCATTGTCGCATGTTCCCACAAGTTTTATTATTTATTATTGATCATTGGCTAGATGATATAGCCTTAGTGTATCATTAGTGTATTTTGCCTTGACTTGAGTAAATCATTTTATTGACCTTAATACCCGAGCATATCCACCTATGGGGACATAGGGCGTCATCATAGGCACAGTTGACGTGCACCATCCGTGGTGGTGCGAAAGGCCCACGGCGTCTCTATATGGTATTGTGTGCTAAAGTGATTGCACTTATTGATTATTGAGAGGCGTATGGATCGATCCTAGGAGTGTAAGTGTAAGTGTTAGTGGTAGTGAGATAGGTGTGTGTGAGTGCCCACATCCCCTCTACATAATGGTGCATTGGAACTGCAGCTAATGTACAAAGTGTTAGTGTTTATTGTTAGTGGCTCATATTGGTATTTCTAATATACCTTTATGGTATTCATCAGTGATCATTCAGCGTAATGTATTGTTTGCACCGATAAAGTGTTTAGTGTATTGCTTCTATCATTTATGTGTTAGTGCTATTGTTTCTCTGTTACTGGGCAATTTTTGGCTCAACCGTTTCTTTTTATTGTTTTCTTTTCTTATGTCTTAAACAGGTACTCAGGGAAATCAGGGAAATGTGTGAAGAGTGATAATAAAAAGCTAGAGTTGGAACAAGGAGTTTAATAAAACCTTATATTCAATAAATTTAGACACTTATGTTTTTTTTTCTGTTGAGACCGTTATGCCATTTTGGGGATTTTTGTTTTTAAACCTATGGAATTTATGTTTTAATTAAGTTATTAATTATCTCTGATTACCAAATTGTGTAACACGTCAACCCTAATCGGGGCGGGGTGTTACAACCCTGTTCGGGCACATGTTCGCGAAGTGGTTGGGATCACCACACGCGAAGCAGACTCTGGCGTTGACCGCGGGTGCCTGAGCCGCTTGTTGGCCTTGTGGGGCTAGAAGTAGAGCTTGATGAGCAGTGGCTTGAGCTGGTGCTTGTCGGGGACCAGTACGGCAATTAGCAGTAAAGTGGCCGTACATGTTGCAGTGCACACAAAATCGGCAAGCAATACCCATCGGGTGATGATAGGTACATGTTGGGCAGGCAGGGTGGGGACCAGTGTATGCACGCTTTGCTGGTGCTGCATAGATAACTGGAGCTGGTCGGTGCTGAGATTGCTGCTGAGCCGGTATGGCTTGAAGTGGAGCAGCAGTGGTAGTGACAGCACAGTTCGTGTTGCTGGAGCTGCTGTTGTTGTTCTTCTTCTTGCGGCGAGAGGCTTTCAATGATTTAGCAGCAGCGGTAGTTGGAGCGGCGGTGGCTTGATGCAGGTTCTTCGAAGCTTTATCCCAAAAACCAGCTTTGACGCGCTTGTCGTTGATTTCAGCGGCAAGCAGGTAGGTCTCTTCGATTGTTGCTGGTTTTGCAGCATGCACAAAATCCACAACACAGTCTGGTAAGGCTCGAATGTACTTCTTGATGGTCATCTCGGGCGTCTTCACTTGATCGGGACAGATGATACTGAGCTGCTTAAAGCGAGCATTCAGAGCTGCGTTCTCTCCATCCTTCTGCTTGATATGCCAGAATTCATCCTCCAGCTTTTGGCGTTCGTGGGGAGGGCAGAATTCATCCATCATGATGGCCTTCAACTCTTCCCACGTCAGCTCATAGGCTGCGTCATTTCCGCGTTTGTTCCTCTCGACCGTCCACCAGTCTAGTGCGCGGGACTGGAAGACGTCGGTAGCGTTTAGAGTACGGAGATTTTCCGGACATCCACTCTGGCGCAGAGTGACTTCGACGGAATCAAACCATTGAAACATAGCCATTGGGCCATCTTCGCCAGTAAATTCCTTTGGACCACAGGCTTTGAACTGCTTGAAGCTGAAAGCAGTCTTGGGAGCAGTTTTAGGAGCTTCGGTTCTGGACTCCTCGGATGATTTGCTCACATTCTCGTATATTTCACTCACGATCTGAGGAACTACCTTTGCCACTTACTTAGCGACGGGAGCAGCAAGGCGTTTGTCTGTCTGTTCTTAGCGAGTGATTCGTGGGTGACGGGGGGAGGGTCCAGTTGACATTGTCTGCAACAGAAATTGTCTTGGGTCTCAGACATAGTATAATCGAATCTCACCTCACACGTCTAATACTACTAAAGCTCAGGAACACGCATAATCACGTAACCACATAGGCGCATAATCACAGAGTCACATAAGCACAGAAGCACATAAGCACGTAAGGCACAAAAACACAGAAGCACATACGCACGTAATGCACAAAAAACACAGAAGCACACACGCAGGTGATCGCAAGAGGCAGTCAGAATACAGAAACCTATCATTCAAAGTCCGCGAGCCTTCGAGAATAGAGATCGCGATATTATAGCGAGTAGTATAGTATAAGCGTATAGTATAGGAAGCAACATAACGTACGGTGGTTCCTCATGGTAGTAGCGATTTGTTAACGTTTTGAGATAGAGTGCAGTGCGAGTCGTGTGTGTCGATCAAAGCGATAGCGAAAATCGAATAAATCTCCAAAAATTAAAACACATAAGCAGGTAAATACACATACAAACACATAAAATCGACGAACATCAGAGTCAGCAGTTGCGGGCTCAGAATCGAAACACATAAAAACCGGGAAATGGATAATCTGCGGCTATTTAGACATCGACTTACCAAAGTGATCCGACTATTCACATAGACTCTTGGTACACACTTTGGCCTTCAGAACTGTGCTCTAGCCTCGAATCTGGGCGATTGGCACGCATCCCTCCAGTCATATCGTGACTTCAAGTCGTTGGAGTCCGTTGAGACTTTGGTGAGAGTTTTGTAAAACCAAGTAAAGGTCGGAACAAGTCGTCAAGGTTCGGGGTTTCACCCCTGACTTAACAACTTTGTTCCTGTTTTGATAAAATAAAAGAGAATTATGCATCAAAGTATGGATTTCACTCCTGGTTCAAAGCAAATTCTCGTGTTTATAGATGAAAATGCGAGGCAAACAAGCAATTTGGTCGAGAGTTTGCGGTTTTCACACCTAATCTCGGCCTAATCGCTCGTCCATTCTTTGAAAACTAAAGTGCAGTAATAGTGTAGCGTAGGCGAGAATAGTGAAAATAGCAGTAAGCTCGTCCATAATCCCTACCGGACATGCACAAGTCGGTCTGTTGGTTCCTAACTATAGACTAGGTCATTTCTAAGACATCGACCCGGACTAGGTCGTGTCTTGCCTAATTCCCTATAGTTATGGCTCTGATACCAATCTGTCACACCCCAACCGATGGCGGAAACATCGGGGCATGGCACTGAGCGAAACAGATTGTCCAGAAGTTTCCATAACAACTATAATTGCCAATTATTTAAAGCAACACGTCCCATACCATGTCATAAAAGATAATATAATTATTACAGGCAAGATCTAGTCAAATTGTTCTGTTCCGACAACTCAGATTTTTATTACAGACAACTGTTTATTATTGACCTAGGTCTTTCCTAGCCTCGATTTCACAGCAAGCTAAGCAAATAAGCATCCTAAGCAACTGTCACATACGTTAAAGTAAAAGTCAATACACATAGTGTAAAGGTGAGCATACAAGTTTAATAGATATAATAGAGTTCGAAATCGGTACGCATAACCAGCACGTACACAGTGTAAAATGAGGCATGTAAGTTATTGACATGAACATATCGATACCAATGACTGCGGGTTGACTGCCCAAGGCAGTTCGTAATACACACTCACCACTGTGAGACATGTAACAAATTGTCCTTAACAACCCCTGAGTGAACAGGTGCTGAGTCCAAACAAATAATACTATCGTTGCTAAGGCAGGTAGACAACATTCCATGTGTAAACATAACAAACAAGCATTCATTAAGTCACGTATAACATGCGGTAATTGGTTAGAGATTAAAGTGTTGCGTAGTGTGTTTGATGTGATTTAGAATATGTAACGTATGTAACACCCAAAAGTGCGTAAAGCAAAAAGGGATCGAGTATACTCACATCGATTGGTGGATTGAAGGGAGCGCTAGAGAGTAAGGTTAGCCTAAACAGATTGATAGCATAACGATAAGCGACGTGTAAAATGAAACAAGTGTCAGTGAGTCGAACAGCAGTTCGATCGGTTGGTAGTCCGATCGGATAGCCGGTCGTTCGGGTGACAGTCCGCTCGAATGGTCATCCGATCGGGTGACCTTTTGAGTGGATTGTTACTTCCCTTGGGAAGGATGTGTTTGTGTATGATGGCTTGACTTTTGAAGTTTTTGTTGTAGCATTTGAAAACACAGAAGTATCTCTACCTTTCAGGTCGGTCGATCGAACGGACATTCGATCGAACGACAACCCGATTGGTTGGACACTTTAGTGAGAACAAATTCACAGCAGTTTGTCACTCGATCGGATGGCAATCCGATCGGGTGGCAACCCTTGCGCATTTGAACATGTTGGAAATTGTTTAAGTGTTGAGTTCCAAACATCACGTGGTCGGATGGCCGGTCGTTCGGGTGGCAACCCGATCGGACTGCAATCCGTTCGGTGTTTCAAACTCTTGAAGTTTGTAATGAAAGTTAAGTGTGGGGCCAAAGTGCAAGTCGATCGGGTGACCACCCGATCGGGGTCCGATCGGGCGGCACTCTGTTCTGGTGTCCCGGTCGTCTTCTCCCTTGGTCATTTTGATAGTTTGTCGTTTTATCAAGAGGTTTTGATAACGTGTTAAGCAACAGAAACCTCGTCAATACTTGGTACTCCTGATCGGGTAGGAATCACCCAAATCCGATCAGCCAACTGTTCGAGACGGTGTTCCATGTTTAACCCGAAATCGGTAATCTCGTGGATAGAATCTAGATCTTGAACCAACACAATCACAAGATTGAGTAGAAGGTTAGAACAAGCTCCGATTCTATCGGTTTCGAGTGCATTGAGTGTAAAAGAGTTGAAAGAAAGTTTGAAACCATCTTTCAATCCTTTTCACCGTGAATATGTTTAGATCTGTGAAAGATCTTTGTTTCTTTGTGTGGAAATCGTTCAGATCTAAGTTGTTCTTGGTGGATTGAAGTCAAAACATGAAGTTCTCAAGAACACCATGATGACATCATCCTAGAACGCCTCAAATCTAGTGATTTCACGGTTAAAAGTTAAGATTCGACAGATAGAAAGGTGTAGGAGTGCGCGTAGATTAAGAAAGTACAAGATTTAGGTTGAAATCTTACCGGAATCGCGAGGAATCGAAGGGAAAGTGGGATTGGAACACTGGTCGGACAAGAGTGTGCAAAAGTGGTAAGTTTGATGTGGATAGGGGGTATTTATAGGGTTTCCCAAAGTGGAAAGGGCTGGTCGATCGGCTGGTCACCTGGTCGATTAGCCACTTTGGTTCGAGTGTTCGGTGCGATGATTTTTGCCGTTTCGATTGCGAATGCGAGCGTTGCGATGCGATAGAGTTTCCTAGTCAAATTACTTTTAATCCCAACTACTAAATCAATATACAATCATCCTTATTTTGTATTCGTTTAGCGTTTGCGATTCGATTGCGATTGAGTTTCGATTGCGTTTCGATTGATTTTTTTTTTGGGTAAAGGGTTACCCCGGTTAAATTTTATTACCAACCAACCAAATAAAACAAGTGAAGACTGTCCGTCTCCAGTTCTCCTGTATGACATGCCATACAAGAGTAAACAAGCAACAAGCATAACTAGCTACAACGCAAAAACAAAAACACCAATACAACTCGCTGACTATCAACATCACTAAAGACACTCTACTTAGCCACAATCATCATCTGCCACTAAGAGACCTCTCGGAAGACTCCAGTCCTGTAAAACTCGAGCCGTGTGAGTGGACTGTTTGAACCTCATCGTGTGCAGTTTCATTCTTACCGTAGAAAGCACAGTCTCTACCAGTTGATCCTTGTTTCTTCTCTTGTTCGTGAAAAGCCTCCGATTACGCTCTTCCCAAACAAAATAAGCTGTTGCGGCCACCACTATTTTCGCAATAATGTGTTCGGCCATGGTAGACTTGGCTATATCCAACAAATAATCAAAAATATCGGTCCATTTATTCTGAACGATTTCCATACCCGCTTTTCCGCGAACTCCATACCAAACCTGTTTAGCAAACTCACATTCAAAGAATAGATGCTCATGCGAATCAGGGCCCCTAAGACATAAGGAGCAGCATAACAAACGCAAGTTAGCATTATCCGAATTCCATCTACTCATCACGTCTTGAGTTTTCAACTTTTTAAGAACAATAAGCCACACAAGAAACGAATAACGAGGAATAGCCTGAGGGAACCAAACCAAGTTCGCCCACTGCACCCCTTGTTGAGAATACCGTAAATCATCCCAAACCATCGATGTGCTAAAATCCAAGTTTCGACCGTTAGAAGTAAACCATGCCAGATTATCGTGTTTAAATGGCTCTAAGACCGGCCTTTGTAACGTATTCAGCATCGGAAAACGATTAAACCAAGACACAGGCCAACCCCATTCTCCATTTACAAACACATCCGCAACTCTAGCATTCATGCTGAAACCTGCATTCGCAATACTTCTTGGCGTAATAAAACTACTTAATGGGCAAACAACATCCCATTTATCAAACCAAACACTTGTGTTCATACCATCACCCATCTTCACCCATACATGATCTCGAATAGTGGGTCTAAGAGTTAACATCTTCCGCCAACTCCAAGTTATATTGTTTTTAACCGGAATGTCCCAAAAATTCCTACCTCTAATACGATAAGAGTGTATCCACTTTACCCATAGCGACTCACGGTTAGAGAGCAAACTCCATATGTGCGAGACCATAAGGGCGTTATTCATATCACCTACCCTACGAAGACCCAACCCTCCTTCATCTTTTGGTAAACAAACAGCTTTCCAATTGACCTTAGCCTTACCTTTAATTCGGTTCCCTTAGGACCATAAAAACAAACGCATTCGTTCCTCCAACTCGTGTATAATACGTTTTGGAAGCACAAACACCGATGCCCAATAAACATATAACGAAGACAACACCGACCTGATCAACTGTAACCTCCCAGCAAAAGATAAGCACTTAGCTTTCCAGTCAGTTATTCGAGCTTCCATTCTGTCCACCAGACATTTACAATCTTTATATATAAGCCGAGAAGAAATAAGAGGAACCCCTAAATACTTGACCGGCAACACCCCTTCCTCAAATGGCATAATATCTAAAATACGTGCTTTAGCCGAATCCGGCACATTGCCAAAAAAAAGCCGTACTCTTCAACATACTCGGCACAAGCCCTGACATGTTTTTAAAACTATTAAGAGAGTCCATAATAAGTCTAGCCGATTTTGGGTCCCCTCTAGCAAACAAAAATAGGTCATCAGCAAAGCACAAATTAATAATTCTTTGTTCTTCACATTTATTATGAAATCGAAACTCCAACGAGATCGACACCTGCTTTTGTAAAATTAATGTCAAAACCTCCATAACCAAAGTAAAAAGATAAGGGGACATAGGATCACCCTGACGAAGCCCACGTTTTCCTTTAAAGTAACCATACAAGTTCCCATTCATCGCAATCGAAAACGTTGTAGAAGTGACACAAGCCATAATCCACATAACCATTCTCGGATTAAAACCAAATCCCATTAACACATTCTCTAGGAATCTCCAGTCCACCGTATCATAGGCTTTCTGAATATCCACTTTAAATGCGCATCTAGGAGGCCCAATATTCCGATGGTAATTATGCATAAGTTCCTGAGTTAACAGGATATTATCAGTAATTCTTCTACCAGGAACAAAAGCAGACTGATTGATGCTGACAATATCCCCTAACCCTTCTTTAATACGGTTCGAGATGATCTTACTAATGCACTTATAGAGTGTATTGCAACAAGAAATCGGTCTATAATCTGTTACTGAAGCAGGTGTAGAAACCTTAGGGATTAGAGAAATAATAGTATGGTTCAGTTGCTGAAGTAATTTCCCATTAAGAAAGAAATCCCGAATCGCCTTGCACACCTCCTGACCCACAATATCCCATGATCTCTTGAAGAAAATAGACGTATACCCATCCGGACCAGGAGCTTTGTTCCCCGCAATAGAAAACATCGCTGCTTTGATCTCATCATCCGAAATCTGACGAACCATTAATTGAGCCTTCACATCCGACAACCTGTGAACAAATAAATCAGGCGTAGGTTGCACCGGAGTATCTATCTCGGAACCAAAAAACTTCGAGTAGTGATCAACCAGAACCAACGGCACATCATTACCTTCAAACATCTGACCGGACGAATCCCTAATAGAAAAGATACGGCTACGATGATTCTTGGCTTTTACCACGTTATGGAAATATTTAGTATTAGAATCACCCATAGATAGCCAATCCAGCTTCGACTTCTGTTGTAAAAACAACGCTTCATCCCGAACAGCCTCCTTATAAACTCTAAGGACATTATCAAGCTTTTTGATTAACTCCTCATCACCCGGACTCCTATCCAACTCGTATTGGCATTCCTCAAGTTGCTTCCTCGTATTATTAACTTTGTCATGTAAATTTCCTTGATCATACAGGAGCTTACGCATAGGACCCTTCAGGAGCTTAAGTTTTTTCACCACCTTAAACATTGCATATCCCGAAAAATCTGTACCCCAAACTCGACTAACCTCTTCCAAGAATCCACTCTTTTCCGCTATCAAGTTGACAAACTTAAACGGTTTTGGTTTATCACGTTGCACATTCGGAAGAACAAGTATGCATGGCGTATGGTCTGAAATCCGATAAGGCAAAAAACGAGCCGCCGCATCCGTAAAAACATCAATAAGTTGCACATTCCCAAGAATACGATCAATCTTTTTAAATATTGCATTTCCATTTTTTAGTTTGTTCGACCAAGTAAAATGAATACCATAGCTGTTAATATCGAACATATCAATAGCACTCACACACTCCTTAAATTCCCTTGTGCCTATGTTACTTGTAGAGGCACCAGTTAGTGTATCATCCAGCTCCAATGTTGCATTGAAATCTCCCATAATGGCCCACGGTTTATCTCGCATAAACGAATGGTGTTGAGAAAGATCCTTCCACAATTCTCTTCTATCCTTGTAATGGTTCTCCGCATACACGAAAGAGCAAAACAACGACTTTTTATCCAACTTAAAAACAATCTGCGTATGGACCACCTGATTTGTTTGAGCAAGAATCATAACATCGACAATATTTTCATCCCATCCCACCATTATCCTCGTCCCTCTCAAACAACAACTAGCATTAGATGCCCATTTCCAATTATTACACACTTTTTTGCAAATATCCGACACCCTAGACGCATCCACATGAGTTTCCATAATAGCACACACATGCACATGATTTTCAGTAATTACCTGACGAACCTCCTTTTGCTTAAGGGAGTGGTTCAACCCCCTAATATTCCAAGCACCGATACTACCCATTAGAAACCCCGGTACCGGGTGTGCTTGCACCCTCAGAATTGTTACCGCCCACCTTCTTTTCCATGAACTTCGGAATTTCATCTAGAAGGTCATCCACACCTATATCATCGACAATAATCTGGTCGTTCAAACCCTTGCTCCCATTAATAATAGGCTTCCCTTGTTTCACCTGAATATCATTCGGCTCAGCCACCTCTTCATCTTGTAGTACACCAAAAGAGTTCGACACGTTTACCTGATTAGTAGAGGAAGAGGCTTTATCCGGTTGTGTTTTAGGTTTAGTAATCGGCCTATAAACCTTTTTCAGCTTCTTGTTATTAACTTGAAACCCCTGCTGACCAACTTTTTTATTCTTACCTTTAAGATCCCTAATACCATCAGTATCATTCTTGGGCATATCCTCCACTCCCGCCTTCGGATTCTTAGGACATTGGTTAATCGCATGACCAAAAACACAGCACGTAGCACACCTCAACGGCTCCCAATCATACTCTACCTTCACCTCAGCCATTGAAAACCCGTTCCCACCTAAACCTGGGACCGCCACTTTCACAGTTCTTTTTAGCTCGGAATCAGCTTTCACCTCAATAAGCGCTCTTGCAAAACTACTTCTACCCCAAGATTCAGTACACATCGCTGCTGTGTATGAATCTAGCATTTTCGGATCACCAATCTTCGAAGCTAATAAACTAAGTCCATCTTCAGTAAACGCCACCAATGGCACATCATGCATCTTTACCCACACGGGAATGGATGTGATATCTTCTTTAACAAGATTAGCCGAAGGAGACCACTCATTCAGAATAATCGGGACATTCCTAATCAGCCATGGCCCATCCTCCATTAATTTTTCCATCCCTATCTTAGAGTTAAACTTAAAAAAGAAAAAACCCTTCGCATTCATCATTAATCTAGATAACCCGTACTTTGCCCACTGATTCTTAGCAAAGTATTCAACCACTGGAAACGCTAGACGTTTACCCAAGAAATATCCATATAACGTGTTTGCATATCGATCATTTACCTGTTTAACCAACTCAACCGGAATAACAACATCCACCCCATCCATCTTCTCCTCAGTTTCCAGCTTCCTGAAATTAACTTTTATTTGTTCCTTCTGGGTCTGAACAACTTTCGCATAAGAGATAGGCTTTTTCAAGGCATTCTCCGAATTATCAGTTTGAGTCGTGCTACTCCCCACATTGCCCTCAGCTGAAACACTAGGGTTTGCATGGGAATCCTTCTTCACTGCCATGTATTCACCTCCATAAGCCCAGTCATTCTTCAGTTCCACCGGTTTTGAAATATCAATCAGCCCATCTATGACTGACCTATTGTTGGTTGAATAGATACCACGTCTCGGTTTCAGATTATTCCCCTCTATATTAGTTACCCGCAAACCAATACCACGAACCGGTGGTGTTAGATAATCAGTGCCAGTAGTAAAATCATCATCCAACGGATTAAACCCACCACTTCTCTCCTCCATACACTCGAAAACAACAAGAAATCCAAGAAATACCAACCGAACAAGAACATAAGAAAAACCCTAATCTAGCACCTTACCACATGTAACTAATCCAATCGGGATAGGGACTCAGGTAAATCAAGGTTACTGCCCAACCAGTAGGACCGATAAACCCTAATCACTATACCAACAGATTCGACACACACAGTAACGTAGACGACGAAAAACAACAAACAAAACCCTAGATTCAACGCGATCACTTTGCTAACGAGTTCGAATTAGAATTGTTAATGAATTAACACTCTAATAATCAGACTGTTATACAAAGATCAAGCAGAAAATCGAAGGTTTGCATGAAGGTCCCAGGTCGCCATGCTAGAGAGAGAAATTAGGGTTGTTTGTTGTGCGTTTCGATTGATTACCACAACATAACATAAATAATTATGAACAAGTAACACATAAGGCACACACACACGTATAACAATATCCAGAACGCGTAATTCGAGTTACGAGTGCGATTGCTGTCACACCCCGACCACGTATAACATACAAAACGTGGCGGAAAACGTCGGGGAGTGTTGTAACAGAATTAATTGTTTCATAACCATGGCATTCAAAGTTGTATTTTATTTATCAACAAGCGTGTTACATTGTCAATACAGGAAATAAAGAGTTTATAACATAATTAAACTAGTTCTATCTTCATTTTTAGTCTCTAAGGCACAGGTCCGCCCTAGTGTCACGATCATCATTGTAACAACTGTGCTTGTAATCACTATGAACAGTTCTATTATCAATAAAACAATGTTATTTGATCCCAATGTTTGTTTGGTTGTGTTTTACATTTTTCATGTTTTGACTTTTATGTAATGTCAAACTCTACATCACTTTCTGGAGAGTTATACGCAAACTGGTGCGTAAACGTACTCAGTTTAATGCGAGAAATACTCCGGAACATCATCATATACTCAACATACCTTAAATAACCTTTACATAACTTAGAAATAAGTTTTGAAGGCTTTGGTATGGCAAAAACAAGTTAATTCGCTTACAGGGTCTAAAATTGACAAACTGCGAAAGTATGCCAATCTGAACTGTAACGAACATTCCGGAACATGACCATAAGTTAAACACACCTTAAATATCCTTTACATAGCTTAGAAATAGGCTTTGAGGGGTTTGGTGTGCTAAAATAAACTTTTGGGACATTCAGGGACTAAAAGTGTCAAAAAGTGCACAAGTTTGCATTTTCGCGCATAACTTACATTCTGAATACATCCGGACATCCAAAAATTTTATGAAAGCATGACTACATTATACTTTAGTGTTCGCCTTAAGAAAAATCCATTCGTTGCGTCATTTGGATCGTTTTTCGCGCTTATGCGCATTCCGTCGTAATTAAGCGAACATCGCGTTCGTACGGCCAAACGAACCAACATCAGACAGATTTTTGAACATGTTTCATGTCCACAATGTTTAGGCAATATTTTAGGGCCTTAAAGTTGTCTTTACGGGCCTTAGAAGTGCCGGAAATGGGCTGAATACACAACAGGGACCAAAAATGTAATTTCTGATCTGCAACTGTTAGGCGACCCGCCTCAGTTTCTGATCTTTCTCACGCGGGCCGCGTCCGCCTGTCTGATCAGATTAGAACGAACAGTCAGCACGATCCAGCTGTTTTAACCACAACCACATGCTTGCAACTTGCCTAATCTGTTGATAAACATCATTTTTAGCCACCATGAGTTTCCGACACTTGTACGGCTTGGATTAAGGCACAATATTCAACAAACGATCTTAATGGTTACCCGAAAACTATAAATACCCCACCCCCCTTTGTTCATAATCACTAGAAACTTGAATTGAGAAACTCTAAGTTGAAACATTTGTTTCATACCTGAGATTTTCGAATCGAGTTTAGCATTCGGGGACCCTTCGTAAGTATTCTTTCGTTCTTTTCCTTATTTTTACTGCTTTTCGAGTCAGAAAGTCAAACTTTGTTTGACTTTCAGCGTTGACCAGTAATGGTCAATGCGAAGTTCGTTTGAACTTCGCAACGTGAGTGTAATCACGTTGGTCATAGTCCCTTGGGACTATGCCCACTGATTACCACGTTGTCTAGGGTCGTAGGGTAGGCGATCTAATAAATCGCCTATACCTTCGAACCCGACCCAGTTTGGTCGATCATTAGGATCCGACCAAACACATTAGGTGACCATAGTAGGTAGGGAATAACCTTCCGAGGTTATACCCTATGGTCACATCGTTTAAGTAGTTGTATGATAGGTAGTTTATATGCCTTAGGTAAATTACCAGAATACCCTTTTCATGTATAATTGGTAATTAAGCATATGTAACCTAAACCTTTGTCACATAACTGATTATGTAACATGTTTAGGCATATAACACTTGTCATAGGGCTGGTTAGGCGTTCCGAACGCGTTTTACGCGCACGACGCGTTAAAGTAGCATAAGCTACCTAAACGGATCGTAATGGGTCGATAAGACTTAGGTCAAGTTTCATTTAGTATGTAGGCTTTGTTAAACCATATCACATGAGTTCCTACACTCATTTGGTTTACAAACCCTAATGCTACCCAGTCTTCCGATTTAGGTCCGGTTTATTAACATAGTTACCTATATTAGGTGCCGTTTGATTCCGTGATCTATAGCATTACTCGGTGGTCATCTTTAGACAACTGAGCAATCTCAAGTGAGTACATAGACCCCTCTTTTACTGTTTTCCAAACTGTTTTGGGGTGGAACACATGTGCCTACTTGTTACTTTAATGCTTTCCGTTTTCACATCATATACATGCTATGTTCGTTAGTACATTATAGTACATGATTTCAATACATTTCATGCTAGGTGTGCCCATTGTGTGCATTACTTAGTACATTGTTTTACATTACATTTCATGCTAGGTGTGCCCATTGTGTGCATTACTTAGTACATTGTTTTACATTACATTTTATGCTAGGTGTGCCCATTGTGTGCATTACTTAGTACATCGTTTTTACATGACATTTCATGCTAGGTGTGCCCATTGTGTGCATTACTTAGTACATCGTTTTACATTACATTTCATGCTAGGTGTGCCCATTGTGTGCATTACTTAGTACATTGTTTTACATTACATTTCATGCTAGGTGTGCCCATTGTGTGCATTACTTGGTACATTGTTTTACATTACATTTCATGCTAGGTGTGCCCATTGTGTGCATTACTTAGTACATCGTTTTACATTACATTTTCACGCTATGTATGTTCATTTGATTACATACTTAGTGCATCACATGCTTCCATTTTTGGTATAACATTTGGTTTGTTTAACATGGGACAATACATTCATTAACATTGATCATGCCATTCGTTAGTAGGTAGTGGTACCATAGGAATTGACAACTCCCATTCCGGACATCCCAGGGAAAGGGGACAGAAAGGAATGACCGAATTCGATATACATAATTTAGATAAATCTTTAATTTGTTTAAGGGTTTATCGCCTCAGTCTCAAGGCTTGGATGTATGCATATTAACAATACCGCATAAATGTTTGTATCAGTATAGCATGCATTTGTTACACACAATATGACTTTGATTTAAACTGTGTTTTACTTCAATACCTTGTTGTTGTGCATTTTACATATGGTTTAGTTGATACATTTCACTTACCATACATGACATTTTGATTTCACATTACATGATCTACATTGAACATAAACATTTTGACATTTATATACACATTTGGTGGTTTACATTGGACATAGACATTTTGACATGGTTTACACAATAACACTTGACAATTGGTTTGTACATGAACATTTTACATCTTGATGGTTTAGTTTGATTAAATGATTAAGTAACGATACGTGTGTAATATGATACAAACATGGTGGATACGCCGCTGGTACTTCCTATATATAAGTGTTTGTATAATATTACATAGCGTAACGTTATTTGAATCATTTCAGTTTGATACATATAACATTTTATACAAATAACATACTTTTCATAAGACATTGTTTTACAATCAACTTATCTTATACAAACTCATTTTACATGGTTATTCATTTAACCTTACATTTACTTATACATATCAACTGATCTTATCGTTTTTCAAATGATTTACAAGACAAAGCAAATTACAAGGTTCATGACTAAACATTTTCTCAAATACAAGTCATGAATCTTATTTTCACAAACCTATGTATCTCACAGGCATTTTTATGCTGACGTACCTATTTTCACATGTGTTTTCAGGTGCTTTTCCATAGGATGTTGATCATGATACTAGGGCGGACCTGTGCCTTAGAGACTTTAAAAGAAGATAGACTATGTTTAATTATGTTCTGAACTCTTTAAATTTCCTGTTTGAAACAATGTAACACCCTTGTTTAATAAATAAAATACAACTTTGTATGCCATGGTTATGAAACAATTAATTCTGTCGCGATTCACTCCCCGGCGTTTCCGCCGCGGTCCGTTGTTATACGCGGCCGGGGTGTGACAAAAGAGTTGGTATCAGAGCCCAAGCTAACCAGGCAGCCCCCAACCAACCCGCACAGCTTCCAGCAAAGAAACTCTATACAGGGAATGCACCTTTGTGCAATAGATGCAACAGTCACCATCAGCCGCAACATCAGTGCCGTTTCTGTACTAGCTGTGGGAAGTCAGGTCATCTTGCCGAGGTTTGTCGGTTTGCTCAGAATCGCGCAGTTCAAAACCCGGCTCAACAAGTTGCACAGCCTCCTGCTCCGCAACAGGGTCAAGCTGCACGACCACAATACCCACCAGGTGCTTGTTACAATTGTGGGGATCTGACCCACTATAGAAACCGATGCCCAAGGCTAGCCAACCAGAACCAGAACCAGAACCAGAATCAGGCTCCGGCTCGCGGCCGAGTCTTTAACATGAATGCCCAAGAGGCACAGGCTGACGATAATGTGGTGAACGGTACGTTCTTTATTAATAATCATCCTGCATCTGTTCTCTTTGATTCGGGTGCCGACAAGAGTTTTGTGTCTTTGTCTTTTGAGCCGATGCTTCGCGTGTCTAGAACAAAACTAAGTAAATCTTTGACAGTAGAAGTTGCTAGTGGTGAACCCATTATTCTTGATTCTGTTCTACGCAACTGCCAGTTGAACCTTAACGACCATCTTTTTCCTATTGACCTCGCGCCTATGCAACTTGGAAGCTTTGACGTTATTGTGGGAATGGATTGGTTATCCAAGCATCACGCAGAGATAGTTTGTTCTAAGAAGATTGTTCGTGTGCCGCTTTCGACAGGCGAGATCCTGCAGGTTCAAGGTGAGAAGCCTACCGTTGGTCTCAAACTCATGTCTTGTTTTAAAGCTCGGAAGTATCTGCAGAAGAACTATGTGGCTTTCTTAGCACATGTTACAGAAGATAAAGGCAAGGGTAAGTCTATTTCAGATATTCCTGTCGTTCGGGATTATTCTGAAGTGTTCCCTGAAGATTTACCTGGTCTACCTCCAGCACGCCAAGTCGAGTTCCGCATTGATCTCGTACCTGGTGCAAATCCCATTGCCAGAGCTCCATATCGTCTTGCACCATCTGAGATGCAAGAGTTTTCTAAACAGCTTCAGGAGCTCTCTGACAAAGGCTTTATTCGTCCCAGTTTTTCACCTTGGGGTGCTCCCGTTCTTTTTGTCAAGAAGAAGGATGGATCCTTTAGGATGTGTATCGATTATCGTGAGCTTAACAAGCTTACCATCAAGAATCGATATCCCCTACCTCGCATCGATGATCTCTTTGATCAGTTACAAGGCGCTTCTTATTTTTCGAAGATTGATCTGCGATCTGGATATCATCAACTTCGGGTGCAAGAAGAAGACATTCCGAAGACAGCGTTCCGTACTCGATATGGGCATTATGAATTCACAGTCATGCCATTCGGTTTGACTAATGCTCCTGCTGTTTTCATGGACTTAATGAATAGGGTCTGCAAACCTTATTTGGATCAGTTCGTCATTGTTTTTATTGACGACATCTTGATATACTCTAAGACGCAAGCTGAGCACGAGCAACATCTTCGTCTTACTCTGGAACTCCTAAAGAAAGAGCAACTTTTCGCCAAATTCTCCAAGTGCGAATTTTGGCTTAAAGAAGTTCAATTTTTGGGGCATGTTATCAACGAACGGGGTATTCATGTAGATCCCTCCAAGATCAGTGCGATTAAGGATTGGGATACACCTTCTACTCCTACTGAAGTTCGTTCTTTTCTTGGTCTAGCGGGTTATTACCGCCGCTTCATAGAAAACTTCTCGAAGATTGCAGTTCCTCTAACTGCTCTAACTCAGAAGAAAATGCCCTTTTATTGGGGAATCAAACAAGAGGAAGCTTTTCAACATTTGAAGCAGAAGCTTTGCGATGCGCCTGTTCTATCATTGCCTGAGGGTGATGATGATTTTGTCGTGTTTTGTGATGCATCGAAATTGGGTCTTGGCTGTGTTCTAATGCAAAGGAACAAAGTCATAGCTTATGCATCGAGGCAGTTGAAGATTCATGAGAAGAACTACACCACTCATGATCTTGAGTTGGGTGCAGTTGTCTTTGCTCTCAAGATCTGGAGACATTATTGTACGGTACAAACTGTGTGGTTTTCACTGATCACAAAAGTCTTCAGCATATCTTCAACCAGAAGGAACTCAACATGAGACAGCGACGTTGGGTTGAGCTTTTAAACGACTATGACTGCGAAATTCGCTACCATCCTGGTAAGGCGAATGTCGTAGCTGATGCATTGAGTCGTAAGGAACGTACTAAGCTTCATTGTGTACGTGTTCAATCTGTTATTCAAGCTCGATCTGATATTCAAGCACGCATTTCTCAAGCTCAACAATCTTGTGTTTCACAAGGATTAATGGATAAGGAATTTCCCTATCACATAACACCTGCTCTGGAACTGAAGGACAATGGATCATATTACTTCATGGACCGTTTGTGGGTCCCAAGCCAGGATGATCTTCGTACCTTGCTTATGGATGAAGCCCATAAGTCTCGCTATTCTATTCATCCGGGCTCAGATAAAATGTATAAGGATCTCCGTATTCACTACTGGTGGCTTGGTATGAAGAAAGACATTGCCTTATATGTATCCAAATGCCTTACTTGTCTTAAGGTTAAGGCTGAACATCAGCGTCCATCTGGTTTATTGGAGCAACCAGAGATCCCAGTTTGGAAATGGGAAAACATTACTATGGATCTTGTTACCAAACTTCCACGCACTAAGAAAGGTCATGATGCCATCTGGGTAGTCGTTGATCGTCTTACAAAGTCAGCACATTTCTTGCCAATTCGTGAGGATTTTCCTACTGACAGACTTGCTCAAATCTATGTGGATGAAATTGTGGCTCGACATGGTGTTCCTTTGAACATCATTTCTGACAGAGATGCTCGTTTCACTTCTCATTTTTGGAGAACCATGCAATCTGCTATGGGGACCCAACTTAATCTGAGCACAGCTTATCATCCGCAAACGGATGGTCAATCTGAGAGAACAATCCAGACTCTGGAGGATATGCTAAGAGCTTGTGTGATCGATTTTGGTGGTAGCTGGGATTCACATCTTAAATTGATTGAATTCTCCTACAACAACAGTTATCACACTAGCATCAAAATGGCTCCTTTCGAGGCTCTCTATGGTCGAAAATGTCGTTCACCAGTCTGCTGGAATGAGATTGGCGAGGCTCAAATTACTGGACCTGCCCTCATTCTAGAGACAACTGACAAGGTCAAGAAAGTTCGTGATAACCTTCAGGCAGCTAGAAGCCGTCAGAAGATTTACGCGGACCCAAAACGCAAACCCTTGGAATTTCAAGTCGGTGATCGTGTATTACTTAAGGTCTCACCTTGGAAAGGTGTGATCAGATTTGGAAAGAAAGGAAAACTTGCACCTAGATACGTTGGACCATTCTAGATCGTCGAAAGAATCGGAAAGGTGGCCTACAGACTTGAGTTACCTCCTGAACTTGGAAATGTTCATCCAACTTTTCACGTGTCCAATCTCAAGAAGTGTTCAGCTGATGAAAACTTCTCCATACCGCTTGACGAAATTCGTGTTGGCAAAACGCTGAAATTTGTTGAGAAACCAGTGGAAATCATGGAACGTGAAGTCAAATGGCTTAAACGCAAGCGCATTCCTTTGGTCAAAGTTCGCTGGGAAGCTAAACGTGGACCTGAGTTTACTTGGGAACGCGAAGATCAAATGAAGGCGAAATATCCACATCTTTTTCCACGAGTTTCCTCTAAATAAATTTCGGGACGAAATTTCCACAAGTAGGGGAGACTGTAACAACTGTGCTTGTAATCACTATGAACAGTTCTATTATCAATAAAACAATGTTATTTGATCCCAATGTTTGTTTGGTTGTGTTTTACATTTTTCATGTTTTGACTTTTATGTAATGTCAAACTCTACATCACTTTCTGGAGAGTTATACGCAAACTGGTGCGTAAACGTACTCAGTTTAATGTGAGAAATACTCCGGAACATCATCATATACTCAACATACCTTAAATAACCTTTACATAACTTAGAAATAAGTTTTGAAGGCTTTGGTATGGCAAAAACAAGTTAATTCGCTTACAGGGTCTAAAATTGACAAACTGCGAAAGTATGCCAATCTGAACTGTAACGAACATTCCGGAACATGACCATAAGTTAAACACACCTTAAATATCCTTTACATAGCTTAGAAATAGGCTTTGAGGGGTTTGGTGTGCTAAAATAAACTTTTGGGACATTCAGGGACTAAAAGTGTCAAAAAGTGCACAAGTTTGCATTTTCGCGCATAACTTACATTC
Source organism: Helianthus tuberosus (assembly GCA_030545235.1). Taxonomy (NCBI): domain Eukaryota; kingdom Viridiplantae; phylum Streptophyta; class Magnoliopsida; order Asterales; family Asteraceae; genus Helianthus; species Helianthus tuberosus. The sequence goes on along the minus strand of CM060424.1, from coordinate 106,215,368 downwards.
TGAATACATCCGGACATCCAAAAATTTTATGAAAGCATGACTACATTATACTTTAGTGTTCGCCTTAAGAAAAATCCATTCGTTGCGTCATTTGGATCGTTTTTCGCGCTTATGCGCATTCCGTCGTAATTAAGCGAACATCGCGTTCGTACGGCCAAACGAACCAACATCAGACAGATTTTTGAACATGTTTCATGTCCACAATGTTTAGGCAATATTTTAGGGCCTTAAAGTTGTCTTTACGGGCCTTAGAAGTGCCGGAAATGGGCTGAATACACAACAGGGACCAAAAATGTAATTTCTGATCTGCAACTGTCAGGCGGCCCGCCTCAGTTTCTGATCTTTCTCACGCGGGCCGCGTCCGCCTGTCTGATCAGATTAGAACGAACAGTCAGCACGATCCAGCTGTTTTAACCACAACCACATGCTTGCAACTTGCCTAATCTGTTGATAAACATCATTTTTAGCCACCATGAGTTTCCGACACTTGTACGGCTTGGATTAAGGCACAATATTCAACAAACGATCTTAACGGTTACCCGAAAACTATAAATACCCCACCCCCCTTTGTTCATAATCACTAGAAACTTGAATTGAGAAACTCTAAGTTGAAACATTTGTTTCATACCTGAGATTTTCGAATCGAGTTTAGCATTCGGGGACCCTTCGTAAGTATTCTTTCGTTCTTTTCCTTATTTTTACTGCTTTTCGAGTCAGAAAGTCAAACTTTGTTTGACTTTCAGCGTTGACCAGTAATGGTCAATGCGAAGTTCGTTTGAACTTCGCAACGTGAGTGTAATCACGTTGGTCATAGTCCCTTGGGACTATGCCCACTGATTACCACGTTGTCTAGGGTCGTAGGGTAGGCGATCTAATAAATCGCCTATACCTTCGAACCCGACCCAGTTTGGTCGATCATTAGGATCCGACCAAACACATTAGGTGACCATAGTAGGTAGGGAATAACCTTCCGAGGTTATACCCTATGGTCACATCGTTTAAGTAGTTGTATGATAGGTAGTTTATATGCCTTAGGTAAATTACCAGAATACCCTTTTCATGTATAATTGGTAATTAAGCATATGTAACCTAAACCTTTGTCACATAACTGATTATGTAACATGTTTAGGCATATAACACTTGTCATAGGGCTGGTTAGGCGTTCCGAACGCGTTTTACGCGCACGACGCGTTAAAGTAGCATAAGCTACCTAAACGGATCGTAATGGGTCGATAAGACTTAGGTCAAGTTTCATTTAGTATGTAGGCTTTGTTAAACCATATCACATGAGTTCCTACACTCATTTGGTTTACAAACCCTAATGCTACCCAGTCTTCCGATTTAGGTCCGGTTTATTAACATAGTTACCTATATTAGGTGCCGTTTGATTCCGTGATCTATAGCATTACTCGGTGGTCATCTTTAGACAACTGAGCAATCTCAAGTGAGTACATAGACCCCTCTTTTACTGTTTTCCAAACTGTTTTGGGGTGGAACACATGTGCCTACTTGTTACTTTAATGCTTTCCGTTTTCACATCATATACATGCTATGTTCGTTAGTACATTATAGTACATGATTTCAATACATTTCATGCTAGGTGTGCCCATTGTGTGCATTACTTAGTACATTGTTTTACATTACATTTCATGCTAGGTGTGCCCATTGTGTGCATTACTTAGTACATTGTTTTACATTACATTTTATGCTAGGTGTGCCCATTGTGTGCATTACTTAGTACATCGTTTTTACATGACATTTCATGCTAGGTGTGCCCATTGTGTGCATTACTTAGTACATCGTTTTACATTACATTTCATGCTAGGTGTGCCCATTGTGTGCATTACTTAGTACATTGTTTTACATTACATTTCATGCTAGGTGTGCCCATTGTGTGCATTACTTGGTACATTGTTTTACATTACATTTCATGCTAGGTGTGCCCATTGTGTGCATTACTTAGTACATCGTTTTACATTACATTTTCACGCTATGTATGTTCATTTGATTACATACTTAGTGCATCACATGCTTCCATTTTTGGTATAACATTTGGTTTGTTTAACATGGGACAATACATTCATTAACATTGATCATGCCATTCGTTAGTAGGTAGTGGTACCATAGGAATTGACAACTCCCATTCCGGACATCCCAGGGAAAGGGGACAGAAAGGAATGACCGAATTCGATATACATAATTTAGATAAATCTTTAATTTGTTTAAGGGTTTATCGCCTCAGTCTCAAGGCTTGGATGTATGCATATTAACAATACCGCATAAATGTTTGTATCAGTATAGCATGCATTTGTTACACACAATATGACTTTGATTTAAACTGTGTTTTACTTCAATACCTTGTTGTTGTGCATTTTACATATGGTTTAGTTGATACATTTCACTTACCATACATGACATTTTGATTTCACATTACATGATCTACATTGAACATAAACATTTTGACATTTATATACACATTTGGTGGTTTACATTGGACATAGACATTTTGACATGGTTTACACAATAACACTTGACAATTGGTTTGTACATGAACATTTTACATCTTGATGGTTTAGTTTGATTAAATGATTAAGTAACGATACGTGTGTAATATGATACAAACATGGTGGATACGCCGCTGGTACTTCCTATATATAAGTGTTTGTATAATATTACATAGCGTAACGTTATTTGAATCATTTCAGTTTGATACATATAACATTTTATACAAATAACATACTTTTCATAAGACATTGTTTTACAATCAACTTATCTTATACAAACTCATTTTACATGGTTATTCATTTAACCTTACATTTACTTATACATATCAACTGATCTTATCGTTTTTCAAATGATTTACAAGACAAAGCAAATTACAAGGTTCATGACTAAACATTTTCTCAAATACAAGTCATGAATCTTATTTTCACAAACCTATGTATCTCACAGGCATTTTTATGCTGACGTACCTATTTTCACATGTGTTTTCAGGTGCTTTTCCATAGGATGTTGATCATGATACTAGGGCGGACCTGTGCCTTAGAGACTTTAAAAGAAGATAGACTATGTTTAACTATGTTCTGAACTCTTTAAATTTCCTGTTTGAAACAATGTAACACCCTTGTTTAATAAATAAAATACAACTTTGTATGCCATGGTTATGAAACAATTAATTCTGTCGCGATTCACTCCCCGGCGTTTCCGCCGCGGTCCGTTGTTATACGCGGTCGGGGTGTGACAATCATTCTACGGAAAAACTCCTGAAAACACATGTGAAAATAGGTAGGTCAGCATAAAAATGCCTGTGAGATACATAGGTTTTCTGAAAATAGGATTCATGACTTAAGTTTAAGAAATTGTTTAATAACAGTAAGTCATGAACCTTGTAAATTGTTTTATCTTGTAAAGCATTTGAAAAAGTAATAAAATCAGATGATATGTACAAGTAAGATAATAAAGTATGGTTAAATAAATAACCAGGTAAAATGAGTTTGTATAAGATAAGTTGTTTTGTAAAACAATGTCTTGTGAAAAGTATGTTATATGTATAAAATGTCATATGTCTACATTTAAATGATTCAAATAACGCTACGATATGTAATACCATACAAACACTTATATATAGGAAGTACTATCGGCGTATCCACCATGCTTGTATCATATTACACACGCCTCGTTACTTAAATCACTTAAACAAACCACCAATGTATAAAGTCTATGTTTAACCCAATAGTCAAAAGTCCTTGTATAAGCCATGCCAAATGTTTAAAAGTCCAAAAGTAGTCAAGTAATGTGTAACAAATGTTATGTATTGTAAGTAAAGTATTGTCACATAATCCAAATGTAGAAATGTACAAAACAAAGTATTTTGAATATATCAAAAAGTTATGTTTTGCAAAGTAATGCATGTTACATTGATACAAACATTTATGTGGTAAGTTAACGCATACATTCAAGCCTTGAGACAGTCGGATAACCCTTTCAGTCAAGGTTATCAAAAGAAATGTTTTCGGATTCAGTCATTCCTTACATCCAAACAAACCCGAGATGTTAGGAATGGGATTTGTCAAGTCCTATGGTACCAGTACTTACTACCGAGCGGCGTAGCTAATGTTAATGAACGTATAATAGTCTCGTTTGTGCAAACCAAATGTCATAGCAAAAGTGAACATGTTATATGAAAACAATGTACTAAGTATGCTAAGTTAACATACAAAGCAGAAAGTCATGTAAATCAATGTGCTAGCATGCTATCAGTCAACATACATAGCAGAAATGTAAAGTAAAACAATGTACTAAGTATGCACACAATGGACATACATAGCATGAAATGTAATGTAAAACGATGTACTAAATACGCACACAATGGGCATACATAGCATGAAATGTAATGTAATGAAATCATGTACTATAGTGTACTAACAAACATAGCAGGTATATGATGTGAAAACAGGAAAGCACGAAAGTAACAAGTAGGCACATGTGTTCCACCCCAAAACAGTTTGAAAACAGTAAAAGAGGGGTTCTATGTACTCACTTGAGATTGCTCAGAAGTCCTAAGATAACCACCAAGCAATGCTAGAGAGCACGGATATCAAACGGCACCTAATATAGGTAACTACATTAATAAACCGGACCTAAATCGGAAGATCGGATAGAATGTGATTTAGACCCGACAAGTTTGAAGACTTGTTTAATATGGGTATTTCATACACATTCTGGATTTCTAGATAAAACCGATAAGGTTTGACCCGCTTCGGCTAATTTATGTAAACTAGTTATATAAACCGAACCGAACGCGTAATAAGCGTAACGGGTATCCGTAAGAGCCATATACAGGTTTCCTAAGTTAATATGCTTCAAATATGTTATGACATCAGTAAGATGTCTTTCATTATGCCCGAAACGTATTTAAACACAAACTATGCACCGTAAGGGCATTTTGGTCATTTAACATAAGCCGAAAAGCTCAAAACTAAAGTCTGAGTTAAACAACTTTTGCTTACTATTAAAACATTATAATTTACCTAAAATATCAGTAGGTATCAACCCTTGTATGTCTAAAATGGTTCTAGTACATACTATGCGTTAAAAACGCTTAGAAAGGCGATTAGGAGCCGTTTCCGGGTTATATACATAAAGCTGATATTTTTATTATTCCAGAAGGATTAAAATAATTTATTTATCATTTAGAATCAGTAGCAAAAGGTTTGGAGTCGTTTAGATATGTAAAACTCATTTTATGGCCCGTAAGGGCAAAACCGATAATTACCGGATTAAGCCTATGACTATGAGTTATGCTCGGCCTAAAATAAATTAAAAATCTTCAAAAATCCCAAAATAATATATTACATCAGGGGGTAATAAGTTTGATATCAAAAAGTAGGCTTAACTAGGCTATACGCTAATTACGCCATTTAATTAACATAAAGCTTTCATTTTGCGCTAATGAGCATAACTCTCAATCTACATCACCAATTGATCTCAAATTTTGGGTACAAGTTTATATATCAGTAACAAAGGTTTCTAGTCTTTTACATTTTCAAAAATCACGTTTTAAGGTGAAAAGGGCATAATGGTCAACATATGAGCAATTAACGGAAACATGCGTATTAATTGGATAACAAATGAACCAAGGTGTATAATCACAGAGGGTTATACTAGTATGTAACCTAGTCCAATAAAAGCTCTGAGGCATTTCTAAAACATGCCTAAACGGGTCAGAACTGAAAGTCAAAGCAAAAGTCAAACTATGAGACTTTCGGTTCCGAACCGGGTCTAAACAGGAAATTGTCGGGTTGAACATGTTTAGACATGTTCTTACACTAATTACCAAGTTATAATAATGATCAAACAGGTTGTATATGTTCTACATTGTTATTTATGCATAAATTAGAAATTAACAATTATGTTGACTTTTTATTAGCAAGTTTGACCCGACTTTTGACCTAGTTAGAGTGGGAATCAGGGGGAACCTTTTTAAGAGTTTATTACCCACATAATTACCAACTTATAACTACTTTTGATTCGACTAATCACTGGACCATTAGTGATTAATCGTTAAGTCAACCGTTAGTTACGACGGTTGACTTTTAAGCTAAACTAAGCTAAAACTTAAACTAAGGAAGGTTAGGCAAACTTACAAGAGTCCTAAGAATGACCAGGGATCACTTGAGAGAAGACTTGAGCTCCAGAAGTGCTCCAAAGTGCAGGAATGAGGTGTGTTCAATGTTTGAAACTTCATGGCCTTTTATAGTGATTTCAACACCACAAAATGTTGACACATGAGTCTACAAGTGACCACAACTTACTTACAAGTGTCCCTAAGTGTCTAAGGGGTGTTTAGGGGTCACCCATGAAGTGAAACAACTGAGTAAAGTCGGTTCCAAGGCTGAACAGCCAAGAAAAACGATTTTCCGCATCTGGGGGCCTGACGCGGCCCGCCTTAGATATGGTTAAGATTCACGCGGCCCGCGTCAGCCTTGTAATCAGGTTTAAATGTTTTAAGTTGTTGCAACTTGTCCCTTGGCCCTTCGAAAGGGCAACTAAGCTTATATTTTGCAATTTGAGCCCTTCTTATTTACCTACAAGGGCTTTAGGACTTGTACCTCATTTTCTAAGTCCTCGGTTAACTTTATTGTTACCCGAAAAGTCCTAAACTTCAACGTTGACGCTTTAACCCCTTGTACACGGATTTGATCATAACTTTCTCGTACGATAACAAAACTTTATGAAATTTATATAGTGCATTCTAGTGAGCATAATTAACCGTTACAAAGTTTCGGTTTTGTTAAGTTTAGTCCCTGTAAGCGATTTAACTTGTTTTTGTCATACCAAAGCCTTTAAAACTTATTTCTAAGTTATGTAAAGGTTATTTAAGGTATGTTAAGTATATGTTGATATTCCGGAGTATTTTTCGCGTTAAACTAAGTACGTTTACGCACCAGTTTGCGTATAACTCTCCAGAAAGCGATTTAGAGTTTGAAATTGGACAAAAGTCAAAACACGAAAAATGTAAAACATAACCAAACAAACATTGGGATCAAATAACATTGTTTTATTGATAAACTAACTGTTCACAATGATTACAAGCACAGATGTTACAGTCTCCCCTACTTGTGGAAATTTCGTCCCGAAATTCATTTAGATGAAACTCGTGGGAAAAGATGCGGATATTTCGCCTTCATTTGATCTTCGCGTTCCCAAGTAAACTCGGGTCCACGTTTAGCTTCCCAGCGAACTTTGTCCAAAGGAATGCGCTTACGTTTAAGCCACTTGACTTCACGTTCCATGATTTCCACAGGCTTCTCAACAAATTTCAGTGTTTTATCAACACGAATTTCATCAAGTGGTATGTGGAGATTCTCATCAGCTAAACACCTCTTGAGATTGGACACGTGAAAAGTTGGATGAACATTTCCAAGTTCAGGAGGTAACTCAAGTCTGTAGGCTACCTTTCCGATTCTTTCGACGATCTTGAATGGTCCAACGTATCTAGGTGCAAGTTTTCCTTTCTTTCCAAATCTGATCACACCTTTCCAAGGTGAGACCTTAAGTAATACTCGATCACCGACTTGAAATTCCAAGGGCTTGCGTTTTGGGTCCGCGTAACTCTTCTGACGGCTTCTAGCTGTCTGAAGGTTATCACGAACTTTCTTGACCTTATCAGTTGTCTCCAAAATGAGGGCAGGTCCAGTAAGTTGAGCCTCGCCGATCTCATTCCAGCAGACTGGTGAATGACATTTTCGACCATAGAGAGCCTCGAAAGGAGCCATTTTGATGCTGGTGTGATAACTGTTGTTGTAGGAGAATTCAATTAACGGAAGATGTGAATCCCAACTACCACCAAAGTCGATCACACAAGCTCTAAGCATATCCTCCAGAGTCTGGATTGTTCTTTCAGATTGACCATCCGTTTGCGGATGATAAGCTGTGCTCAGATTAAGTTGGGTACCCATAGCAGATTGCATGGTTCTCCAAAAATGAGAAGTGAAACGAGCATCTCTGTCAGAAATGATGTTCAAAGGAACACCATGTCGAGCTACAATTTCATCCACATAGATTTTAGCAAGTCTGTCAGCAGGAAAATCCTCACGGATTGGCAAGAAATGCGCTGATTTAGTAAGACGATCAACAACTACCCAGATGGCATCATGACCTTTCTTTGTGCGCGGGAGTTTGGTAATGAGATCCATAGTAATGTTTTCCCATTTCCAAACTGGGATCTCTGGTTGCACCAATAAACCAGAAGGACGCTGATGTTCAGCCTTAACCTTAAGACAAGTAAGGCATTTTGATACATATAAGGCAATGTCTTTCTTCATACCAGGCCACCAATAGTGAATACGAAGATCCTTATACATTTTATCTGAGCCAGGATGAACAGAATAGCGAGACTTATGGGCTTCATCCATAAGCAAGGTGTGAAGGTTATCTTGTCTTGGGACCCACAAACGGTCCATGAAGTAGTACGATCCATTGTCCTTCAGTTCCAGATCAGGTGTTATGTGAAAGGGAAATTCCTTATCCATTAAACCTTGTGAAACACAAGATTGTTGAGCCTGAGAAATGCGTGCTTGGATATCGGATCGAGCTTGAATAACAGATTGAACACGTACACAATGAAGCTTAGTACGTTCCTTACGACTTAATGCATCAGCTACGACATTCGCCTTACCAGGATGGTAGCGAATTTCGCAGTCATAGTCGTTTAGTAGCTCAACCCAATGTTGTTGCCTCATGTTGAGTTCTTTCTGATTGAAGATATGCTGAAGACTTTTGTGGTCCGTGAAAACCACACATTTTGTACCGTACAAATTGTGTCTCCAGATCTTTAGAGCGAAAACAACTGCACCCAACTCAAGATCATGAGTGGTGTAGTTCTTCTCATGTATCTTCAACTGCCTCGATGCGTATGCTATGACTTTGTTCCTTTGCATCAGAACACAGCCAAGACCCAGTTTAGACGCATCGCAATAAACGACGAAATCGTCATTGCCCTCAGGCAAAGTCAGAACAGGTGCGTCGCAAAGCTTCTGCTTCAAGTTTTGAAAAGCTTCCTCTTGTTTGAATCCCCAATCAAAGGGTTTGTTCTTCTGAGTTAGAGCAGTTAGAGGAACTGCAATCTTCGAGAAGTTCTCAATGAAGCGGCAATAATAACCCGCCAGACCAAGAAAAGAATGAACTTCAGTAGGAGTAGTAGGCGTATCCCAATCCTTAATCGCACTGATCTTGGAGGGATCCACATGAATACCTCGTTCGTTGACAATATGCCCCAAAAATTGAACTTCTTTAAGCCAGAATTCGCACTTGGAGAATTTGGCGAAAAGTTGCTCTTTCTTTAGGAGTTCCAGAGTAAGACGAAGATGTTGCTCGTGATCAGCTCGCGTCTTAGAGTAAATCAAGATGTCGTCAATAAAAACAATGATGAACTGATCCAAATAAGGTTTGCAGACCCTATTCATTAAGTCCATGAAAACAGCAGGAGCATTAGTCAAACCGAATGGCATGACTGTGAACTCATAGTGCCCATAACGAGTGCGGAACGCTGTCTTGGGAATATCTTCCTCATGCACCCGAAGTTGATGATATCCGGAACGTAGATCAATCTTCGAAAAATAAGAAGCGCCCTGTAACTGATCAAAGAGATCGTCTATGCGCGGTAGGGGATATCGATTCTTGATGGTAAGCTTGTTAAGCTCACGATAATCGATACACATCCTAAAAGATCCATCCTTCTTCTTGACAAAAAGAACGGGAGCACCCCAGGGTGAAAAGCTAGGACGGATAAAACCTTTGTCAGAGAGCTCCTGAAGCTACTTAGACAACTCTTGCATCTCAGATGGTGCAAGACGATATGGAGCTCTGGCAATGGGATTTGCACCAGGTACGAGATCAATACGGAACTCGACTTGGCGTGCTGGAGGTAGACCAGGTAACTCTTCAGGGAAAACTTCAGAATAATCCCGAACGACAAGAATATCTGAAATAGACTTACCCTTGCCTTTATCTGCTGTAACATGTGCTAAGAAGGCCACATAATTCTTTCGCAAATACTTCCGAGCTTTAAAACAAGACATGAGCTTGAGACCACCAGATGGTTTCTCACCTTGAACCTGTAGGATCTCGCCTGTCGAAAGCGGCACACGAACAATCTTCTCAGAACAAACTATCTCTGCGCGATGCTTAGATAACCAATCCATACCCACAATGACGTCGAAGCTTCCAAGTTGCATAGGCGTGAGGTCGATCGGAAAAAGATGGTCGTTAAGATTCAACTGGCAGTTGCGAAGAACAGAATCAAGAACAATGGGTTTACCACTAGCAACTTCTACTGTCAAAGGTTTTCCTAGTTTCGTTCTAGACACGCGAAGCATTGGCTCAAAAGACAATGACACAAAACTCTTATCGGCACCCGAATCAAAGAGAACAGATGCAGGTTGATTATTAATAAAGAACGTACCGTTCACCACTTCATTGTCTGCTTGTGCCTCTTGAGCATTCATGTTGAAGACTCGACCTCGAGCCGGAGCTTGATTCTGATTTGGATTCTGGTTCTGGTTGGCTAGCCTTGGGCACCGGTTCCTATAGTGGGTCAGATCCCCACAATTGTAGCATGAACCGGGAGGAAAATGAGGTCGTGCAGCTTGACCTTGTTGCTGAGCAAGAGGCTGAGCAACTTGTTGGGCTTGGTTCTGAACTGCCTGGTTCTGGTTAACAGGAATGCGACAAGTAGCGGCAAGATGAACAGATCTTCCGCAGTTGGTGCACTGACGACACTAGAGGTGTGGTGGATGATGGCCGTTACACCTGTTGCACAAAGGTGCATTGCCAAGATAAGGCTTCTTGGCTAGTGGCTGCGCAGGCTGATTCGGTGCAGCTTGGGCCTGTGCAGTAACGACATAGTTTTGGGAAGCCTTCCGCTTCCTAGACCCTCCAGAATTCTTTCCCTTCTTGTTTTGACCTTTCTTGCTATCCCCCTTGTCAGACGCCTGCTTCTTTCCCTTGTCACCCTTTTTATGCAGCTTTCCCTTTCGAACCTGCGACTCAGTCAATGTCGCTGCTAACTCGATCGCCTGACGGAGAGTGGCAGGGTTACTACCTGTAATGATGTCTTGTACTGAGTCAGGTAGGCCGTCGATGTACCTTTCGATAGCCTTGTCGAGTGGGGTAACCATAGTCGGGCAAAGCAGACTCAACTCCTCAAATCTATCAGTATATGCCCTGTGCTCGCCACTGTCTTGTTCCAAGTCATCAAACTCTTTCTCCAAAGCTCGTTGTTCATGACGAGGACAGAACTCCCTCATCATAAGGGCCCTAAGTTCAGCCCAAGTTTGCGCTAGGGCAACTTCTGCACCCCGGTCTCTCATAACCCCATTCCACCATGTGAGAGCCCTCTTCTGAAACACACTCGAAGAAAACTCGACCTTGCGATTGTCAGGACACTGCACGTGGCGAAAAGTATTCTCAATGCTCTCGAACCATTGAAGAAGCCCAGTCGCTCCTTCAGAACCACTAAACTTGAGTGGTTTAGCCGAGTTAAAATCCTTGTATTTGCATGGAGCATTGTTATTGTTGTTGGCTTGGTGCCACTGAGCAAAGAGATTTGGGAATTGAGCAGCCATCTGCTGCGCAATGATTTCTGCCAGTTCGGCAGTCGCTATCTGGTTTTCGCGTTGAGGAGGCATTCTAAAAGAGGAAAACATGAAAGGAAACGAGTGAGATGATTGGATGAAGAGAATGAGATGAAACAAAATTAACAAAAGAAAAGATGGTGGTCATTTATCCGCATTACCAAGCAAACAAACGACACACAGTGACTAATCAAAGTAAATGGATCAAAAATAATGTATCGCGAAGACCTGCTCGCCTATAAGTGAACACTCATCCCAAGAATTCCCAGGTAATCACAACTGGTCTCGCGTCTGATGAGATATATACGAAGTGCTTGCCTAGACAGAAAACCCAGAATACAGGCATTCACTCTTCCAGTTTGCACGTGTTCACACTATTTAGAACCCAAAACTTTGACGAGATTTTGAAAATTTGAAGGCACAAGGCCAAAAAAACCAAACTGGAAGGGTTCAAAACCATGTAACAGAGGGTTCAAAACCTTACAATAGAGGCTTCAAAACCTTGTAATAAATCATTTAAAAACAGAAGATTGTTTTTCAAAAATCGTTTCGGAAAAAAAAATTTGGTTTTTTTGTTTTGATAATCACCTAAGGATAGGTGATGTGCATGTTTTAAGATCTAAACACAAACTAATAACCTAATTCCCTATAACCATTGGCTCTGATACCAACTCTTCTGTCACACCCCGACCACGTATAACATACAAAACGTGGCGGAAAACGTCGGGGAGTGTTGTAACAGAATTAATTGTTTCATAACCATGGCATTCAAAGTTGTATTTTATTTATCAACAAGCGTGTTACAATGTCTATACAGGAAATAAAGAGTTTATAACATAATTAAACTAGTTCTATCTTCATTTTTAGTCTCTAAGGCACAGGTCCGCCCTAGTGTCACGATCATCATTCTACGAAAAAGCTCCTGAAAACACATGTGAAAATAGGTACGTCAGCATAAAAATGCCTGTGAGATACATAGGTTTTGTGAAAATAGGATTCATGACTTAAGTTTAAGAAATTGTTTAATAACATTCAGTCATGAACCTTGTAAATTGTTTTATCTTGTAAAGCATTTGAAAAAGTAATAAAATCAGATGATATGTACAAGTAAGATAATAAAGTATGGTTAAATAAATAACCAAGTAAAATGAGTTTGTATAAGATAAGTTGTTTTGTAAAACAATGTCTTGTGAAAAGTATGTTATATGTATAAAATGTCATATGTCTAAATTGAAATGATTCAAATAACGCTACGATATGTAATACCATACAAACACTTATATATAGGAAGTACTAGCGGCGTATCCACCATGCTTGTATCATATTACACACGCCTCGTTACTTAAATCACTTAAACAAACCACCAATGTATAAAGTCTACGTTTAACCCAATAGTCAAAAGTCCTTGTATAAGCCATGTCAAATGTTTAAAAGTCCAAAAGCAGTCAAGTAATGTGTAACAAATGTTATGTATTGTAAGTAAAGTATTGTCACATAATCCAAATGTAGAAATGTACAAAACAAAGTATTTTGAATATATCAAAAAGTTATGTTTTGCAAAGTAATGCATGTTACATTGATACAAACATTTATATGGTAAGTTAACGCATACATTCAAGCCTTGAGACAGTCGGATAACCCTTTCAGTCAAGGTTATCAAAAGAAATGTTTTCGGATTCAGTCATTCCTTACATCCAAACAAACCCGAGATGTTAGGAATGGGATTTGTCAAGTCCTATGGTACCAGTACTTACTACCGAGCGGCGTAGCTAATGTTAATGAACGCATAATAGTCTCGTTTGTGCAAACCAAATGTCATAGCAAAAGTGAACATGTTATATGAAAACAATGTACTAAGTATGCTAAGTTAACATACAAAGCAGAAAGTCATGTAAATCAATGTGCTAGCATGCTATCAGTCAACATACATAGCAGAAATGTAAAGTAAAACAATGTACTAAGTATACACACAATGGACATACATAGCATGAAATGTAATGTAAAACGATGTACTAAATACGCACACAATGGGCATACATAGCATGAAATGTAATGTAATGAAATCATGTACTATAGTGTACTAACAAACATAGCAGGTATATGATGTGAAAACAGGAAAGCACGAAAGTAACAAGTAGGCACATGTGTTCCACCCCAAAACAGTTTGAAAACAGTAAAAGAGGGGTTCTATGTACTCACTTGAGATTGCTCAGAAGTCCTAAGATAACCACCAAGCAATGCTAGAGATCACGGATATCAAACGACACCTAATATAGGTAACTACATTAATAAACCGGACCTAAATCGGAAGATCGGATAGAATGTGATTTAGACCCGACAAGTTTGAAGACTTGTTTAATATGGGTATTTCATACACATTCTGGATTTCTAGATAAAACCGATAAGGTTTGACCCGCTTCGGCTAATTTATGTAAACTAGTTATATAAACCGAACCGAACGCGTAATAAGCGTAACGGGTATCCGTAAGAGCCATATACAGGTTTCCTAAGTTAATATGCTTCAAATATGTTGTGACATCAGTAAGATGTCTTTCATTATGCCCGAAACGTATTTAAACACAAACTATGCACCGTAAGGGCATTTTGGTCATTTAACATAAGCCGAAAAGCTCAAAACTAAAGTCTGAGTTAAACAACTTTTGCTTACTGTTAAAACATTATAATTTACCTAAAATATCAGTAGGTATCAACCATTGTATGTCTAAAATGGTTCTAGTACATACTATGCGTTAAAAACGCTTAGAAAGGCGATTAGGAGCCGTTTCCGGGTTATATACATAAAGCTGATATTTTTATTATTCCAGAAGGCTTAAAATAATTTATCTATCATTTAGAATCAGTAGCAAAAGGTTTGGAGTCGTTTAGATATGTAAAACTCATTTTATGTCCCGTAAGGGCAAAACCGACAATTACCGGATTAAGCCTATGACTATGAGTTATGCTCGGCCTAAAATAAATTAAAAATATTCAAAAATCCCAAAATAATATATTACATCAGGGGGTAATAAGTTTGATATCAAAAAGTAGGCTTAACTAGGCTATACGCTAATTACGCCATTTAATTAACATAAAGCTTTCATTTTGCGCTAATGAGCATAACTCTCAATCTACATCACCAATTGATCTCAAATTTTGGGTACAAGTTTATATATCAGTAACAAAGGTTTCTACTCTTTTACATTTTCAAAAATCACGTTTTAAGGTGAAAAGGGCATAATGGTCAACATATGAGCAATTAACGGAAACATGCGTATTAATTGGATAACTAATGAACCAAGGTGTATAATCACAGAGGGTTATACTAGTATGTAACCTAGTCCAATTAAAGCTCTGAGGCATTTCTAAAACATGCCTAAACGGGTCAGAACTGAAAGTCAAAGCAAAAGTCAAACTATGCGACTTTCGGTTCCGAACCGGGTCTAAACAGGAAATTGTCGGGTTGAACATGTTTAGACATGTTCTTAAACTAATTACCAAGTTATAATAATGATCAAACAGGTTGTATATGTTCTACATTGTTATTTATGCATAAATTAGAAATTAACAATTCTGTTGACTTTTTATTAGCAAGTTTGACCCGACTTTTGACCTAGTTAGAGTGGGAATCAGGGGGAACCTTTTTAAGAGTTTATTACCCACATAATTACCAACTTATAACTACTTTTGATTCGACTAATCACCAGACCATTAGTGATTAATCGTTAAGTCAACCGTTAATTACGACGGTTGACTTTTAAGCTAAACTAAGCTAAAACTTAAACTAAGGAAGGTTAGGCAAACTTACAAGAGTCCTAAGAATGACCAGTGTCACACCCCGACCACGTATAACATACAAAACGTGGCGGAAACATCGGGGAGTGTTGTAACAGAATTAATGTTTCATAACCATGGATACCAAAAAGTGTTTCGTTTTATTAAACATTGAATAAGTACATCGTCTGGAAATCTAAATACACAATTTAAACATAGTCTATCATTGTTATTGAGTCACTAAGGCCTTGTCCAGTCCTATGTGAGCATGCATCCTATCAATCGATATCTTTCAACAATACCTGAAACATATGTGAAAACGAGGTCAGCAAAGAAATGCTGGCGAATACATTGGTTTTGTTGAAAATAAGATTCATGACTTCTGTTTAAGAAAATGTTTAGTCATGAACCTTGTAATTTGCTTTGTCTTTGTAAATCATTTGAAAAATAATAAGTTTAGATGATATGTATAAATAAGAGAATAATGCATGATTAAATGAATAACCATGTAAAATGAGTTTGTATAAGATATGTTGTTTGTAAAACAATGTATTGTGAAAAGTATGTTATTTGTATAAAATGTTATATGTTTAAATTGAAATGATTTAAACAACGCTACGATATGTAATACCATATAAGTACTTATATATAGGAAGTACCAGCGGCGTATCCACCATGCTTATATCATATTACACACGCCTCGTTACTTAAATCACTTACTCAAACCAAACCAACAATGTAAGATGTCTATGTGTAAACCAACTGTCAGATGTATTGAAATAATATGTCAAAATGTTCATGTCAAGATGTAAATCATGTTATGTATAACCAATGTCAAAAGTGATATGTATGGCTAGTGAAATGCATCAACTAAACCATAGGTGAAACGCACAAAACAAAGTATTGAAGTAAAACTTGGTTTAAATCAATACTATGTTTCGTGTAAATGCATGATCAAATGTAAATCATGTCCCAATGTTTACCCAATCGTTAAACCATTTTGTAAAATCGTTCTAGTCGTTCTTGTTTTAATTGTTCAAATCGTTCTTGTTTTAATTGTGAAACTACTTTATGGTCAATTCTCTAATAACATTCAAACCTTCTTGACGCGTTCATCGTTCCAACTCGCTCTCGCTCTCGTTCTTAACAAACCCTTACCAAAGGGTAAGTTAATAATTACAGATTCAGTCGCTACCCAAAATATCCACACATAACCATGGGTATAGAGAATAACGGGATTTGTCAGATCCTATGGTACCATAACCTAATACTGGTCGGCTTGATCATTGCTAATGAATGTCATTTGGTTATGTAACTATAACCAACAAGTTTGTTCACTTTTTGAAATTTGTAAGTAGTTTTTGAACCATTGAAATCGTTCTTGAAACCCTTGTTATTGTTCTTGAAACCACATTGTAATTGTTATTGAAATTATTGTAATCGTTCTTGAAACCACATTGTAATTGTTATTGAAATCATTGATAAAGCATTTAGCACATATGAGTCACCCCAAAACAGTTGAAAACAGTAAAAGAGGGGAATAATGTACTCGCCTGAGAATGCTTAGAGGTCTTGAACAACAACCAAACAAAGCTAGAGGGAGCACGGAATCAGTCGGCAATCTAAAACTATATAAATAAACCGGACTTAAATCGGGAGATCGGATAGGATGAGGCTTGGTAAACCAAATGAGTATTGGAACTCATATGATATGGTTTAACAAGGCCTACATACTACATGAAACCTAACCTAAGTGCTTTCGACCCATCGCGACCCATTAAGGTAACATACGCTACTTTAACGCGTCGTGCGCGCAAAGCGCGTTCGAGACGTCTAACTAGTCCTATGACAAGTATTATATGCCTAAACGTGTTTAATTATGTTGTATAATCAGTCATGTACAAAAGTTTAGGTTACATATGCTTAATTACCAATTATACATGAAAAGGGTATTCTGGTAATTTACCTAAGGCATATAAACTACCTATCATACAACTACTCAAACGATGTGACCATAAGGTATAACCTCGGAAGGTTATTCCCTATACACTATGGTCACCTAATGTATTTGGTCGGATCCTAATGATCGACCAAATGGGTCGGGTTCGAAAGTATAAGCGATTTATTAGATCGCTTACCCTACGACCCTAGACAACGTGGTAATCAGTAGGCATAGTCCCAAGGGACTATAACCAACGTGATTACACTCACGTTGCGAAGTTCAAACGAACTTCGCATTGACCATTACTGGTCAATGCAGAAAGTCAAACAAAGTTTGACTTTCAGACTCGAAAGACTCGAAAAGCAATAAAAGAACGAAAGAATACTTACGAAGGGTCCCCGAATGCTAATCTCGATCCAAGAATCTCAGGTATGAAACAATGGTTTCAACTTAGAGTTTCTAAGATCAAAATTCTAGTGGTTTAAACAATGAAAGGCATGGGGTATATATAGTTTTCGGTCCACCGTTAAGATCGTTTCATGGAATAACGTGATCGAATCTTGTGCGTACATGTGTTGGAATGTTATGGTGACTAAAATTGATCCTTATCATCTGACTAAGCAAGTATGAGTATGTGGTTGTGGTTAAATCTGCTGCAAACAGGCTGTTAAAAACACTGAACTTGGTCTGCAGATCCCATACGCACCGTAGGGCAAAAAGTGCCTGCGCATCGTAGGGTACAAGTTTGGCAGAATTACAGTTTTGGTCCCTGCAGTGCATATAAGGCATTTCTGACACGTTTAAGGCCCGTTAACCCCATTTCAAAGCTCTAAAATGAAGTTAAAGTATAGGGAACTCAAAACATGCTCAAAAATATCTCGGATGTCGGTTCGTTTGTTCGTACGAACGCTATGTTCGCTTAATTACGACGGAATGCGCATAAGCGCGAAAAACGATCCAAATGACGCAACGAATGGATTTTTGGCAAGCCAAACACTAAAGCATAATATAGTCATGCTTACATAAATTTTTGGATGTCCGGATGTATTCAGAACGTAAGTTATGCGCGAAAATGCAAACTTGTGCACTTTTTTACACTTTTAGTCCCTGAATGACCCAAAAGTTTATTTTAGCACACCGAACACCTCAAAGCCTATTTCTAAGCTATGTAAAGGATATTTATGGTATTTTTAACTTATGGTCATGTTCCGGAATGTCCGTTACAGTTCAAATTGGCATACTTTCGCAGTTTGTCAACTTTAGTCCCTGTAAGCGATTTAACTTGATTTTGCCATACCAAAGCCTTCAAAACTTTTTTCTAAGTTATGTAAAGGTTATTTAAGGTATGTTAAGCCTATTTCACTATTCCGGAGTGTTCGTTGCATTAAACTGATTATATTTACGCATCGGTGCGCGTATAACCTTCCAGAAAGCGATTTAGAGTTTGAATTTGAACAAAAATTGATATGTGCAAATGATACACATATTTTTACAAATCCCAAGTATGAAATACAATATTTCATTGGTTCGGTATTTGTTTGATGGCCGTGGAGGCACAGGTGTTACAACCATGGATCACTTGAGAGAAGACTTGAGCTCCAGAAGTGCTCCAAAGTGCAGGAATGAGGTGTGTTCAATGTTTGAAACTTCATGGCCTTTTATAGTGATTTCAACACCACAAAATGTTGACACATGAGTCTACAAGTGACCACAACTTACTTACAAGTGTCCCTAAGTGTCTAAGGGGTGTTTAGGGGTCGCCCATGAAGTGAAACAACTGAGTAAAGTCGGTTCCAAGGCTGAACAGCCAAGAAAAACGATTTTCTGCATCTGGGGGCCTGACGCGGCCCGCCTGAGATATGGTTAAGATTGACGCGGCCCGCGTCAGCCTTGTAATCAGGTTTAAATGTTTTAAGTTGTTGCAACTTGTCCCTTGGCCCTTCGAAAGGGCAACTAAGCTTATATTTTGCAATTTGAGCCCTTCTTATTTACCTACAAGGGCTTTAGGACTTGTACCTCATTTTCTAAGTCCTCGGTTAACTTTATTGTTACCCGAAAAGTCCTAAACTTCAACGTTGACGCTTTAACCCCTTGTACACGGATTTGATCATAACTTTATTGTACGATAACGAAACTTTATGAAATTTATATAGTGCATTCTAGTGAGCATAATTAACCGTTACAAAGTTTCGGTTTTGTCAAGTTTAGTCCCTGTAAGCGATTTAACTTGTTTTTGTCATACCAAAGCCTTTAAAACTTATTTCTAAGTTATGTAAAGGTTATTTAAGGTATGTTAAGTATATGTTGATATTCCAGAGTATTTGTCGCGTTAAACTAAGTACGTTTACGCACCAGTTTGCGTATAACTCTCCAGAAAGCGATTTAGAGTTTGAAATTGTACAAAAGTCAAAACACGAAAAATGTAAAACATAACCAAACAAACATTGGGATCAAATAACATTGTTTTATTGATAAACTAACTGTTCACAATGATTACAAGCACAGATGTTACAATTGCGACAGCGACAAAGCGATAAAATATGGGATAAATATCGAATAAACCTCGATTATTATTAAGTACTCCACATAATACAACTAACGTAAGGCATAAAATAGACTATCTACAAGTCAAAGAAGTCAAAACAGGAATTGAGCAAGGAATGACAGATCGCAATTAGCAGTCTTGTCTCCCTTTGACTTCAATCTTGACTTTGACTTTCAAAACATGGGGTGTTACATTTAGGACATAGTTTAATTGGTTTCGCGACACGACGAAAACCAACATATGTTATAGTATTGTTCTCTTGTCCTAACACTGTTATTTAATGTAAGGTCTAGTTACGTGATTAAATTACTCTAATTGCATGAGATTATATACTAAAAATAGTGATTAGACTGTACAAAATTTCCAGTTATTAGCCATTTGTCACAAAAGTTGCCTTAGACTTTCAACCGTGAGGTAGTTAATCAAATTAGGGAACTTTTCTAGATAATTAGATAACCGTAGGGGAGTCTAATAAGCCAGTAGTCTTAACAGCCTTTTAGAGTTCCATAGGTGTCTTCCCGAGAAGGGTCGGGGTCCTGTTCGGTTTCTCTTAGGGTTAAGCATTTAAAGATCCCGGTTCCATAACACATTAGCATCCGATAGAAACCATACTGTAGGACCGGTTTTCGACTCCGAAATGATTGCGAACCGACTCGTGTAACGTGCGGAATCCGTACACAAACATGACCGAACACACACGACGTAATATAATCTGAGATTCGATTGATAGATCTGAAAAGATACAAGAACCGTGAATCACCTTGTTGCTTTCTCTCTAGCTCCTAGCTCTCTAATTCTCAATTGTGACAAAAGTCTTTAACTCTATCCGTAAGAGTTCTATTTATAGGCCAAGGGGCTTAATGAGATTTCTCATTAATTACATAAATGCCACCTTGCCTTTTCCTACATATTACAATATAAAAGACTTGAATTAATCTGTTTCAACTATGAATTGGATTGACGGAGGCGATAGACATTACTGCACTAACAGACTCCCTCTTGGATATTGCCGTAGTCAATCTCGTAGCGTCTTGACTTTCTCTTTCTTGAGTCTTCTTAAAGTTTTATCATATTCAGTAACATAGACTCCCTCTTTCTTGAACAGAATCCCGTGGATCTGTCTTCAGCTTCAGCTGCTCCCCCTTTCGGTAGACTCTTTCTTCAGGCTCCCCCTATCGTCAAGCTTCCGTGCTTTTGGGATCGACACCTGGCTTTCCAGTTACAAGCTCTTTCAGGATAGTTACCTGGCTCCTTGAATGCATGCTCCCCCTTGCGTTGAGCTCGTCTTCATACTCCCCCTTAGACTCGGCTATCGGGATCGTAATCTGGTACAACATCTGCAATTCTCAAATATTTATAAGTAAAAATGTTTTGATTAACCAGGATTGAAAACCTGGCTCTCTTAGCATAATACTTCGACAGTGAAAGCATTTTCGATTGTCCAGGAATCGTGACCTGGCACTCAAAACTTTTAAATCAAGAACCTGGCTCTAAAATATAATAGTATGAATATATCCAGGATTACTTGATTTTCTCCCCTTATCAACAATCTTCATAGATTTGGCAGTTTTTTAAGTATCCAAACTCGAAATCTAGCTCTTTTCAACTGATTTAACAATTTAAGCATCCAAATCCCTCATAGTTAATCATCCAAGTCCAAATTAATGACCTTGGAGATATCACAAACTGTGACACCTGTGTCACTTCAACCATCAAACAAATGCCAAACCAATGAAATATTGTATTTCATACTTGGGATTTGTAAAAATATGTGTATCGTTTGCACATATCAACTCTTGTTCGATTCTAAGCTTTAAATCGCTTTCTGGAGGGTTATACGCGCTCTGATGCGTAAATATAACCAGATTAATCCAACGAACACTCTGGAATAGTGAAATAGGCTTAACATACCTTAAATAACCTTTACATAACTTAGAAATAAGTTTTAAAGGCTTTGGTATGGCAAAAACAAGTTAATTCGATTACAGGGACTAAACTTAACAAACTGCGAAAGTATGCCAATTTAAACTGTAACGGACATTCTGGAACATGACCATAAGTTAAACACACCTTAAATATCCTTTATATAGCTTAGAAATAGGCTTTGAGGGGTTCGGTGTGCTAAAATAAACTTTTGGGTCATTCAGGGACTAAAAGTGTAAAAAAGTGCACAAGTTTGCATTTTCGCGCATAACTCACGTTCTGAATACATCTGGACATCCAAAAATTTATGTAAGCACTAAAATATTTTATTTTAGTGTGAAATCCATTCGTCACGCCATTTGGATCGTTTTTCGCGCTTATGCGCATTCCGTCGTAATTAACCGAACAACGCAATCGTACGGCCAAACGAACCGACATCCGAGATATTTTTGAGCATATTTTGAGTTTCCTATACTTTAACTTCATTTTAGAGCCTTGAAATGAGGTTAACGGGGTTCAAACGCATCGAAAATAGCTTAAACGGGCTGCAGGGACCATTTCTGCCATTTTTGAAACTTTTCTGAATCTGGTGCATCGAGGCGTAGCGCGAGCCCTAAGGCCTATGCAGTCGCGCTACGCGAGCGCCTTGTCTGGGCAGAAACATCATTTTTACACTTTCAGGACCAGATTCAGTGTATTAACAGCTACAAACAGCCTTTCAAACACTCCAAAGGCCAAGGCCAAGTGTCAAACTCTTATGGTGGATGGCAAAATGAGTTACCACAACATTTCGACAAGTGTACGGGCTAGATCATTCCCTCTTCTCCAAGAAACGATCCTAACGGTGAACCGAAATCTATAAATACCCATCACATTTTCACTCATTCCTCACAAGAATCTGATCTAATGTGCTCTAAGTTGAAACCTTTGTTTCATACCTGAGCTATTTTGATCTAGATTAGCATTCGGGGACCCTTTGTAAGTGTTCCTTCGTTCTTTTATTGCTTTTCGAGTCCGAAAGTCAAACTTTGTTTGACTTTCTGCATTGACCAGTTTATGGTCAATGCGAAGTTCGTTTGAACTTCGCAACGTGATTGTAATCACGATGGTTATAGTCCTTTGTGACTATGCCTACTGATTACCACGTTGTCTAGGGTCGTAAGGGTAAGCGATCTAATAAATCGCTTATACCTTCGAACCCGACCCATTTGGTCGATCATTAGGATCCGACCAAACACATTAGGTGACCATAGCATATAGGGTATAACCTTCCGAGGTTATACCTTATGGTCGCTTTGTTTAAGTAGTTGTATGATAGGTAGTTTATATGCCTTAGGTAAATTACCAAAATACCCCTTTGATGCCAAAATTCATTTTAAACATATGTAACATAACTTTTGACATCTAAACTGATTTGACAACAATATTAGACATGTTAAGGCATATGTTACTTGTCATAGGACTAGTTAGGCGGTCCAAATGCATTTTACGTGAACGACGCGTTAAAGTAGCATAAGCTTCCTAACGGGTCGTAATGGGTTGTAAGCACTTAGGTTAGGTTTCATTTAGTATGTAGGCTTTGTTAAACCATATGACACGAGTCTCCATACTCGTTTGGTTTACGAACCCTCATTCTATCTAAATCTTCCGATTTAGGTCCGGTTTATTAACATAGTTACCTGTATTAGGTGGCGTTTGATTCCGTGATCTCTAGCATTGCTTGGTGGTTATCTTAGGACTTCTGAGCAATCACATGTGAGTACATAGTTCCCCTATTTTACTGTTTTCCAAACTGTTTTGGGGTGAAGCATGTGTACCTATCTGTTATTTTCATGATTTCAAAGTATAATTGATTATACATGTTATTACTTATCATTTGACAAACTAAATGACTATCTAAGGTTTAAACATTGATTTCTCAAAGAACATAAAATAAATTGTTGAATTGTACTTATTTTATGTTCACCAGACCGATTGGTAGTATGATATAGCGATATAGGATTAGACACCTCATTCCTGTTGTCATGGAATGTCTGAAACCAATTTGTTTCTCCATCCAAATAGGGATTGCCTTTGTGGTATCCTTATAGTCTCAAAGGTGTAGTTTGATGCACTAGGTCTGAATGAATTCTTAAATCACACCTTTAAAGTATATTTTGATATACTCCTAAAAGTATATTTTGATATACTCTCATGTGTGGTATTGTACAGAACCAACATATATATTTTATCAACAAACCAAAACATATTTTTATATGTTATTTATGAAACCCAAAGCATATTTTGATATGTTATTTATGCAACCAAAACATAGTTTAATATGTTATTTGCAAATCCAAAGTATACTTTTAATATGCTACTATAAGGTTATTCGTTTAACCTTACATTATTTTACAAAGCATAACTTTTGATTTATTCAAACACTTTGTTTTGTACATTTTTACTTGTGGTTTAAGAAATCTCATTTTACTTACCATAAATAACTCTTGTTTACACATTACATGGTTTACATTAACTTGAGTTATACAATAACATTGGACTATTGGTTTAAACATGAACATTCAATATTGGTGGTTTGGTTTGAGTAAGTGACTTAAGTAACGAGGCGTGTGTAATATGATACAAGCATGGTGGATACGCCGTTGGTACTTCCTATATATAAGTGTTTGTATGGTATTACATATCGTAGCGTTATTTGAATCATTTCAATTTGAGACATATAACATTTTATACAAATAACATACTTTTCACAAGACATTGACTTACAAACAACTTATCTTATACAAACTCATTTTACATGGTTATTTATTTAACCATACATTATTCTCTTATTTATACATATCATCTGAACTTATTGTTTTTCAAACGATTTACAAAACAAATCAATTTACAAGGTTCATGACTGACTTTTCCTAAACAACATTTTCTCAAACACAAGTCATGAATCCTATTTTCACAAAACCTATGTATCTCACAGGCATTTTTATGCTGACGTACCTATTTTTACACATGTTTTAGGTACTGCTTTGCAATGATTGTTGATACATGCTATGTCACACCCCGACCACGTAGAACATACAAAACGTGGCGGAAACATCGGGGAGTGTTGTAACAGAATTAATGTTTCACAACCATGGAAATTAAAGTTTCGTTTTATTGATTAAAAGTGTTACTATGCCTTAATAAACAAATAAATACAACATAATTAACTAGTCTTGCATCTTTTATTGTCACTAAAGCCCAAGTCTGTCTATGTGTATCTTGATCATCTTATGCAACAGTTCCTGAAAAACACATGTGAAAATAGGTACGTCAGCATAAAAATGCCTGTGAGATACATAGGTTTTGTGAAAATAAGATTCATGACTTATGTTTGAGAAAATGTTTAGTCATGAACCTTGTTATTTGCTTTGTCTTTTAAATCATTTGAAAAACGATAAGATCAGATGATAAGTATAAATAAATGTAAGGTTAAATGAATAACCAAGTAAAATGTGTTTGCATAAGATAAGTTGTTTATAAATCAATGTCTTGTGAAAAGTATGTTATTTGTATGAAATGTTCTATGTCTCAAACTGAAATGATTCAAATAACGTTACGACATGTAATACCATACAAACACTTATATATAGGAAGTACCAGCGGCGTATCCACCATGCTTGTATCATATTACACACGCATCGTTACTTAATCACTTAATCAAACCAAACCAAACAATGTAAAATGTTCATGTCAAGATGTAAATCATGTCAAAATGTCTATGTCAAATATCCATGTCAAATGTCTATGTCAAATATCCATGTCAAATGTCTATGTCAAATATCCATGTCAAATGTCTATGTCAAATATCCATGTCAAATGTCTATGTCAAATATCCATGTCAAATGTCTATGTCAAATATCCATGTCAAATGTCTATGTCAAAATGTCATGTATGGCAAGTGAAAGGTCTCAACTAAACCATATGCACAAAAACAAAGTATTGAAGTAAAACTTGGTTTAAATCAAAGCTATGTTTTGTGTAAATGCATGCAAATATTTAATATGAACATTTATGCGGTATTGTGAAAATGCATACATCCAAGCCTTGCGACTGTGGTGATAAACCCTTTAAATAAATTAAAGGTCTATCTGTCTTATATCAACGAATTCGGTCATTCCTTTCATCCCCTTTCCCTGGGACGTCCGGAACGGGAGTTGTCAATTCCTATGGTACCACTACCTACTAACGAACGGCATGATCGGTGTTAATGAATGTATTGTCCCATGTAAACAAACCAAATGTCATACCAAAATGTAAGCATGTGATGAAAAACAATGTACTAAGTATGCACGCAATGGACATAAATAGCATAAAATGTAAATGTAAAACGATGTACTAAGTATGAACGCAATGGACATACATAGCATAAAATGTAATGAAATCATGTACTATAATGTACTAACGAACATAGCAGTATATGATGTGAAAACAGGAAAGCATGAAAGTAACAAGTAGGCACATGTGTTCCACCCCAAAACAGTTTGGAAAACAGTAAAAGAGGGGTCTATGTACTCACTTGAGATTGCTCAGTTTTCTAAAGATAACCACCAAGCAGTGCTAGAGATCTCGGAATCAAACGGCACCTAATATAGGTAACTATGTTAAATAACCGGACCTAAATCGGAAGACTGGGAAGCATTAGGGTTTGTAAACCAAACGAGTGTGGAGACTCGTGTGATATGGTTTAACAAAGCCTACATACTAAATGAAACCTAACATAACTGCCTACGACCCATTACGACCCGTTTAGGTAGCTTATGCTACTTTAACGCGTCGTTCGCGTGAAACGCGTTCGGATCGCCTAACTAGTCCTATGACAAGTGTTATATGCCTAAACATGTTACAAAATCAGTTATGTGACAAAAGTTTAGGTTACATATGCTTAATTACCAATTATACATGAAAAGGGTATTCTGGTAATTTACCTAAGGCATATAAACTACCTATCATACAACTACTTAAACGATGTGCCCATAGGGTATAACCTCGGAAGGTTATTCCCTACACTATGGTCACCTAATGTATTTGGTCGGATCCTAATGATCGACCAAACTGGGTCGGGTTCGAAGGTATAAGCGATTTATTAGATCGCTTACCCTACGACCCTAGACAACGTGGTAATCAGTAGGCATAGTCCCAAGGGACTATAACCAACGTGATTACACTCACGTTGCGAAGTTCAAACGAACTTCGCATTGACCATTACTGGTCAATGCTGAAAGTCAAACAAAGTTTGACTTTCTGACTCGAAAAGCAGTAAAAATAAGGAAAAGAACGAAGGAATACTTACGAAGGGTCCCCGAATGCTAATCCCGATCCAAGAACTCAGGTATGAAACAATGGTTTCAACTTAGAGCTCTCAAATCAGAATTCTTGTGCAAAATTAGGTTGTGTGGGTTGGGTATTTATAGGAATACCCGAACCGTTAGGATCGTTCCATGGAAAACGTGCCATGAATCCAACCCGTACACTTGTCGGAACCTTATGGTGGTTGGAAATCCATCCTTATCAGATGACTAGATAATTAGGAATGTGTGGTTGTGGTTAATCCAGCTGAAAACAGGCTGTTAAGTACATTGCATCTGGTCTGCAGACCCCTAGCGCACCGCTACGCTAAAAGTGTAGCGCACCGCTAGGCTTAAGTTTGGCAGATTTACACTTTTGGTCCCTGTCATGCATTCAGCCCATTTTCGACACGTTTAAGGCCCGTTAACCCCATTTCAAAGCTCTAAAATGAAGTTAAAGTATAGGGAACTTAAAATGTGTTCAAAAATATCTCGGATGTCGGTTCGTTTGGCCGTACGAACGCGATGTTCGCTTAATTACGACGGAATGCGCACAAGCGCGAAAAACGATCCAAATGACGCGACGAATGGATTTTTCTTAAGGCGAACCATAAAATATAATGTAGTCATGCTTACATAAATTTTTGGATGTCCGGATGTATTCAGAACGTAAGTTATGCGCGAAAATGCAAACTTGTGCACTTTTTGACACTTTTAGTCCCTGAATGACCCAAAAGTTTATTTTAGCATACCGAACCCCTCAAAGCCTATTTCTAAGCTATATAAAGGATATTTATGGTATGTTTAACTTATGGTCATGTTCCGGAATGTTCGTTACAGTTCAAATTGACATACTTTCGCAGTTTGTCATATTAGGTCCCTGTAAGCGAATTAGCTTGTTTTTGCCATACCAAAGCCTTCAAAACTTATTTCTAAGTTATGTAAAGGTTAATTAAGGTATGTTAAAACTATTTCACTATTCCGGAGTGTTTGTTTCATTAAACTGGTTATATTTACGCATCGGTGCGCGTATAACCTTCCAGAAAGCGATTTAGAGTTTGGAATTGAACAAAAATTGATATGTGCAAATGATACACATATTTTTACAAATCCCAAGTATGAAATATAATATTTCATTGGTTTGGTATTTGTTTGATGGCCGTGAAGGCACAGGTGTTACAGTCTCCCCTACTTTAGGAAATTTCGTCCCGAAATTTATTTAGAGGAAACTTGTGAGAGTTTAAAACATGAAGTTGAAAAGATCGAACAACATTGGTTAGGGTTCTTGAACTTCTAGTAACCTTAATAACATTATGTTTGCAATGTAAGAGGGACACTTATATACAAGTATATGAAGCGTCATTGGTGCGTCCACCATGCCTCCATTACATCGTTCTCATTTTGTTATTGTTGTCACTATCGGTTCCTTCTCATAATAAATCTTACTGGATTTATGTGCACTAAATTTCATAATTATGTGCGCATCCATAATTAGAGAATTCTTTGCACAGTTCACACAGTCTATTTTATAATGTGTAGGGTAAAACCAAATGAACAATCCTGTGATGAGCGTGACTTAGACCGCCATAGAGTCCTTTAGACTAAATCAATAAATGATTTAAACAGACTATCAAGGAGTCTGTTCAGCTACATCACTAGATGTCATTTTTTTTTTAACCAAATTGTGAATCAATCTTTTTGACTAAACCACTAAAGGGTCTCTTATGAATCATGGAGTGGTACTATATAATCCAAGGGTCTTAACTATTACATAGAAGCCCATTTAAGGATTAAAGGTAGTACCTTTTGAATATCCTGCTACGAATCCCTCATATGAAGATATGAAAGATCCTGCAAGGATTTGGATAAAGAATATCCAGAGTAGTAAAAACACCAAAAATGCATAAAAGAAAACATAAGATGAGTAAACACATAGTCACATAACCACAAAATTGTTTGTTAATTTGTCTTGTAAATTGCGTACATGCATTTAAAGCACGCTAGGAATCCATTCCGTGGATTTCATTTGGTACTTTAAACGTTTATCAAGAATCCAACTATAAAGATAGAAAGATTCAAAAAGAAAATTCGATTTCGATTATTAGGAACCGAAGTGTTCGAATTAAGGTACATAAGGAATCCAATTAAGGACTCTGATTTGAATGATGATTATCCACAAGGGTCTAATTGTGGAGATAAAAAGATCCCATATGGATTTTAGAAGTTGAAGATGTTTTGAAATCTTGCACGGGATGTGATTAAGTCAAAACATGAAGTAAAATGCTTATGAAGTTGAGATGCCTGATATGTCAAGGCGACATATGAAGCGGAATTTGAAGGTTAAGTCAATGTATGAGGAAAATATTTTTGAATACTATGCATGGGGTTCCTTTAAGAAAAATGTGTTTAACGTTTTTGAAACCTTATATATAATACTTTTTGGAAATCATAAAGTAGGTGTATTATATAGGTATATTTATAAAAATGTTTTAAAATCATGCGAGATGAATTTTGAAATTATGTATAAGGTTTTTGAAAGACATGAATGATGCTTTTCGAAATCATGCACTTGATCAGAAAATGTATTGTGTTAATATTGTCTTCAGACTATATGAAATATTTTGAAATTAGAAAGGTTGGTTTTGATAACATGGCCAATGTTTTTGAAATAACATAGACAATGCATCTAGAAAAATTGTTTTCAAACTATATGAAATGTTTTGAGATCATGAAGATTGTTTTGAAATACTGGTACTGTGTATGTTGAAAAATCAAAACGTAATGGGAATGAGATTTGAAAATACCCTTAGTTATCTAACCAAGGATTTAAGGGCACAGATGTGCGAAAAGCACGATTACTCATAATGTCACTTAATTTTCTGTACTTTGTTTCTTAGAGTGAAACGAGTACTTAGAACTTTCGAGGAAATTATGAGCGATCACTTGAAAGTGAGAATCACAAGAGTAGTTTGTAAGGAACATAGTTCCTTAATGCAGGTATCATAGGAAAATCATACACACATGTAATTATACTTGTATATCAGAATTTGTGAACAACGATTTATTTATAAACAAAACAGATTGTTTCACATTACAAGGAAACAAAAGAACAAAAGCATAAGACAGCAACATCTTCTAGTCAGCCAACTGCTCATCCGTGAGTGGGATTTGCATTAGCAAGCTTTGGGCATTTGTTCCTGAAATGGCTCGTATCGCCACAGTTGTAGCAAGTACCACGCGGAAAACGAGCTTGAATAGGGTTGACTTGGAGTTGGGTAGCAGCTTGGTTGATAGCAGCTTTATTTTGGATGGCAAAGCGGCATATGTTAATCAGATGTCCCCACTGTCCACAGTAGGTACACTTGGAGCAGGGTATGAGGTTTAAATGATGACGTTTGCATCGCTTGCACCTAGGAGCAGTTCCTAAGTACGGCTTCCTAGCTGGTGGCCTTGCCACTTGGCTAGGTCCAGCTTGATTAGGTGTAACCGCTGCGGGTTTCCTTGAAGCCTTACGCTTCCTTGATGTTGTTGCAAGCCTGACTACTGCTTCCTTTGGTGTCTCTTGAGTGGCTTCATTGTCGAGACGAGAGGCTTCATTGTTAAGACGCGCCATGGCAATACCTAAATCCACAGTCCTCTGAATCACTTCGCCAATTTGCTGGACAAATTTGGCTGTTCGCTCGGGCATTTGACCAGTGCCAAGAGGAATAGACATTCTAGAAGAAAATGAAAGACGGAGGAAGAAACGAGTGAAAGGTTATTGGATAATCAATACAGAATGGTAACGAATGAAAATTGTGATCATTTGTTTGTTACCTAAGGCAAACAAATGAGATGGTGACAAATCAAAGTAAATAGGTCAAAAATAATGTATCGCGAAGACATGCTCGCCTATAAGTGAACACTCATCCCAAGAATTCCCAGGTAAGCACAACTGGTCTCGCGTCTGATGAGATGTATACGAAGTGCTTGCCTAGACAGAAAACCCAGAATACAGGCATTCACCCTTCCAGTTTGCACGTGTTCACATTATTTAAAACCCAAAACCTTGACGAAGTTTTGAAAACTCAAAGGGGTTCAAAACCATATAATAGAGAGTTCAAAACCTTACAATAGAGGGTTCAAAACCTAGTAATCAATCATCCTAGAACAGATGATTAGTTTTCAAAGCGGTTTTGAAATTTATGTTTTTGTTGTGGTTGTCGCCTAAGGATAGGTGACAGTATTGTTTTATGACTAAACGCAAGTAAACTCGCGTTAGGGTCCTAGAAAGGTTATAGAATAGGTCAAAGTATTACTAATAACCTAATTCCCTATAACCATTGGCTCTGATACCATCTTTTCTGTCACACCCCGACCACGTAGAACATACAAAACGTGGCGGAAACATCGGGGAGTGTTGTAACAGAATTAATGTTTCACAACCATGGAAATTAAAGTTTCGTTTTATTGATTAAAAGTGTTACTATGCCTTAATAAACAAATAAATACAACATAATTAACTAGTCTTGCATCTTTTATTGTCACTAAAGCCCAAGTCTGTCTATGTGTATCTTGATCATCTTATGCAACAGTTCCTGAAAAACACATGTGAAAATAGGTACGTCAGCATAAAAATGCCTGTGAGATACATAGGTTTTGTGAAAATAAGATTCATGACTTATGTTTGAGAAAATGTTTAGTCATGAACCTTGTTATTTGCTTTGTCTTTTAAATCATTTGAAAAACGATAAGATCAGATGATAAGTATAAATAAATGTAAGGTTAAATGAATAACCAAGTAAAATGTGTTTGCATAAGATAAGTTGTTTATAAATCAATGTCTTGTGAAAAGTATGTTATTTGTATGAAATGTTCTATGTCTCAAACTGAAATGATTCAAATAACGTTACGACATGTAATACCATACAAACACTTATATATAGGAAGTACCAGCGGCCTATCCACCATGCTTGTATCATATTACACACGCATCGTTACTTAATCACTTAATCAAACCAAACCAAACAATGTAAAATGTTCATGTCAAGATGTAAATCATGTCAAAATGTCTATGTCAAATATCCATGTCAAATGTCTATGTCAAATATCCATGTCAAATGTCTATGTCAAATATCCATGTCAAATGTCTATGTCAAATATCCATGTCAAATGTCTATGTCAAATATCCATGTCAAATGTCTATGTCAAAATGTCATGTATGGCAAGTGAAAGGTCTCAACTAAACCATATGCACAAAAACAAAGTATTGAAGTAAAACTTGGTTTAAATCAAAGCTATGTTTTGTGTAAATGCATGCAAATATTTAATATGAACATTTATGCGGTATTGTGAAAATGCATACATCCAAGCCTTGCGACTGTGGTGATAAACCCTTTAAACAAATTAAAGGTCTATCTGTCTTATATCAACGAATTCGGTCATTCCTTTCATCCCCTTTCCCTGGGACGTCCGGAACGGGAGTTGTCAATTCCTATGGTACCACTACCTACTAACGAACGGCATGATCGGTGTTAATGAATGTATTGTCCCATGTAAACAAACCAAATGTCATACCAAAATGTAAGCATGTGATGAAAAACAATGTACTAAGTATGCACGCAATGGACATAAATAGCATAAAATGTAAATGTAAAACGATGTACTAAGTATGAACGCAATGGACATACATAGCATAAAATGTAATGAAATCATGTACTATAATGTACTAACGAACATAGCAGTATATGATGTGAAAACAGGAAAGCATGAAAGTAACAAGTAGGCACATGTGTTCCACCCCAAAACAGTTTGGAAAACAGTAAAAGAGGGGTCTATGTACTCACTTGAGATTGCTCAGTTGTCTAAAGATAACCACCAAGCAGTGCTAGAGATCTCGGAATCAAACGGCACCTAATATAGGTAACTATGTTAAATAACCGGACCTAAATCGGAAGACTGGGAAGCATTAGGGTTTGTAAACCAAACGAGTGTGGAGACTCGTGTGATATGGTTTAACAAAGCCTACATACTAAATGAAACCTAACATAACTGCCTACGACCCATTACGACCCGTTTAGGTAGCTTATGCTACTTTAACGCGTCGTTCGCGTGAAACGCGTTCGGATCGCCTAACTAGTCCTATGACAAGTGTTATATGCCTAAACATGTTACAAAATCAGTTATGTGACAAAAGTTTAGGTTACATATGCTTAATTACCAATTATACATGAAAAGGGTATTCTGGTAATTTACCTAAGGCATATAAACTACCTATCATACAACTACTTAAACGATGTGCCCATAGGGTATAACCTCGGAAGGTTATTCCCTACACTATGGTCACCTAATGTATTTGGTCGGATCCTAATGATCGACCAAACTGGGTCGGGTTCGAAGGTATAAGCGATTTATTAGATCGCTTACCCTACGACCCTAGACAACGTGGTAATCAGTAGGCATAGTCCCAAGGGACTATAACCAACGTGATTACACTCACGTTGCGAAGTTCAAACGAACTTCGCATTGACCATTACTGGTCAATGCTGAAAGTCAAACAAAGTTTGACTTTCTGACTCGAAAAGCAGTAAAAATAAGGAAAAGAACGAAGGAATACTTACGAAGGGTCCCCGAATGCTAATCCCGATCCAAGAACTCAGGTATGAAACAATGGTTTCAACTTAGAGCTCTCAAATCAGAATTCTTGTGCAAAATTAGGTTGTGTGGGTTGGGTATTTATAGGAATACCCGAACCGTTAGGATCGTTCCATGGAAAACGTGCCATGAATCCAACCCGTACACTTGTCGGAACCTTATGGTGGCTGGAAATCCATCCTTATCAGATGACTAGATAATTAGGAATGTGTGGTTGTGGTTAATCCAGCTGAAAACAGGCTGTTAAGTACATTGCATCTGGTCTGCAGACCCCTAGCGCACCGCTACGCTAAAAGTGTAGCGCACCGCTAGGCTTAAGTTTGGCAGATTTACACTTTTGGTCCCTGTCATGCATTCAGCCCATTTTCGACACGTTTAAGGCCCGTTAACCCCATTTCAAAGCTCTAAAATGAAGTTAAAGTATAGGGAACTTAAAATGTGTTCAAAAATATCTCGGATGTCGGTTCGTTTGGCCGTACGAACGCGATGTTCGCTTAATTACGACGGAATGCGCACAAGCGCGAAAAACGATCCAAATGACGCGACGAATGGATTTTTCTTAAGGCGAACCATAAAATATAATGTAGTCATGCTTACATAAATTTTTGGATGTCCGGATGTATTCAGAACGTAAGTTATGCGCGAAAATGCAAACTTGTGCACTTTTTGACACTTTTAGTCCCTGAATGACCCAAAAGTTTATTTTAGCATACCGAACCCCTCAAAGCCTATTTCTAAGCTATATAAAGGATATTTATGGTATGTTTAACTTATGGTCATGTTCCGGAATGTTCGTTACAGTTCAAATTGACATACTTTCGCAGTTTGTCATATTAGGTCCCTGTAAGCGAATTAGCTTGTTTTTGCCATACCAAAGCCTTCAAAACTTATTTCTAAGTTATGTAAAGGTTAATTAAGGTATGTTAAGACTATTTCACTATTCCGGAGTGTTTGTTTCATTAAACTGGTTATATTTACGCATCGGTGCGCGTATAACCTTCCAGAAAGCGATTTAGAGTTTGGAATTGAACAAAAATTGATATGTGCAAATGATACACATATTTTTACAAATCCCAAGTATGAAATATAATATTTCATTGGTTTGGTATTTTTTTGATGGCCGTGAAGGCACAGGTGTTACATGCTACATTTAGGATGGACTCGTGCCTTAGCAACTTTAAAACTTGGAAGATCATAGTTGTACTTATTTGATTGTATTAAAACAATGAGTTCATTTATTCAATAAAACAAAATTTATTTATTCCATGGTTACGAAACAATGATTCTGTTACAACACTCCCCGACGTTTCCGCCACGTCTGGTTGTTCTACGTGGTCGGGGTGTGACAGAAAAGTTGGTATCAGAGCCAATGGTTATAGGGAATTAGGTTATTAGTAATGCTTTGACCTAGACTATAACCTTCCTAGGACCCTAACACAAGTTTTCTTGTGTTTAGTTTTAAAACAATACCGTCACTTATTCTTAGGTGACAACCACAATAAGAACACAAATTTCTATCCCGCTTTGAAAACTAATCATCTGTTCTAGGATGATTTATTATATGGTTTTGAACCCTCTAAGTTTTCAAATCCCGTCAAAGTTGGTCTAAATAATGTGAACACGTGCAAACTGGAAGGGTGGGTGCCTGTACCCTGAGTTTTCTGTCTAAGGCTAGAGTGTTCGTACAAATCCACATAATCGGACCAGTCACTCTTACCTAGGAACTCTTGGGGTGAGTGTCCACTTATAGGCGAGCATGTCTTCGCGATACATTATTTTTGACCTATTTACTTTGATTAATCACCGGGGTCATTTGTTGCTTTGTAGTAACAAACAAATGACCACTATCCTTGCTTTCATCAGATTTGTTTCATCTCATTCTTTTCGTCTAATTCTCTCACTCGTTTCCTTTCATGTTTCCTCCTTTAGAATGCCTCCTCGACACGACAATCAGATGGCGAATGCCGAACTGGCGGAAATCATCACGCAGCAAATGGCTGCTGCCTTCCCAAATCTTTATGCTCAAATGATTCAAGCCATCAACAACAACAATGCTCCATGCAATTTCAAGAATTTTAACTCGGCTAAACCGCTCAAGTTTAGTGGTACTGAGGGAGCAACTGGGCTTCTTCAATGGTTTGAGAGCATTGAGAA
Source organism: Helianthus tuberosus (assembly GCA_030545235.1). NCBI lineage: Eukaryota > Viridiplantae > Streptophyta > Magnoliopsida > Asterales > Asteraceae > Helianthus > Helianthus tuberosus. Next base: position 106,179,437 of record CM060424.1, on the reverse strand, counting down.
TACTTTCCGTCACGTTCAGTGTCCTGAAAATCGCAAGGTCGAGTTTTCTTCGAGTGTGTTTCAGAAGAGGGCTCTTACGTGGTGGAATGGGGTGATGAGAGACCGCGGTGCTGAGGTTGCATTAGCACAGACTTGGGCCGAGCTTAGGGCTCTTATGATGAAGGAATTCTGTCCTCGTCATGAGCTAAGGGCTCTAGAAAGGGAATTTGATGATTTGAAGCAAGACAGTGGGGAACATCGAGCCTACACTGACCGCTATGAGGAATTGAGCTTGTTATGCCCTACTATGGTTACGCATCTGGATAAGGCGATTGAGAAATACATTGATGGTCTTCCTGACGTAATTCAGGATATTGTTACTGGCAGCAACCCTACTACTGTCAGACAAGCCATTGAATTGTCTGCCACTCTGACTGAATCCCATATCAGGAAGCGCAAGCTATTTCGGAAGGGCGACTCAAGACCATCTGACAAACTGCTCAAGTGGAACCAAAGGAAGAAAATGTTGAGGTGACCAAGAAGAAGAAGCGCAAAGCCTCTCAAAACTATGCTGTAACTGCTCAAGACAAACAGGTTGCACCAAACCAGCCAGCACAACCTCGCAAAAGGCAAAACTATGTTGGTACCGCACCTTTGTGCAACAAGTGAAACCGTCATCATTTGGAGCAAGAGCAGTGTCACAAATGTACCCACTGTGGGCGGTTGGGACATTTGATCAATGTTTGTCATTATGCAAATCAAGCTGCTGCAAACCCTGCTGCTGTTCAAGCACGGTTCCCTCCGGGGTCATGTTATAACTGTGGTGACCTTACTCACTACAGAAACAATTGCCCAAGACTTGTTAACGCACCTCCAGCGTGAGGACGAGCATTTAACATCAATGAGGCAAACATGAACAATGATGCAGCAGTGAACAATTAGTGTTTTATAATTCCTTGGTTGTTATCTTTTGACACTTCAAGATAATTCGGTTGTTACATAAATAAAAGATTTGTTGTTTTTATTATGCTTTTATGTGAATGTTTGATTCAACCTTATGATGTCAACCCAAAGACAAACTACTCGTATGGTTCTGTCATTTTATGATCACTTGTGATCTCCCCAAGGACCTTAAACACTCGTTTCTTTTAAGAAACAAAGCCAAACTCTTATTGAGAATCCCTCTATCTTTATAGATAGATCCTTAAAAATCATTAAAGTTCCAAATGAAATCCATGGATTGGATTCCTAGTGTGCTTTAAATATCCATACCTAAAGATAACAAATTAAAGAACCAAGTTAACTAATTATGTGCTTATGTGTTTTTCTTATATGTTTTGTGGTTTTATGTGATCCATCCAAATCCTCATAGAATCTTCCATATCTCATACGAGAGATTCATAATAGGATATCCAAAGTTACTATCTTAAATCCTTAATGGACTTCTACGTTGTAGTCAAGTCCCTTGGGTTTTAAAGTACTATTCTATAAGTGGACCTCTTGTATGGTCTGGTTAAACAGATTGATTTTGAAAATCTGATTAGAAATATCATGTGATGATATAATTAAAAAGATCTCTTAAGTGGTCTATTTAAAGAGATCGTACGACGGTCTAGTTAAGAAGATCATGCGTTGATCTAGTTAAAAGGCTCGTTCGTTGATCTAATTAAAAGGACCCTTTGGTGGTCTAGTCGAGTCGTTTCATGTTTATTCAAGTGATTATTTTTCCTACACATTATGAAATAAACTGTGCGGACTGTGCAGGGAATTACGTAATTATGGAGGCCTACATAATTATGGAATTCAGTGCACAGAAACCACAAGAAGTTTTGTCATGTGTTAAGACATGTAGTGACGAGAATAATGATACGGGAGAAGTCTTGGACTTTGACCGATGTCATTTATTCTCACACTCCCCAATTCCGATCTCAATCATACACCAAGTTTCCTATGATAAGTCTTCATAAGAAACGTTCTTCTGTCCGTAGTTCAAAATTCCATGTTTTACTACTACAAGGAATTCACTTTGAGGGTTAACAAATTCTCTAAGAGTCCTAACATGACCCAGAGTTTTACTTAAGGGTTCAATGGATCTATTAGAAGGCGAAACCGTCACAGCTGTCTTCATAAGTTTCCTCTAGAATTAAATTTCGGGATGAAATTTCCTAAAGTAGGGGAGACTGTGACACCTGTGTCACTTCAACCATCAAACAAATGCCAAACCAATGAAATATTGTATTTCATACTTGGGATTTGTAAAAATATGTGTATCGTTTGCACATATCAACTCTTGTTCGATTCTAAGCTTTAAATCGCTTTCTGGAGGGTTATACGCGCTCTGATGCGTAAATATAACCAGATTAATCCAACGAACACTCCGGAATAGTGAAATAGGCTTAACATACCTTAAATAACCTTTACATAACTTAGAAATAAGTTTTAAAGGCTTTGGTATGGCAAAAACAAGTTAATTCGCTTACAGGGACTAAACTTGACAAACTGCGAAAGTATGCCAATTTAAACTGTAACGGACATTCTGGAACATGACCATAAGTTAAACACACCTTAAATATCCTTTATATAGCTTAGAAATTGGCTTTGAGGGGTTCGGTGTGCTAAAATAAACTTTTGGGTCATTCAGGGACTAAAAGTGTCAAAAAGTGCACAAGTTTGCATTTTCGCACATAACTCACGTTCTGAATACATCTGGACATCCAAAAATTTATGTAAGCACTAAAATATTTTATTTTAGTGTTTGGCATAAGAGAAATCCATTCGTCACGCCATTTGGATCGTTTTTCGCGCTTATGCGCATTCCGTCGTAATTAACCGAACAACGCAATTGTACGGCCAAACGAACCGACATCCGAGATATTTTTGAGCATATTTTGAGTTTCCTATACTTTAACTTCATTTTAGAGCCTTGAAATGAGGATAACGGTGTCACACCCCGACCGCGTATAACAACGGACCGCGGCGGAAACGCCGGGGAGTGAATCGCGACAGAATTAATTGTTTCATAACCATGGCATACAAAGTTGTATTTTATTTATTAAACAAGGGTGTTACATTGTTTCAAACAGGAAATTTAAAGAGTTCAGAACATAATTAAACATAGTCTATCTTCTTTTAAAGTCTCTAAGGCACAGGTCCGCCCTAGTATCATGATCAACATCCTATGGAAAAGCACCTGAAAACACATGTGAAAATAGGTACGTCAGCATAAAAATGCCTGTGAGATACATAGGTTTGTGAAAATAAGATTCATGACTTGTATTTGAGAAAATGTTTAGTCATGAACCTTGTAATTTGCTTTGTCTTGTAAATCATTTGAAAAACGATAAGATCAGTTGATATGTATAAGTAAATGTAAGGTTAAATGAATAACCATGTAAAATGAGTTTGTATAAGATAAGTTGATTGTAAAACAATGTCTTATGAAAAGTATGTTATTTGTATAAAATGTTTGTTTGGTTGTGTTTTACATTTTTTATGTTTTGACTTTTATGTAATGTCAAACTCTACATCACTTTCTGGAGAGTTATACGCAAACTGGTGCGTAAACGTACTCAGTTTAATGCGAGAAATACTCCGGAACATCATCATATACTCAACATACCTTAAATAACCTTTACATAACTTAGAAATAAGTTTTGAAGGCTTTGGTATGGCAAAAACAAGTAAATTCGCTTACAGGGTCTAAAATTGACAAACTGCGAAAGTATGCCAATCTGAACTGTAACGAACATTCCGGAACATGACCATAAGTTAAACACACCTTAAATATCCTTTACATAGCTTAGAAATAGGCTTTGAGGGGTTTGGTGTGCTAAAATAAACTTTTGGGACATTCAGGGACTAAAAGTGTCAAAAAGTGCACAAGTTTGCATTTTCGCGCATAACTTACATTCTGAATACATCCGGACATCCAAAAATTTTATGAAAGCATGACTACATTATACTTTAGTGTTCGCCTTAAGAAAAATCCATTCGTTGCGTCATTTGGATCGTTTTTCGCGCTTATGCGCATTCCGTCGTAATTAAGCGAACATCGCGTTCGTACGGCCAAACGAACCAACATCAGACAGATTTTTGAACATGTTTCATGTCCACAATGTTTAGGCAATATTTTAGGGCCTTAAAGTTGTCTTTACGGGCCTTAGAAGTGCCGGAAATGGGCTGAATACACAACAGGGACCAAAAATGTAATTTCTGATCTGCAACTGTCAGGCGGCCCGCCTCAGTTTCTGATCTTTCTCACGCGGGCCGCGTCCGCCTGTCTGATCAGATTAGAACGAACAGTCAGCACGATCCAGCTGTTTTAACCACAACCACATGCTTGCAACTTGCCTAATCTGTTGATAAACATCATTTTTAGCCACCATGAGTTTCCGACACTTGTACGGCTTGGATTAAGGCACAATATTCAACAAACGATCTTAACGGTTACCCGAAAACTATAAATACCCCACCCCCCTTTGTTCATAATCAGTAGAAACTTGAATTGAGAAACTCTAAGTTGAAACATTTGTTTCATACCTGAGATTTTCGAATCGAGTTTAGCATTCGGGGACCCTTCGTAAGTATTCTTTTGTTCTTTTCCTTATTTTTACTGCTTTTCGAGTCAGAAAGTCAAACTTTGTTTGACTTTCAGCGTTGACCAGTAATGGTCAATGCGAAGTTCGTTTGAACTTCGCAACGTGAGTGTAATCACGTTGGTCATAGTCCCTTGGGACTATGCCCACTGATTACCACGTTGTCTAGGGTCGTAGGGTAGGCGATCTAATAAATCGCCTATACCTTCGAACCCAACCCAGTTTGGTCGATCATTAGGATCCGACCAAACACATTAGGTGACCATAGTAGGTAGGGAATAACCTTCCGAGGTTATACCCTATGGTCACATCGTTTAAGTAGTTGTATGATAGGTAGTTTATATGCCTTAGGTAAATTACCAGAATACCCTTTTCATGTATAATATTACATAGCGTAACGTTATTTGAATCATTTCAGTTTGATACATATAACATTTTATACAAATAACATACTTTTCATAAGACATTGTTTTACAATCAACTTATCTTATACAAACTCATTTTACATGGTTATTCATTTAACCTTACATTTACTTATACATATCAACTGATCTTATCGTTTTTCAAATGATTTACAAGACAAAGCAAATTACAAGGTTCATGACTAAACATTTTCTCAAATACAAGTCATGAATCTTATTTTCACAAACCTATGTATCTCACAGGCATTTTTATGCTGACGTGCCTATTTTCACATGTGTTTTCAGGTGCTTTTCCATAGGATGTTGATCATGATACTAGGGCGGACCTGTGCCTTAGAGACTTTAAAAGAAGATAGACTATGTTTAATTATGTTCTGAACTCTTTAAATTTCCTGTTTGAAACAATGTAACACCCTTGTTTAATAAATAAAATACAACTTTGTATGCCATGGTTATGAAACAATTAATTCTGTCGCGATTCACTCCCCGGCGTTTCCGCCGCGGTCCGTTGTTATACGCGATCGGGGTGTGACAGAAGAGTTGGTATCAAAGCCAATGGTTATAGGGAATTAGGTTATTAGTAATGCTTTGACCTAGTACAAACCAATTGTCAAGTGTTATTGTGTAAACCATGTCAAAATGTCTATGTCCAATGTAAACCACTAAATGTGTATATAAATGTCAAAACATAAAAAATGTAAAACACAACCAAACAAACATTGGGATCAAATAACATTGTTTTATTGATAATAGAACTGTTCATAGTGATTACAAGCACAGTTGTTACAAACGGGGTTCAAACGCATCGAAAATAGCTTAAACGGGCTGCAGGGACCATTTCTGCCATTTTTGAAACTTTTCTGAATCTGGTGCATGGTGGCGTAGCGTGTAACACCTGTGTCATTTCAACCATCAAACAAATGCCAAACCAATGAAATATTGTATTTCATACTTGGGATTTGTAAAAATATGTGTATCGTTTACACATATCAATTCTTGTTCGATTTCAAGCTCTAAATCGCTTTCTGGAAGGTTATACGCGCACTAATGCGTAAATATAACCAGTTCAATCCAACGAACACTCCGGAATAGTGAAATAGGCTTAACATACCTTGAATAACCCTTACATAACTTATATATAAGTTTTGGAAGGTTTGGTGTGGTGAAATCAAGTTAAATCGCTTACAGGGACTAAAGTTGACAAACTGCGAAAGTATGCCAATTTGAACTGTAACAGACCTTCCGGAACATGACCATAAGTTAAACATACTATAAATATCCTTTACATAGCTTAGAAATAGGCTTTGAGGGGTTCGGTGTGCTAAAATAAACTTTTGGGTCATTCAGGGACTAAAAGTGTCAAAAAGTGCACAAGTTTGCATTTTCGCGCATAACTTACGTTCTGAATACATCCGGACATCCAAAAATTTATGTAAGCACTAAAATATTTTATTTTAGTGTTCTCCATAAGAAAAATCCATTCGTCACGTCATTTGGATCGTTTTTCGCATTCGGGACCAGATTCGATGTATTAGCCGTTGTTTAATTCACAACCACACATTCTAAACTTGCTTAGTCAGCGGATAAGGATGGAATTTTGGTACCATAACTTTGCAACACATGTATGGATGGAATTTAAACACCTAAACACCATAACTTTGCAACACATGTATGGATGGAATTTAAACACCTAAACACCATAACTTTTCAACACATGTACGGATGGGATTAAGGCACGTTTTCCATGAAACGATCTTAACGGTTCGGGTATTCCTATAAATACCCCATACCCCCTATTGCTAAAATCACTAGAATTCTGATTTGAGAACCTCAAAGTTGAAACCATTGTTTCATACCTGAGATTCTTGAATCGGGATTAGCATTCGGGGACCCTTCGTAAGTATTCTTTCGTTCTTTTCCCTATTTTATTGCTTTTCGAGTCCGAAAGTCAAACTTTGTTTGACTTTCAGCGTTGACCAGTAATGGTCAATGCGAAGTTCGTTTGAACTTCGCAACGTGAGTGTAATCACGTTGGTCATAGTCCCTTGGGACTATGCCCACTGATTACCACGTTGTCTAGGGTCGTAGGGTAAGCGATCTAATGAATCGCTTATACCTCGAACCTGACCCAGTTTGGTCGATCATTAGGATCCGACCAAACACATTAGGTGACCATAGTAGGTAGGGAATAACCTTCCGAGGTTATACCCTATGGTCACATCGTTTAAGTAGTTGTATGATAGGTAGTTTATATGCCTTGGTAAATTACCAGAATACCCTTTTCATGTATAATTGGTAATTAAGCATATGTAACCTAAACATTTGTCACATAACTGATTATGTAATATGTTTAGGCATATAACACTTGTCATAGGGCTAGTTAGGCGGTCCAAACGCGTTTCACGCGAACGACGCGTTAAAGTAGCATAAGCTACCTAAACGGGTCGTAATGGGTCGTAGACACTTAGGTTAAGTTTCATTTAGTATGTAGGCTTTGATTAACCATATCACATGAGTTCCTACACTCATTTGGTTTACAAACCCTCATGCTACCCAGTCTTCCGATTTAGGTCCGGTTTATTAATGTAGTTACCTATATTAGGTGCCGTTTGATATTCCGCGATCTCTAGCATTGCTTGGTGGTTATCCTAGGACTTCTGAGCAATCTCAAGTGAGTACATAGACCCCTCTTTTACTGTTTTCCAAACTGTTTTGGGGTGGAACACATGTGCCTACTTGTTACTTTCATGCTTTCCTGTTTTAACATCATATACTGCTATGTTCGTTAGTACATTATAGTACATGATTTTATGACATTTCATGCTAGGTGTGCCCAATTGTGTGCATTACTTAGTACATCGTTTTACATGACATTTTGACATAGACATTCGACATAGACATTTCGGCATAGACATTTTAACATGATTGACATTTGATCATGCATTTCCCACAAAACATAACTTTGATTTAAACCAAGTTTTACTTCAATACTTTGTTTTGTGCATATGGTTTAGTTGAGACATTTCACTTGCCATACATGACATTTTGACATAGACATTTGACATGGATATTTGACATAGACATTTGACATGGATATTTGACATAGACATTTTGATATGATTTACATCTTGACATGAACACTTTGACATATTACCCAATACATTTGACAATTGATTTAAACATAGACTTCTTACATTGGTTAGTTTGGTTTGATTAAGTGATTAAGTAACGATGCGTGTGTAATATGATACAAGCATGGTGGATACGCCGCTGGTACTTCCTATATATAAGTGTTTGTATGGTATTACATATCGTAGCGTTATTTGAATCATTTCAGTTTGAGACATATAACATTTTATACAAATAACATACTTTTCACAAGACATTGTTTTACAAACAACTTATCTTATACAAATCCATTTTACTATGGTTATTCATTTAACCATACATTATTCACTTATTTATACATATCATCTGAACTCATTGTTTTTCAAATGATTTACAAAACAAAGCAAATAACAAGGTTCATGACTAAACATTTTCTCAAACATAAGTCATGAAACCTATTTTCACAAAACCTATGTATCTCACAGGCATTTTTATGCTGACGTACCTATTTTCACATGTGTTTTTCAGGAACTGTTGCATAAGATGATCAAGATACACATAGGCAGACTTGGGCTTTAGTGACAATAAAAGATGCAAGACTAGTTAATTATGTTGTATTTCTTGTTTGTTAAGACATTGTAACACTTTTAATCAATAAAACGAAACTTCAATTGCCATGGATTTGAAACAGTTAATTCTGTTACAACACTCCCCGACATTTCCGCCACGTTTTGTATGTTCCACGTGGTCGGGGTGTGACAGAAAAGATGGTATCAGAGCCAATGGTTATAGGGAATTAGGTTATTAGTAATGCTTTTGTCACACCCCGACCACGTAGAACATACAAAACGTGGCGGAAACATCGGGGAGTGTTGTAACAGAATTAATGTTTCACAACCATGGAAATTATAGTTTCGCTTTATTGATTAAAAGTGTTACAATGTCTTAACAAACAAAGAAATACAACATAATTAACTAGTCTTGTATCTTTTATTGTCACTAAAGCCCAAGTCTGTCTATGTGTATCTTGATCATCTTATGCAACAGCTCCTGAAAAACACATGGGAAAATAGGTACGTCAGCATAAAAATGCCTGTGAGATACATAGGTTTTGTGAAAATAAGATTCATGACTTATGTTTGAGAAAATGTTTAGTCATGAACCTTGTTATTTGCTTTGTCTTTTAAATCATTTGAAAAACGATAAGATCAGATGATAAGTCTAAATAAATGTAAGGTTAAATGAATAACCAAGTAAAATATGTTTGCATAAGATAAGTTGTTTATGAATCAATGTCTTGTGAAAAGTATGTTATTTGTATGAAATGTTCTATGTCTCAAACTGAAATGATTCAAATAACGTTACGACATGTAATACCATACAAACACTTATATATAGGAAGTACCAGCGGCGTATCCACCATGCTTGTATCATATTACACACGCATCGTTACTTAATCACTTAATCAAACCAAACCAAACAATGTAAAATGTTCATGTCAAGATGTAAATCATGTCAAAATGTCTATGTCAAATATCCAAGTCAAATGTCTATGTCAAATATCCATGTCAAATGTCTATGTCAAATATCCATGTCAAATGTTGATAGTCCAAAAGTAGTCAAGTAATGTATAACCAAAATGATATGTATGGTAAGTAAAATTTAGACTACTTAAACCATAAGTAAAAATGTACAAAACAAAGTATTGAAGTAAAACTTGGTTTAAATCAAAGTTATGTTTTGTAAGATATATGCATGCTATACTGAATATGAACATTTATGTGGTATTGTGAAAATTCATACATCCAAGCCTTGAGACAGACGGATAACTATGTAAAAGTGAGTTATCAAGAGAATATGTATTCGGATTCGGTCATTCCTTTCATCCCCTTTCCCTGGGATGTCCGGAACGGGATTTGTCAAGTCCTATGGTACCACTACCTACTAACGAACGGCATGATCGGTGTTAATGAATGTATAGTATAGTTTAAACAAACCAAATGTCATACCAAAATGTAAGCATGTTTTATGAAGATAATGTACCTAGTATGCTAGAGTAAACATACAGGGTAAAGCTGTAAAACAATGTGTCCATATGTTACTGGAACATATGCAACAGAGATGCAGTATAAAACAATGTACTAAGTATACAAAGTCATCATACATAGTAGAAAAGTCATGTAAAACAATGTACTAAGTATGCAAAGTCATCATACAAAGCATAGAACACCATGAAATCATGTACTATAAATGTACTAATGAACATAGCAAGTATATGATGTGAAAACATGAAAGTAACAAGTAGGCACATGTGTTTCACCCCAAAACAGTTTGGAAAACAGTAAAAGAGGGGTCTATGTACTCACTTGAGATTGCTCAGAAGTCCTAGGATAACCACCAAGCAAAGCTAGAGATCACGGAATCAAACGGCACCTACTATAGGTAACTACATTAATAAACCGGACCTAAATCGGAAGATCGGGTAGCATTAGGGTTTGTAAACCAAACGAGTGTAGAGACTCGTGTCATTTGGTTTAACAAAGCCTACATACTAATTGAAACCTAACATAATTGTTTACGACCCATTACGACCCGTTTAGATAGCTTATGCTACTTTAACGCGTCGTTCGCGTGAAACGCGTTCGGACCGTCTAACTAGTCCTATGACAAGTGTTATATGCCTAAACATGTTACAAAATCAGTTATGTGACAAAAGTTTAGGTTACATATGCTTAATTACCAATTATACATGAAAAGGGTATTTTGGTAATTTACCTAAGGCATATAAACTACCTATCATACAACTACTTAAACGATATGACCATAGGGTATAACCTCGGAAGGTTATTCCCTACCTACTATGGTCACCTAATGTATTTGGTCGGATCCTAATGATCGACCAAATGGGTCGAGTTCGAAGGTATAGGCGATTTATTAGATCGCCTACCCTACGACTCTAGACAACGTGGTAATCAGTGGGCATAGTCCCAAGGGACTATGACCAACGTGATTACACTCACGTTGCGAAGTTCAAACGAACTTCGCATTGACCATAACTGGTCAATGTAGAAAGTCAAACAAAGTTTGACTTTCAGACTCGAAAGACTCGAAAGGCAATAAAAGAACGAAAGAATACTTACGAAGGGTCCCCGAATGCTAATCCCGATTCAAGAACTCAGGTATGAAACAATGGTTTCAACTTAGAGCTCTCAAATCAGAATTCTTGTGCCTTAAAACAATGAAAGGCATGGGGTATATATAGTTTTCGGGTAACCGTTAAGATCGTTTGTTGTAAAACGTGCCATGATCCAAGGCGTACACTTGTCGGAACCTTATGGTGGCTGAAATTAGGTTCTTATCCGCTGACTAGACGATTGAGAATGTGTGGTTGAGAATCGAACAGCTGGGACCCGCTTGTTAAAACATTGAATCTGATCAGATAGGCAGTTGCGTAGCGCGACGGGTAGCCCCATAGGCCTCGCGCTACGCTAGCACCCTCCCCCCCTGAATCAGAAAGTTTCAAAATTGGCAGCAATGGTCCCTGCACGTGTTTAAGGCCTTTTTCGATGCGTTTGAACCCCGTTAACCTCATTTCAAGGCTCTAAAATGAAGTTAAAGTATAGGGAACTCAAAACATACTCAAAAATATGCCGGATGATGGTTCGTTTGGTCGTACGAACGCGATGTTCGCTTAATTACGACGGAATGCGCATAAGCGCGAAAAACGATCCAAATGACGCGACGAAAGGATTTTTCTTATGGCGAACACTAATATAAAATATAGTCATGCTTACATAAATTTTTAGATGTCCAGATGTATTCAGAACGTAAGTTATGCGCGAAAATGCAAACTTGTGCACTTATTGACACTTTTAGTCCCTGAATGACCCAAAAGTTTATTTTAGCATACCGAACCCCTCAAAGCCTATTTCTAAGCTATGTAAAGGATATTTATGGTATGTTTAACTTATGGTCATGTTCCGGAATGTTCGTTACAGTTCAAATTGACATACTTTCGCAGTTTGTCATATTTAGTCCCTGTAAGCGATTAAACTTTGATTTCACCACACCAAACCTTCCAAAACTTATTTCTAAGTTATGTAAAGGTTATTTAATGTATGTTAAGCCTATGTCACTATTCCGGAGTGTTTGTTGCATTAAACTGGTTATATTTCCGCATCGGTGCGCGTATAACCTTCCAGAAAGCGATTTAGAGTTTGAAATTGAACAAGAATTGATATGTGCAAATGATACACATATTTTTACAAATCCCAAGTATGAAATACAATATTTCATTGGTTCGGTATTTGTTTGATGGCCGTGGAGGCACAGGTGTTACAGTCTCCCCTACTTTAGGAAATTTCGTCCCGAAATTTATTTAGAGGAAACTTGTGAGAGTTTAAAACATGAAGTTGAAAAGATCGAACAACATTGGTTAGGGTTCTTGAACTTCTAGTAACCTTAATAACATTATGTTTGCAATGTAAGAGGGACACTTATATACAAGTATATGAAGCGTCATTGGTGCGTCCACCATGCTTCCATTACATCGTTCTCATTTTGTTATTGTTGTCACTATCGGTTCTTACACATAATAAACCTTACTAGATTTATGTGCACTAAATTTCATAATTATGTACGCGTCCATAATCAGACAATTCCTTGCACAGTTCACACAGTCTATTTTATAATGTGTAGGGGAAAACCAAATGAACAATCCTGTGATGAGTGTGACTAGACCGCCATAGAGTCCTTTTGACCAAATCAATAAATGATCTAAATAGACTATCAAGGAGTCTGTCCAGCTACATCACTAGATGTCGTCTTTTAACCAAATTGTGTATCAATCTTTTTTACTAGACCACTAAAGGGTCTCCTATGAATCATGGAGCGGTACTTATATAATCCAAGGGTCTTAACTATTACATAGAAGCCCATTGAGGATTGAAGGTAGTACCTTTTGAATATCCTGCTACGAATCCCTCATATGAAGATATGAAAGATCCTGCGAGGATTTGGATAACGAATATCCAGAGTATTAAAAACACAAAAAATGCATAAAAGAAAACATAAGATGAATAAACACATAGTCACATAACCACAAAATTATTTAACTAGAAGTTTGTTCTGCTAACAGAGTACATGTATTTAAAGCACACTAGGAATCCATCTCGTGGATTTCATTTGGCACTTTAAACATTATCAAGAATCTAACTATAAAGATAGAAAGAATCAAAAAGAAAATTCGATTTCGATTACTAGAACCCGAAATGTTCGAATTAAGGTACATAAAGAATCCGATTAAGGACTCTGATTTGAATGATGATCATCCACAAGGGTCTAAATATGAAGATAAAAAGATCCCATATGAATTTTTAGAAGTTGAAGATGTTTTGAAACCTTGCACTGGATGTGCTTAGGTCAAAACATGATGTAAAATGCTTATGAAGTTGAGATGCCTGATATGTCAAGGCGACATATGAAGCGGAATTTGAAGGTTAAGTCAATGTATGAGGAAAATATTTTTGAAAACTATGCATGGGGTTCCTTTAAGAAAAATGTGTTTAACGTTTTTGAAACCTTATATATAATACTTTTGAAATCATAAAGTAGGTGTATTAGATAGATATATTTACAAAAATGTTTTAAAATCATGCGAGATGAATTTTGAAATTATGTATAAGGTTTTTGAAAGACATGAATGATGCTTTTCGAAATCATGCACTTGATAAGAAAATGTATTGTGTTAATATTGTCTTCAGACTATATGAAATATTTTGAAATTAGAAAGGTTGGTTTTGATAACATGGCCAAATGTTTTTGAAATAACATAGACAATGTATCTAGAAAAATTGTTTTCAAACTATATGAAATGTTCTGAGATCATGAAGATTGTGTTGAAATACTTGTACTGTGTATGTTGAAAAATCAAAACGTAATGGGTATGAGATAAGAAAATACCCTTAGTTATCTAACCAAGGATTTAAAGGTAAAGATGTGCTGAAGCATGATTACTCATAATGTCACTTTATTTTCTGTACTTCGTATCTTAGAATGAAACGAGTACTTAAAATTTTCGAGGGAATCATGAGCAATCATTTGAAAGAGAGAAATCACAAGAGTAGTTTGTAAGGTACATAGTTCCTTGATGTAGGTATCATAGGAAAAGCCATACACATATGTAACTATACTTGTATATCAGCATTTGTGAACAACGATTTATTTATAAACAAAACAGATTGTTTCACATTACAAGGAAACAAAAGAACAAAAGCGTAAGACAGCAACATCCTTTGTTCAGCTGAATGCTCATCCGTGGGTCGGATTTGCATTAGCAAGCTTTGGGCATCGGTTTCTGTAGTGGGTCAGATCCCCACAATTGTAACAGGCACCAGGTGGGTAGTGTGGTCGTGCAGCTTGACCCTGTTGCTGAGCAAGAGGCTGAGCAACTTGTTGAGCCGGGTTCTGAACTGGGCGATTCGGATTAGCAGGGATGCGGCAGGTGTTAGCAAGATGACCAGATCTTCCGCAGTTAGTGCACTGACGACACTGGAGGTGTGGTTGATGATGGCCGTTACACCTGTTGCACAAAGGTGCATTGCCAAAATAAGGCTTCTTGGCTAGTGGTTGCGCAGGCTGATTTGATGCAGCTTGGGCCTGTGCAGTAATGGCATTGTTTTGGGAAACCTTACGCTTCCTTGCCCTCTTGGATGAACTAGAATCCTTCCCATTCTTGTTTTGACCTTTCTTGCTATCCTCCTTGTCAGACGACTGTTTCTCGCCCTTGTCACCCTTCCTGTGTAATTTATTCTTCCGAATCTGCGACTCAGTCAATGTCGCTGATAACTCGATCGCCTGACGGAGTGTGGCAGGGTTACTACCAGTAAGGATGTCTTGTACCGAGTCAGGTAGGCCGTCGATGTACCTTTCGATAGCTATGTCAAGTGGGGTAACCATTGTCGGGCAAAGCAGACTCAACTCCTCAAACCTATCAGTATACGCCCTGTGCTCACCACTATCTTGCTTCAACTCATCAAATTCCTTCTCCAAAGCTCGCTGCTCATGACGAGGACAGAATTCCCTCATCATAAGAGCCCTAAGTTCAGCCCAGGTTTGCGCAAGAGCAATTTCTGCACCTCGGTCCCTCATAACCCCGTTCCACCATGTGAGAGCCCTCTTCTGGAACACACTTGAAGAAAACTCGATCTTGCGATTTTCCGGACACTGAACGTGGCGGAAAGTATTCTCAATGCTCTCGAACCACTGAAGAAGCCCAGTTGCTCCCTCAGAGCCACTAAACTTGAGTGGTTTAGCCTGATTAAAGTCCTTGTATTTGCATAGGGCATTGTTGTTGTTGTTGGCTTGTTGCCATTGAGCAAAGAGATTTGGAAATTGGGCAGCCATCTGCTGCGCAATAATTTCTGCCAGTTCGGCAGTCTCTATCTGGTTCTCGCGTCGAGGAGGCATTCTAAAAGAGGAAACATGAAAGGAAACGAGTGAGAGAATTAGACGAAAAGAATGAGATGAACAAATCTGATGAAAGCAAGGATAGTGGTCATTTGTTTGTTACTACAAAGCAACAAACGACACACAGTGACTGGTCAAAGTAAATGGGTCAAAAATAATGTATCGCGAAGACATGCTCGCCTATAAGTGAACACTCATCCCAAGAATTCCCAGGTAAGCACAACTGGTCTCGCGTCTGATGAGATGTATACGAAGTGCTTGCCTAGACAGAAAACCCAGAATACAGGCATTCACCCTTCCAGTTTGCACGTGTTCACATTATTTAAAACCCAAAACCTTGTCGAGATTTTGAAAGTTCAAAGGGGTTCAAAACCTTATAACTGAGGGTTCAAAACCTTGTAATAAATCATCCTAGAACAGATGATTAGTTTTCAAAGTGGTTTTGAAATTTATGTTCTTGTTGTGATCGTCACCTAAGGATAGGTGACGGTATTGTTTTATGACTAAACGCAAGTAAACTCGCGTTAGGGTCCTAAGAAGGTTATAGACTAGGTCAAAGCATTACTAATAACCTAATTCCCTATAACCATGGGCTCTGATACCATCTTTTCTGTCACACCCCGACCACGTAGAACATACAAAACGTGGCGGAAACATCGGGGAGTGTTGTAACAGAATTAATGTTTCACAACCATGGAAATTATAGTTTCGCTTTATTGATTAAAAGTGTTACAATGTCTTAACAAACAAAGAAATACAACATAATTAACTAGTCTTGTATCTTTTATTGTCACTAAAGCCCAAGTCTGTCTATGTGTATCTTGATCATCTTATGCAACAGCTCCTGAAAAACACATGGGAAAATAGGTACGTCAGCATAAAAATGCCTGTGAGATACATAGGTTTTGTGAAAATAAGATTCATGACTTATGTTTGAGAAAATGTTTAGTCATGAACCTTGTTATTTGCTTTGTCTTTTAAATCATTTGAAAAACGATAAGATCAGATGATAAGTCTAAATAAATGTAAGGTTAAATGAATAACCAAGTAAAATATGTTTGCATAAGATAAGTTGTTTATGAATCAATGTCTTGTGAAAAGTATGTTATTTGTATGAAATGTTCTATGTCTCAAACTGAAATGATTCAAATAACGTTACGACATGTAATACCATACAAACACTTATATATAGGAAGTACCAGCGGCGTATCCACCATGCTTGTATCATATTACACACGCATCGTTACTTAATCACTTAATCAAACCAAACCAAACAATGTAAAATGTTCATGTCAAGATGTAAATCATGTCAAAATGTCTATGTCAAATATCCAAGTCAAATGTCTATGTCAAATATCCATGTCAAATGTCTATGTCAAATATCCATGTCAAATGTTGATAGTCCAAAAGTAGTCAAGTAATGTATAACCAAAATGATATGTATGGTAAGTAAAATTTAGACTACTTAAACCATAAGTAAAAATGTACAAAACAAAGTATTGAAGTAAAACTTGGTTTAAATCAAAGTTATGTTTTGTAAGATATATGCATGCTATACTGAATATGAACATTTATGTGGTATTGTGAAAATTCATACATCCAAGCCTTGAGACAGACGGATAACTATGTAAAAGTGAGTTATCAAGAGAATATGTATTCGGATTCGGTCATTCCTTTCATCCCCTTTCCCTGGGATGTCCGGAACGGGATTTGTCAAGTCCTATGGTACCACTACCTACTAACGAACGGCATGATCGGTGTTAATGAATGTATAGTATAGTTTAAACAAACCAAATGTCATACCAAAATGTAAGCATGTTTTATGAAGATAATGTACCTAGTATGCTAGAGTAAACATACAGGGTAGAGCTGTAAAACAATGTGTCCATATGTTACTGGAACATATGCAACAGAGATGCAGTATAAAACAATGTACTAAGTATGCAAAGTCATCATACATAGTAGAAAAGTCATGTAAAACAATGTACTAAGTATGCAAAGTCATCATACAAAGCATAGAACACCATGAAATCATGTACTATAAATGTACTAATGAACATAGCAAGTATATGATGTGAAAACATGAAAGCATGAAAGTAACAAGTAGGCACATGTGTTTCACCCCAAAACAGTTTGGAAAACAGTAAAAGAGGGGTCTATGTACTCACTTGAGATTGCTCAGAAGTCCTAGGATAACCACCAAGCAAAGCTAGAGATCACGGAATCAAACGGCACCTACTATAGGTAACTACATTAATAAACCGGACCTAAATCGGAAGATCGGGTAGCATTAGGGTTTGTAAACCAAACGAGTGTAGAGACTCGTGTCATTTGGTTTAACAAAGCCTACATACTAATTGAAACCTAACATAATTGTTTACGACCCATTACGACCCGTTTAGATAGCTTATGCTACTTTAACGCGTCGTTCGCGTGAAACGCGTTCGGACCGTCTAACTAGTCCTATGACAAGTGTTATATGCCTAAACATGTTACAAAATCAGTTATGTGACAAAAGTTTAGGTTACATATGCTTAATTACCAATTATACATGAAAAGGGTATTTTGGTAATTTACCTAAGGCATATAAACTACCTATCATACAACTACTTAAACGATATGACCATAGGGTATAACCTCGGAAGGTTATTCCCTACCTACTATGGTCACCTAATGTATTTGGTCGGATCCTAATGATCGACCAAATGGGTCGAGTTCGAAGGTATAGGCGATTTATTAGATCGCCTACCCTACGACTCTAGTCAACGTGGTAATCAGTGGGCATAGTCCCAAGGGACTATGACCAACGTGATTACACTCACGTTGCGAAGTTCAAACGAACTTCGCATTGACCATAACTGGTCAATGTAGAAAGTCAAACAAAGTTTGACTTTCAGACTCGAAAGACTCGAAAAGCAATAAAAGAACGAAAGAATACTTACGAAGGGTCCCCGAATGCTAATCCCGATTCAAGAACTCAGGTATGAAACAATGGTTTCAACTTAGAGCTCTCAAATCAGAATTCTTGTGCCTTAAAACAATGAAAGGCATGGGGTATATATAGTTTTCGGGTAACCGTTAAGATCGTTTGTTGTAAAACGTGCCATGATCCAAGGCGTACACTTGTCGGAACCTTATGGTGGCTGAAATTAGGTTCTTATCCGCTGACTAGACGATTGAGAATGTGTGGTTGAGAATCGAACAGCTAGGACCCGCTTGTTAAAACATTGAATCTGATCAGATAGGCAGTCGCGTAGCGCGACGGGTAGCCCCATAGGCCTCGCGCTACGCTAGCACCCCCCCCCCCCCCTGAATCAGAAAGTTTCAAAATTGGCAGCAATGGTCCCTGCACGTGTTTAAGGCCTTTTTCGATGCGTTTGAACCCCGTTAACCTCATTTCAAGGCTCTAAAATGAAGTTAAAGTATAGGGAACTCAAAACATACTAAAAAATATGCCGGATGATGGTTCGTTTGGTCGTACGAACGCGATGTTCGCTTAATTACGACGGAATGCGCATAAGCGCGAAAAACGATCCAAATGACGCGACGAAAGGATTTTTCTTATGGCGAACACTAAAATAAAATATAGTCATGCTTACATAAATTTTTAGATGTCCAGATGTATTCAGAACGTAAGTTATGCGCGAAAATGCAAACTTGTGCACTTATTGACACTTTTAGTCCCTGAATGACCCAAAAGTTTATTTTAGCATACCGAACCCCTCAAAGCCTATTTCTAAGCTATGTAAAGGATATTTATGGTATGTTTAACTTATGGTCATGTTCCGGAATGTTCGTTACAGTTCAAATTGACATACTTTCGCAGTTTGTCATATTTAGTCCCTGTAAGCGATTAAACTTTGATTTCACCACACCAAACCTTCCAAAACTTATTTCTAAGTTATGTAAAGGTTATTTAAGGTATGTTAAGCCTATGTCACTATTCCGGAGTGTTTGTTGCATTAAACTGGTTATATTTACGCATCGGTGCGCGTATAACCTTCCAGAAAGCGATTTAGAGTTTGAAATTGAACAAGAATTGATATGTGCAAATGATACACATATTTTTACAAATCCCAAGTATGAAATACAATATTTCATTGGTTCGGTATTTGTTTGATGGCCGTGGAGGCACAGGTGTTACAGCTTTGACCTAGTCTATAACCTTCTTAGGACCCTAACGCGAGTTTACTTGCGTTTAGTCATAAAACAATACTGTCACCTATCCTTAGGCGACGACCACAACAATAACATAAATTTGAAAACCGCTTTGAAAACTAATCATCTGTTCAAGGATGATTTATTACAAGGTTTTGAACCCTCTATTGTAAGGTTTTGAACCCTCTGTTATATGGTTTTGAACCCCTTTGAATTTTCAAAATCTCGTCAAGGTTTTGGGTTTTAAATAATGTGAACACGTGCAAACTGGAAGGGTGAATGCCTGTATTCTGGGTTTTCTGTCTAGGCAAGCACTTCGTATACATCTCATCAGACGCGAGACCAGTTGTGCTTACCTGGGAATTCTTGGGATGAGTGTTCACTTATAGGCGAGCATGTCTTCGCGATACATTATATTGACCCATTTACTTTGATTAGTCACCATCTCATTTGTTTGCCTTTGGTAACAAACAAATGGTCACAATCTTCATGTGTTGTTATTCTCTTTTGACTATCTTTCACTTGTTTCCTCCTATGCCTTTCGTTATCTTCAAGATGCTTCTTCATCGCAACAACAATGTCCGAACCAGGTGCTGCAATTACCCAGCGAATAGGCGTCGTACTCCAGAGGACCGTTGACTTAGCTATCACCATGACTCGCCTCAGGGATGAAGCTGTATAAGGGAACTGCTCCTTGGTGCAATCAAGGCCATCGTCATTATTCAAATCAAATACCTTGTTTCAAATGTACCCACGGTGTACGATGGAGACATTTGGTTAACATGTGTTGCTTTGCTGTTCAAAGCAAAGCAGTTACAAACCCTGTTGCTGCTTAACCTTCAAGTTCTGCTTCATATGTCGCCTTGGCATATCTAGCGCCTCAACCTCATGAACTTTCTACCTTGTGTATCGACTTAAGCACGCCTAGTGCAAGGTGTCGGAACACTCTCGTTACACAAATTCCAAAATCCATGTAGGATCTTTCTATCCTCATAATTAGATCCTTGTGGATGGGTATCATTCATCGGAATCCTTAATTGAATTGTTTGTATGATTCAATACGTACATCACAATTCAATAAGGACAAAGCCGAATTCCTATTAAGATTTTCCTATCTTCATAGATAGATTCTTGAAATGATTAAAGTGCCAAATGAAATCCACGAATTGGATTCCTGGTGTGCTTTAAGTATCCGCGTCCAAAGATAACAAATTAATAACCAAGTTAAACAACTATGTGATTATGTGCTTATGTGTTCCCTTTTTATGTTTTTGTGTGATCCAAATTCTTGTCATCCAAATCCTCGTAGAATCTTCCATATCTTTGTGTACTATATTAAATCCTCAATGGGCTTTTACGTTGTAGTTAAGTCCCTTGGATTATATTGTACCATTCCATAATTAGACCCCTGAGTGGTCTAGGTAAACAGATTGATCCAAAAATCTGGTTAGGAATATCATGTGATGATATAGCTGAAAGGACTCCTTGGTGGTCTAATTAAAAGGATCCTTTGTTGATCTAATTAAAAGGACCCTATGGTAGTCTAGTCACACTCATCACAGGTTTGATTATCCTCCCCACAAACATTTCAAGACAAGTTGTGTGGACTATGCAAGGAATTGCATAATTATGGATGCATACATAATTATGGAATTCAGTGCACAGAAACCACAGCAAATTTTGTCATGTGTCTAGAGTCTATTCCGTTCATTTTTGTTTCTGAAGATGTAAAATGACTATTCCGTTCATTTTTGTTTCTGAAGATGTAAAATGACTATTCCGTTCATTTTTGTTTCTGAAGATGTAAAATGACTATTCCGTTCATTTTTGTTTCTGAAGATGTAAAATGACTATTCCGTTCATTTTTGTTTCTGAAGATGTAAAATGACTATTCCGTTCATTTTTGTTTCTGAAGATGTAAAATGACTATTCCGTTCATTTTTGTTTCTGAAGATGTAAAATGACTATTCCGTTCATTTTTGTTTCTGAAGATGTAAAATGACTATGCCGTTCATTTTTGTTTCTGAAGATGTAAAATGACTATGCTGTTTATTTTTGTTTCTGAAGATGTAAAATGACTATTCCGTTCATTTTTGTTTCTGAAGATGTAAAATGACTATTCCGTTCATTTTTGTTTCTGAAGATGTAAAATGACTATTCCGTTCATTTTTGTTTCTGAAGATGTAAAATGACTATTCCGTTCATTTTTGTTTCTGAAGATGTAAAATGACTATGCTGTTCATTTTTGTTTCTGAAGATGTAAAATGACTATTCTGTTCATTTTTGTTTCTGAAGATGTAAAATGACTATTCCGTTCATTTTTGTTTCTGAAGATGTAAAATGACTATTCCGTTCATCTTTGTTTCTGAAGATGTAAAATGACTATTCTGTTCATTTTTGTTTCTGAAGATGTAAAATGACTATTCCGTTCATTTTTGTTTCTGAAGATGTAAAATGACTATTCTGTTCATTTTTGTTTCTGAAGATGTAAAATGACTATTCCGTTCATTTTTGTTTCTGAAGATGTAAAATGACTATTCCGTTCATTTTTGTTTCTGAAGATGTAAAATGACTATTCTGTTCATTTTTGTTTCTGAAGATGTAAAATGACTATTCTGTTCATTTTTGTTTCTGAAGATGTAAAATGACAATTCTGTTCATTTTTGTTTCTGAAGATGTAAAATGACTATTCCATTCATCTTTGTTTCTGAAGATGTAAAATGACTATTCTGTTCATTTTTGTTTCTGAAGATGTAAAATGACTATTCTGTTCATGTTTGTTTCTGAAGATGTTGTGGAAAATGACTATTCTGTTCATTTTTGTTTCTAAAGAATGCCTGTTGAGAATAACTCTGTTCATTTTTCATTTCTGAAAAATGTTCGTTAAAGAGAAATTACAGGATTATGTCTTGTTCATCTTTGATGGTTATTTAACACAAAGTCACAAATAGACTCCTACGAATTAATTTCGGGACGAAATTTCCTAAAGTAGGGGAGACTGTAACACCTGTGTCATTTCAACCATCAAACAAATGCCAAACCAATGAAATATTGTATTTCATACTTGGGATTTGTAAAAATATGTGTATCGTTTACACATATCAATTCTTGTTCGATTTCAAGCTCTAAATCGCTTTCTGGAAGGTTATACGCGCACTAATGCGTAAATATAACCAGTTCAATCCAACGAACACTCCGGAATAGTGAAATAGGCTTAACATACCTTTAATAACCCTTACATAACTTATATATAAGTTTTGGAAGGTTTGGTGTGGTGAAATCAAGTTAAATCGCTTACAGGGACTAAAGTTGACAAACTGCGAAAGTATGCCAATTTGAACTGTAACAGACCTTCCGGAACATGACCATAAGTTAAACATACTATAAATATCCTTTACATAGCTTAGAAATAGGCTTTGAGGGGTTCGGTGTGCTAAAATAAACTTTTGGGTCATTCAGGGACTAAAAGTGTCAAAAAGTGCACAAGTTTGCATTTTCGCGCATAACTTACGTTCTGAATACATCCGGACATCCAAAAATTTATGTAAGCACTAAAATATTTTATTTTAGTGTTCTCCATAAGAAAAATCCATTCGTCACGTCATTTGGATCGTTTTTCGCATTCGGGACCAGATTCGATGTATTAGCCGTTGTTTAATTCACAACCACACATTCTAAACTTGCTTAGTCAGCGGATAAGGATGGAATTTTGGTACCATAACTTTGCAACACATGTATGGATGGAATTTAAACACCTAAACACCATAACTTTGCAACACATGTATGGATGGAATTTAAACACCTAAACACCATAACTTTTCAACACATGTACGGATGGGATTAAGGCACGTTTTCCATGAAACGATCTTAACGGTTCGGGTATTCCTATAAATACCCCATACCCCCCATTGCTAAAATCACTAGAATTCTGATTTGAGAACCTCTAAGTTGAAACCATTGTTTCATACCTGAGATTCTTGAATCGGGATTAGCATTCGGGGACCCTTCGTAAGTATTCTTTCGTTCTTTTCCCTATTTTATTGCTTTTCGAGTCCGAAAGTCAAACTTTGTTTGACTTTCAGCGTTGACCAGTAATGGTCAATGCGAAGTTCGTTTGAACTTCGCAACGTGAGTGTAATCACGTTGGTCATAGTCCCTTGGGACTATGCCCACTGATTACCACGTTGTCTAGGGTCGTAGGGTAAGCGATCTAATGAATCGCTTATACCTCGAACCCGACCCAGTTTGGTCGATCATTAGGATCCGACCAAACACATTAGGTGACCATAGTAGGTAGGGAATAACCTTCCGAGGTTATACCCTATGGTCACATCGTTTAAGTAGTTGTATGATAGGTAGTTTATATGCCTTAGGTAAATTACCAGAATACCCTTTTCATGTATAATTGGTAATTAAGCATATGTAACCTAAACATTTGTCACATAACTGATTATGTAATATGTTTAGGCATATAACACTTGTCATAGGGCTAGTTAGGCGGTCCAAACGCGTTTCACGCGAACGACGCGTTAAAGTAGCATAAGCTACCTAAACGGGTCGTAATGGGTCGTAGACACTTAGGTTAAGTTTCATTTAGTATGTAGGCTTTGATTAACCATATCACATGAGTTCCTACACTCATTTGGTTTACAAACCCTCATGCTACCCAGTCTTCCGATTTAGGTCCGGTTTATTAATGTAGTTACCTATATTAGGTGCCGTTTGATATTCCGCGATCTCTAGCATTGCTTGGTGGTTATCCTAGGACTTCTGAGCAATCTCAAGTGAGTACATAGACCCCTCTTTTACTGTTTTCCAAACTGTTTTGGGGTGGAACACATGTGCCTACTTGTTACTTTCATGCTTTCCTGTTTTAACATCATATACTGCTATGTTCGTTAGTACATTATAGTACATGATTTTATGACATTTCATGCTAGGTGTGCCCAATTGTGTGCATTACTTAGTACATCGTTTTACATGACATTTTGACATAGACATTCGACATAGACATTTCGGCATAGACATTTTAACATGATTGACATTTGATCATGCATTTCCCACAAAACATAACTTTGATTTAAACCAAGTTTTACTTCAATACTTTGTTTTGTGCATATGGTTTAGTTGAGACATTTCACTTGCCATACATGACATTTTGACATAGACATTTGACATGGATATTTGACATAGACATTTGACATGGATATTTGACATAGACATTTTGATATGATTTACATCTTGACATGAATACTTTGACATATTACCCAATACATTTGACAATTGATTTAAACATAGACTTCTTACATTGGTTAGTTTGGTTTGATTAAGTGATTAAGTAACGATGCGTGTGTAATATGATACAAGCATGGTGGATACGCCGCTGGTACTTCCTATATATAAGTGTTTGTATGGTATTACATATCGTAGCGTTATTTGAATCATTTCAGTTTGAGACATATAACATTTTATACAAATAACATACTTTTCACAAGACATTGTTTTACAAACAACTTATCTTATACAAATCCATTTTACTATGGTTATTCATTTAACCATACATTATTCACTTATTTATACATATCATCTGAACTCATTGTTTTTCAAATGATTTACAAAACAAAGCAAATAACAAGGTTCATGACTAAACATTTTCTCAAACATAAGTCATGAAACCTATTTTCACAAAACCTATGTATCTCACAGGCATTTTTATGCTGACGTACCTATTTTCACATGTGTTTTTCAGGAACTGTTGCATAAGATGATCAAGATACACATAGGCAGACTTGGGCTTTAGTGACAATAAAAGATGCAAGACTAGTTAATTATGTTGTATTTCTTGTTTGTTAAGACATTGTAACACTTTTAATCAATAAAACGAAACTTCAATTGCCATGGATTTGAAACAGTTAATTCTGTTACAACACTCCCCGACATTTCCGCCACGTTTTGTATGTTCCACGTGGTCGGGGTGTGACATAGCGCGAGCCCTAAGGCCTATGCAGTCGCGCTACGCGAGCGCCTTGTCTGGGCAGAAACATCATTTTTGCACTTTCAGGACCAGATTCAGTGTATTAACAGCTACAAACAGCCTTTCAAACACTCCAAAGGCCAAGTGTCAAACTCTTATGGTGGATGGCAAAATGAGTTACCACAACATTTCGACAAGTGTACGGGCTAGATCATTCCCTCTTCTCCAAGAAACGATTCTAACGGTGAACCGAAATCTATAAATACCCATCACATTTTCACTCATTCCTCACAAGAATCTGATCTAATGTGCTCTAAGTTGAAACCTTTGTTTCATACCTGAGCTATTTTGACCTAGATTAGCATTCGGGGACCCTTTGTAAGTGTTCCTTCGTTCTTTTATTGCTTTTCGAGTCCGAAAGTCAAACTTTGTTTGACTTTCTGCATTGACCAGTTTATGGTCAATGCGAAGTTCGTTTGAACTTCGCAACGTGATTGTAATCACGATGGTTATAGTCCTTTGTGACTATGCCTACTGATTACCACGTTGTCTAGGGTCGTAAGGGTAAGCGATCTAATAAATCGCTTATACCTTCGAACCCGACCCATTTGGTCGATCATTAGGATCCGACCAAACACATTAGGTGACCATAGCATATAGGGAATAACCTTCCGAGGTTATACCTTATGGTCGCTTCGTTTAAGTAGTTGTATGATAGGTAGTTTATATGCCTTAGGTAAATTACCAAAATACCCCTTTGATGCCAAAATTCATTTTAAACATATGTAACATAACTTTTGACATCTAAACTGATTTGACAACAATATTAGACATGTTAAGGCATATGTTACTTGTCATAGGACTAGTTAGGCGGTCCAAATGCGTTTTACGCGAACGACGCGTTAAAGTAGCATAAGCTTCCTAAACGGGTCGTAATGGGTCGTAAGCACTTAGGTTAGGTTTCATTTAGTATGTAGGCTTTGTTAAACCATATGACATGAGTCTCCATACTCGTTTGGTTTACGAACCCTCATTCTATCTAAATCTTCCGATTTAGGTCCGGTTTATTAACATAGTTACCTGTATTAGGTGCCGTTTGATTCCGTGATCTCTAGCATTGCTTGGTGGTTATCTTAGGACTTCTGAGCAATCACATGTGAGTACATAGTTCCCCTATTTTACTGTTTTCCAAACTGTTTTAGGGTGAAGCATGTGTACCTATCTGTTATTTTCATGATTTCAAAGTATAATTGATTATACATGTTATTACTTATCATTTGACAAACTAAATGACTATCTAAGGTTTAAACATTGATTTCTAAAAGAACATAAAATAAATTGTTGAATTGTACTTATTTTATGTTCACCAGACCGATTGGTAGTATGGTATAGCGCTATAGGATTAGACACCCCATTCCTGTTGTCATGGAATGTCTGAAACCAATTTGTTTCTCCATCCAAATAGGGATTGCCTTTGTGGTATCCTTATAGTCTCAAAGGTGTAGTTTGATGCACTAGGTCTGAATGAATTCTTAAATCACACCTTTAAAGTATATTTTGATATACTCCCAAAAGTATATTTTGATATACTCTCATGTGTGGTATTGTACAGAACCAACATATATATTTTATCAACAAACCAAAACATATTTTTATATGTTATTTATGAAACCCAAAGCATATTTTGATATGTTATTTATGCAACCAAAACATAGTTTAATATGTTATTTGCAAATCCAAAGTATACTTTTAATATGCTACTATAAGGTTATTCGTTTAACCTACATTATTTTACAAAGCATAACTTTTGATTTATTCAAACACTTTGTTTTGTACATTTTTACTTGTGGTTTAAGAAATCTCATTTTACTTACCATAAATAACTCTTGTTTACACATTACATGGTTTACATTAACTTGAGTTATACAATAACATTGGACTATTGGTTTAAACATGAACATTCTATATTGGTGGTTTGGTTTGAGTAAGTGACTTAAGTAACGAGGCGTGTGTAATATGATACAAGCATGGTGGATACGCCGTTGGTACTTCCTATATATAAGTGTTTGTATGGTATTACATATCGTAGCGTTATTTGAATCATTTCAATTTGAGACATATAACATTTTATACAAATAACATACTTTTCACAAGACATTGACTTACAAACAACTTATCTTATACAAACTCATTTTACATGGTTATTCATTTAACCATACATTATTCTCTTATTTATACATATCATCTGAACTTATTGTTTTTCAAACGATTTACAAAACAAATCAATTTACAAGGTTCATGACTGACTTTTGCTAAACAACATTTTCTCAAACACAAGTCATGAATCCTATTTTCACAAAACCTATGTATCTCACAGGCATTTTTATGCTGACGTACCTATTTTTACACATGTTTCAGGTACTGCTTTGCAATGATTGTTGATACATGCTACATTTAGGATGGACTCGTGCCTTAGCAACTTTAAAACTTGGAAGATCATAGTTGTGCTTATTTGATTGTATTAAAACAATGAGTTCATTTATTCAATAAAACAAAATTTATTTATTCCATGGTTACGAAACAATGATTCTGTTACAACACTCCCCGACGTTTCCGCCACGTTTGGTTGTTCTACGTGGTCGGGGTGTGACACAAACTGTTTTTGATTTTTTATTAAAAACTTCAAGTTTCAAATTAATGAACTTGTTTATTTTTAGAAACACGATCAGCAAATTTAGATTTTGAAACTCAGCTCTCAGACATCGGTTGTCGAAAATAAAGTAAAAATCAAAATCTTTTTGAATTTTTCTAAAACATAAAACAGTAAAGAAATATTTACAAACATATTTACAGACAATATTTTTGTTTGAGTTCACGTCAGAGGATCATATCAGTTTATGACAAATCACTAGCACTGTTGAGCATTAAACACTTTAAGTTCTAAACGATTCACTTAGATTGTCAGTATAGTGATCCACTTAAATTTTCACACAAAGTTCAATCGATTC
This sequence comes from Helianthus tuberosus, assembly GCA_030545235.1. Classification (NCBI taxonomy): domain Eukaryota; kingdom Viridiplantae; phylum Streptophyta; class Magnoliopsida; order Asterales; family Asteraceae; genus Helianthus; species Helianthus tuberosus. Next base: position 106,150,726 of record CM060424.1, on the reverse strand, counting down.
GAGATACGAGATTTAGTGTTTTAAGAACTTAAACTTATTCGCGTGTCCCACCTCAGAATATACTCCCGTATCAAAATTAACTAGATTCAGTCTTATAGGTAAGTATACCAATTTGATATCTGTGATCTGGGTTAGTGCGAGACCTTGAGAGCTTAGGTATGAACTTCCGTTCAGTCAAAGAGATAAAGGCTCGACTTTAGGTGTGTTCCCTTTAGGGAATCTTTTTCTTCAACTGCAATTGATTCGTATCTTTCGATATTTTTCAATTTTTGTGCAGAGGGTGAGCTTTAAAAGTGCGTAAAGTATTATACGAGGTCTAGGCCATTGCTTTCGCAATATCAAAAGACAAGGTATAATACCCCAGATATCAAACAATATAAAGACCTAGTATCTCAGAATCAGGCAATCTCTCAAACAAGATTTCGGGGGTTACCCATATATCCGAGAGATGTTCCCCACGAGATAAGTAAGTTTTGATATTTAGGTTTATATCTCGAAAACAATCTACTAAGCGTGTAAAAACCTACTGGCATATCATCAGTGAGACCGTTTATCACATTAAAACATTCCATTTCTTTAGCGTACTGTGATTGTCTACTGATGAACTATCATTTCCTCTTTTTACAAAACTCGTTTTTGAATTTTATCATGTTTTTGGCTTTTTCAAATTTTCAAATGTTTTTGTATTTTCTGAAATTTTCTTACTCCCCCTAAAATTCAAAACCATTTAAAGAAAAATTGACAACCTGATACTGATAGCTTTGTCTCGCCATCAACTTTCTGCTTCACATGCATTGATTTGCAGAAAATATACCCCCATGATTTACAACACATTGATATTTTATAGTTTGAAAGCCGTTTTTCAATCTTGTGAAATTAATCATGTTTGTTCAGCCGTGAGGTTTTCGGCATATTCACTCAACATATTTTTGAATTTTTTTAATTTTTGACAAAATTTAAAAACAAACATGTTTTTTATTTTTCAATTTTTTTGAAAAAATAAAAGCATTTTTTTTTCAATTTTCAATTTTTAGGGTTTTTAGAAATATTGTTTATTTATGTACAGAAATCAAACAAACTCCCTGTTTAACAGTCACAGGGACCAGCAGCCTCTTCCTCTCGTGCCAGGCTGCTCCGACACTCCTCTTGATGACATTCAGTTTTCTTTGGAAGCACCTGCACATTCAACTTAATTCAATCACTTGAACAAGTTAGCCCAGGTTTGTTTAACCTTAGGCATTTCAACACAGTAACTTTCATTCAATCTTGGAAAATTAACATCGTTTTGAACAAACAACTTTTCATTTTTTACTTCATCCTTTTTGATTGAATCGGTTTTATGTTCAGAAACAGGTTGTGTCTTAACCACCCAACCTTGTCCTTTTGAAGCACTTCTCTTGTAAAAATGTGATTCACTTTGAGTGTTTTGATTTTCCACAAATTTTGTCTTCCAAAACTGATTTGGTTTTGTTGCATCGACAGCTGTTTTCCAACTTTGTGTTGTTCTTAATCTGGGTGTGTGAGAATTTCAGGTTTGTCTTGAATCGAGCCTATTCGGGTTTGATTTCCAAGTTTGATTCGAAGCAAACTTGTTTGTATTGTACCTCCAAGTTTGTTTTGAATCAAATCTGGTTGACCTTTGTTTCACATCCTCAGATTTCTGTTTTTCAACATCATCAGACTTCTTTTTTGTCTCAACATGAACAGGTTTTGGATTTGGACACTTGCGGGCAAGATGTCCAGTTTGATCACATTTGAAACATGTTCTCTTGGACACATCCTTGACCTGTTGTTGTTGCCTTTTCTTTTGAGAATAGAACTCTTCACTAGACTGACGCCTAAATTGGAGTTCTTTCTCTTCTTCGGAACTTGTTCCATGAACAAAATTCATTTTTGTCTGATAATTTGGCTTTTCGTTTCTTTTCCAATTATGTTTCTTTTTATAACCCAACCCAGCCTTCATGTTTTTTTTGTAACCAGGTTTGTTATAAAAAGTTTTGTGACTCTTTCCAGCAAATTTTGGAATCTCAGACTTTTCAATCTCAATCATTTTGAAAACTTTGTCAATCTTATCTGAAATCACATTCTGAATCGGGAATTCAATATCCGAGAATAATTTGTCTGATCCAATCATGGTATAAACCAATCCTTTTGAATCATCATTCGCCTTTTTCTCATATTTTGAGTTTTTCAGATAACCTTCATGAAAACTACCTTCATTTTCATCTTGTGATTCATATTTACCTGTTTCAACTGACTCTTCTTTCAAGATACTTTCAACGAACTTACCTACCACCTTCGAATCACTAGAATCATCAGATTTGGAATAGGTTATGTCAATGTTTTCTGGCAACTGATCGACCATGTTGAAAGCTTTTTCGACTTTTTCATCATCATAAAATGCAAACTTTTCCGGTGGAGGAACTTGATGATACTCTGAACCAATCCCCTTCTTGTTTTTCTCAAAATCATCATCTCCCAGTTTTATGTTGAAAATTCTTTCAAGCAGATATGATGATGCATGATAACTATGTAACTTGTTGTTATGATGTTCTAAATCAGCTATTTGACGCTTTAGCTTAGCAACATCCTCAATGTAAGAATTTACAACTTGTTGCTTTATTTCATACTGTCACTTAAGCGTATCAGCTGTTTCAGAACAGTATTTCAATCTGGATTGAACATGTTTCATTTGACTCTTCACATCTTCATATGACTTTTTTGTAATATGGTATGCAAGTTTTATTGAATCGTATTCCTTTTTCAATTCTTAAAATGCATTTTCTTTTTGTAAACATTCTTCAGCCATTTTTGAAACCTTTTCTTTCAAAATTTCATTTTCTTTTTCTAAACTTTTGCATTTTTTGTGTCAAATTTTCATCATTGTCTTTCAAAACTTTTTCGGTTTCTAGCATTTCTTTGCATTTTTCTTTAAAAACATTTTCAATTTTAGTGAATTCAAGATCTCTTGTTCTGAATTTTTCATCTTTTTCAGTACAAGCACTGCACGTTTTCATGCATTTCTTGCACTGTTCAACATTTTTGTTTAAGATTTCAGAATCAGTTTTCACCTCAGCGATTGGCACCTCGGCTTTTTCTGCTGTCTTTGTCTGATCAGCATCTTCCTTCTTTTCTTCACCAGCACCAACATCATCATCGACATCCAAACTTTCATTTTCTTCAACCAAAACTTCTATCTTTACTTCTTCTTCAATCTGCTGTTCTTCAGTAACAGCTTGTTCCTTTTTAATATTTTCTTTCACCTTTTATTCCTTTATCACAACTTCAACTTTAGATTCACCAGCAACTTTCTTTAGTTCATCCACCAGATTCTCAACATTCTTCTTCATCCTCTCTTCATCTCTTCGTTGTAGACTCACTGTCATGACGTCTCTGACAATTTTCTTCAACTTTTTCTCATAGTTCTTATCTTTTGCAAGATTTGAATAAAATTCACCAGACAGAGGGATTACTGCAGGAACATCTTCATACACTATCTCCTTTCGGTGGACAACTGGTTCACCTTCTTGGTTGATAAAGCACTCTCTCTTCTTGTCATATCTTCCATTGCTCCTCGCTTCTTCGTACTCTTTCTCCATCTCTTCAATTCTATATCCTGCAATACACCTCTCTCTGTATTTTTTTCTTTTAGAATCTCTTCTCGACTTCTTTCCTTTATCTCGGCAACAAATGCACGATGTATGTTTGATGATATAGTTCTACCATGAGCTGTGAACCGATCATCAACAAGATCATCTTCTGGAAGAAATTCGCTCTAGTCAAACCCTTCATCATCTTGGATCACAACACAAGCTCTTGATCTCTCCTTTTCAGGATTATCTTCAATTTGTTTCAACCTTGGTGTTTCCTCTCTGTTCTTGTGATAGATCGCCTTTTGATAGTAATCTTCTTTAAATGGATTAGCTCTTTCTTCAACAGCAGAGTTTCTGCATTCTCTTTTGAAATGACCCTTTTGCTTGCATTTGAAATAGGTCACTGTTGATTTATCGAATCCCAGCTTTGTTGATGGTCCACAGATTGATTGTCTGCCAGTAATATCCATGAACCACTGAGCTCGTCGAATGCAGCTTGCCAAACACCATCTCAGATCAATGAGCTCCATCTCTTCTGGATCGATCTGGTCGTAATCTTCCTTTGTCAGTTCAGAATTTCCAATTTTCCCAGCTACCAGATCTTCGTATGATTCCAGAATTGATCCCAGAAGACTCATTTGTTGTTTAGCAGCGTTGATGTTCATTGACGAAGACTTCTTTAGCTTTAAGGCGATGTTGCAGAGAATCTCTTCAGGTTCTTCAGAGTTTGATGTTGTTGACGATGAATGATATCCTGGATCGTAGCTTGATGAGCTTTTTTGTGGTTCTTTTGACTTTTCAGCACTGAATCCCGTCTTTGGTGATTCACTTACAGTCACCGAAGGTACATTGCCTTTGTAGTAAAGACCGACATTCTGTTGATGCGAAGAGGTACTCATCTTGTTCTGTTTCTGCAATTCAAGTTCATGAGTTTCAATCTTTTCAATCAATACAGCGAGAGTAATTGTTTCATACAACACATCATTTTTCAAAATAAACACGAACGTTTGCCACTGATCAGCTCGTGGTAATGCTTCAACGATTTTATCAATAATTTCCTCATGTGTTTTGACAATTCCAAACCTATCAAGCTCAATTTTTAAATGGCAAAATCTCTCAATCATTTTGCCTAACTGATTCTCCTTTTAGACTATCAAACAAATCAAACTCTTTCTTTAACAAAACAATTTTATTGTTCTTTATTTGTTTACCCCCCTTAGCCTTAACCCTTAAAGCTTCCTAAACAGATTTTGATGACCCGCCATGTTCAAGTAATGCAAAAATGTCATCTCTAATCGATGATTGGATTAGAGCAATCATTCTCTGTTCATATGCGAAGTTTTTCTTGTCATCAGTGTTTAAGCTCTTGAGTGGGATTTCTTCGCCTTTGTCATCGACAGGTCTATCATATCTAAATTCTAAACAAAACCAGCTCTCGTGCGCCTAAGCTTTGGCCAAGTTGATGAAACGCTCCTTCCACCAAGTATAGTCTTCAATACTATCCAACTTTGGTGGTTTTGAGTGCGTCCCATAAAAATTATCATGATTGATATTTTCTGTTATTGCTTTTGAGATGCTTTTCAGTGCGACAGTCGATGTTTCAGACGATTTGTAGAACTCTTCAGCCATGATGTTATCTCCTCGAATCACCTGAATCACAAACACACAAGATCAGTTTAAACACTATCAAACAACTTGATCGGACGGGTATCCGATCGAGTGAGTCAACAAAAGTCAACAGAATAATGATGATCGTATGACAACGGATCAGATGGTGATCCGATCGAGTGACGATCCGATGATTGACAATGTGCTTTGGATCGGGTGGTTATTCGATCGGGTAAAGGCTGTCCGATCGGGTGAGGAGCTGTCCGATCGGGTGAGATGCTGTCCGATCGGGTGAGATGTTGTCCGATAGGGTGGGAGGCTATCCGATCAGGCGAGATGCCATTCGATCGGGTGAGAGGCTGTCCGATCGGGTGAGATGTTGTCCAATCGGGTGAGATGTTGTCCGATCGGGTGGGAGGCTGTCCGATCGGGCGAGATGCTGTCCGATCGGGTGAGAGGCTGTCCGATCGGGTGAGAGATCCGACACTTGAACCTGTGACACAAGTAAATGAAAAGTTTAGGATCGGATGGCAATCCGTTAGGATTGCCACTCGATGCTTGCACTTAAAATTTGAACAAACAACTTGTTATGAATCGGATGGTGATCCGATCGGGTAGGTCAACAAAGTCAAACTTTTTAATGAAATGCAATGAATCGGGTGGTGATCCGATCGGGTCACAATCCGAGACTTGGTACTTATGAGTTAAACAAATCAATGTTCAATGGATCGGGTGGTCATCCGATCAGATTGCCATCCGATCGGTGAACACCAACTTGAATATTAACAGCAACAGTCAACATCTTTTCAACCTTTTTTCGAACAAAAAATTTAAGATTTCTCTTAAACCGCTTAGAATTAAGTTCTGAAAATTTGTAGGCTTGTAGATCAAGTGTTTTCGCACAACATATCCAAAAATCATCAATTTTTATCTCTAAAAACCTTTTCAATTTTGCGATTTTCAGTCAAGAACATGAAAGAGATGAAAAATGAAGAAATTTTGACAAATATGGATGAAATTGGATTTGAATCTGATGATTTTCTGTGCGAATTTGTGTGTTTGATCCGTGCAATCGAGCTCCTGCTCTGATACCACTTGTAGGACCGGTTTTCGACTTCGAAATGATTGCGAACCGACTCGTGTAACGTGCGGAATCCGTACATGAACGTGACCGAACACACACGACGTAATATAATCTATGATTTGATTGATATATCTGAAAAGATACAAGAACCGTGAATCACCTTGCTGCTTTCTCTCTCTACTTTCTCTCTGTAGCTCCTAGCTCTCCAATTCTCAAATGTGACAAAAGTCTTTAACTCTATCCCTAAGAGTTCTATTTATAGGCCAAGGGGCTTAATGAGATTTCTCATTAATTACATAAATGCCACCTTGGCTTTTCCTACATATTACAATATAAAAGACTTGAATTAATCTGTTTCAACTACGAATTGGATTGACGGAGGTGATAGACGTTACTGCACTAACACATACAATATCAACTGGGATTCCAACCTAGATAGTTGTTCGTCACCTCTGATCTCAAACCTTCGTTTAAGTCGCGTCTTAGTTTAATTTTATTTTAATTGAAATTATGATTTTATTAAACCCCCCCCCCCCTCAAAATATAATATCAATTGGTCGTGTCAGTTTATCAAGTCTATAGGGTCTAGTAACATAATTAGAGAGTCTCGTGGGTTCGATACTCGAACTTACATAAGTTATACTACATTGACCGGTACACTTGCCGATTGTGTGGTCTAGGTTAGAGAGTCTTAGTTTTATATATTTAAAACTTAGCGTGTCTAATTTAGGTAATTTATTTAGACCACTTTTAGCACATCAAGTTTTTGGCGCCGTTGCCGAGGACTCTTGGCAATTGCGTTCATTAGCTTCGATTAGACTTGCTTGATTTACGTGCTATTTGTGTTTTATTTTGAGTCGTAGGAGTCTAATTAAGTAGTGTCTTCGTTTGTTTGTTTAGAGTCCTTTGTTTGAGTCGTTTACCTTTTCCTTGTTGGTTTTGCAGTGAATGCCCCATTCGCGTTCACAAGGACTGCCACCGAAGCCACCCCTCTCCTCTTCAAATCTCAAGGTTAGTACTACTTCTTCTTCATCTTCTACCCTTTCTGACTCTACCCTTCAATCTAAACCACCAACCTTTGACTTCACACCGAAGTCATCACCACATAATTCCCCACCATCCTCCCGTCCTACTAGTCCACAACCCACTACGCCGAATATGGCAGGTCGTCAAACCGTTCACCAACAATCCACCACTGGTTTCACCGGTGTGAACTCGCCTATCACCCTTCCCGTAGTGAACAATGACAAATCCTTGCAGATCCCGTCTTATATTATGACCGCTATCAGCAGTTCTTGCCAATTTCACGATTGTGATCATGAAGATGCCCCTGCCCACGTCAACCGCCTTACCCGAATCTGTAGAACCTTTTCTATCGAAGGCGCCAATCTTGACGCCCGTTACCTTCAGGTCTTCCCATTTTCACTTGCTAGCCTTGCAGCCACCTGGCTTGATTCACAGCCAGCAGGTTCCTTCATCACCTGGGCTACCATTAGAGATGCTTTTCTTGCTAAATACTTCCTACCCGCTAAAGCATCTCGCCTTCGCGATCAGATTGATTCGTTCCGAATGGAGCCTGACGAGCCCTACTACCTAGCCTGGGAGAGATTTAAAAGCTTACTATCTCGCTGCTCTTTGCATGGTTTGTCCGACTGGGCACTTGTAGAGAAATTCTACAACGGTCTCACTCCAGAGATCCAAGCTCGACTTGATACCTCAGCAGGAAGCCACCTAATGGGTAGGAAAACGGTGGCCGAATGTAATGACCTTTTTGAAAGTTTTGCTCATTCTGATCATGAACAACAATCTACCACCAGGAATTCCATTCTTGTGTCTAGTACTTGCTCATTCTGCTCTTTGCATGGTTTGTCCGACTGGGCACTTGTAGAGAAATTCTACAACGGTCTCACTCCAGAGATCCAAGCTCGACTTGATACCTCAGCAGGAAGCCACCTAATGGGTAGGAAAACGGTGGCCGAATGTAATGACCTTTTTGAAAGTTTTGCTCATTCTGATCATGAACAACAATCTACCACCAGGAATTCCATTCTTGTGTCTAGTACTTCCTCATCCACCAGAGGAGTGCATCAAGTTAGCTTGGAAACGATGGTAGCTGCTGCTTTAGATAGCTTTAAGAGAGAAGTTAGGCAGGAATTTCAAGAGTTGAAAAATAAGGTCGATAAGTGTGAGTTCTATAGGGGAGGTCATGGTACAATAGAGTGCCCTATGCATACACGAGATCATGTAGAGTATATTACCTGTCAGAGTCAGGGTCCCACAAGCGCGTTTAATAATAATAATAATAATAATAATTGTAATTCAAATTGGCAAAACAACAATAGTAATAATAATAATTTCCATTCTTCCGGTAACCCCCTGGTTTCCTATCAGGTTCAAATCAAAACAGGGGGCGGGGTCATTATGCTAGTGGGGGTTCAAACCAAGAGGGTCAAACTAGGAGTGGGGGTTCAAGTGGTAGTTTAGATAAGATTGAGGAACTTCTTTCTCAATTAGTGGTTAAGGACCAGGTCACTCAGAAAACCTTAGCGGAACATCACCTTCTTTTGAAGAATCAAGACCAGGCCACGACGTTTGCCTTGCCTGGGTGGTAGCGTATCTCGCAATCGTAGTCATTGAGAAGTTCAACCCATCTGCGTTGGTGCATGTTCAGTTCTTTCTGATTCAAGATATGTTGTAGGCTCTTATGGTCGGTGAAGACCGTACACTTGGTACCATAAGGGTAGTGTCGCCATATCTTTAACACAAAAACAACTGCACCAAGTTCGAGATCGTGGGTAGTGTAGTTCTTCTCGTGGACTTTGAGTTGTCGATATGCATACGCGATAACCTTGTCTCGTTGCATAAGAAGACAACCAAGACCTAGGTTAGAGGCATCGCAATAAACAACGAAATCGTCGTTTCCGTCGGGAAGTGTAAGGATAGGAGCGTTGCATAGCAAACGCTTGAGAGTTTGAAAGGCTTCCTCCTGTTCAGGACCCCAAACAAAAGGTTTATCCTTATGAGTTAAAGCGGTGAGAGGCACAACGATTTTAGAAAAGTCGGCGATGAATCGACGGTAATAACCAGCCAATCCGAGAAACAAACGAATTTTGGATGGAGTCTTCGGTGTAATCCAACTCTTTAAAGCTTCAATCTTCACGGGGTCGACGTGAATTCCTTGACTATTAACGATGTGACTGAGGAATTGAACTTCCTCGAGCCAAAATTCTCACTTGGAGAACTTGGCGTAGAGGCGATTTCCTTTAAGAAGTTCGAGAACTAAACGAAGATGTTGCGCGTGTTTGGCTCTCGACTTCGAGTAGATAAGAATATCATCGATAAACACAATGACGAAACGATCCAAAAAGGGTTTGCACACACGGTTCATCAAATCCATGAAGACCGTGAGTGCGTTGGTGAGACCAAAAGGCATGACCATGAATTCGTAATGGCCATAACGAGTACAAAAAGCGGTTTTCGTAATGTCTTTCTCTTGTATACGCAACTGGTGATATCCCGAACATAAATCGATCTTCGAGAAACACGTAGTGCCTTGGAGTTGATCAAATAAATCGTTGATTCGGGGTAGCGGGTAGCGGTTCTTGATAGTAAGCTTGTTAAGTTCCTGATAATCGATGCACATTCGGAAAGATCCATCCTTCTTTTTCACAAAAAGAACGGGTTCGCCCCATGGTGATGTGCTCGGGCGTACAAAGCCTTTATCAAGAAATTCCTGAAGTTGGCTAGATAGCTCGCGTATTTCGGATGGTGCAAGGCGATAGGGAGCTTTTGCAACAGGAGTTGCACCAGGGATAAGATCAATACGAAAGTCAATATCACGAGTAGGGGGTAAACCAGGTAATTCATCAGAAAAAATGTTAGGAAAATCACAAACAACAGGAACATCTTTCACGGTTATCTTCTCGTTCTTCGTCTCCACAATATGGGCTAAGAAAGCGAGGTATTCCTTGCGTAAATACTTTCTCGTAGGATACACGACAAAAGCTTCAATTCTTTCGAGAGTACTTCACCGTAGACACATAATTGATCATCGTTTGAAAGGGAAAAGCGAATCATCTTATCAAAACAAACAACTTCGGCACGATTCTCACAAAGAAAATCCATGCCTAATATGACGTCAAAACTACCAAGTTGGATAGGGATGAGATCGATCGGGAAAACGAGATTGTTGAGTTCGAGAGTACAATCACGCAGAACGGAACTAACGGTAACGGTTCTTCCGGTGGCAAATTCTACGTCGAAGGTCGTTGGGAGGTTAGCGCGTTTACATTTTAGGTGCTTTTCGAATTCAAATGATACAAAACAGTTATCGGCTCTAGTATCAAATAAGCATGAAGCATAAATACCATTGACAAGGAACGTACCGTTGACAACATTGTTGTCAGTTTGAGCCTAGCGGACGTTGATGTTGAAAGTTCTTATGCGGGCTGTTTGCGGCTGCTGTTGCTGCTATTGTTTTGGCTGATGCTGCTGCTGTGGTGGCGGTTGCTACTGCGACTCTTGTTTCACAACACGCTGTGGGTAGACATTTGAAAAGTGGTTCGGGTCACCATAGGTTTAGCAAGCACGAGCATTAGCAACTGGTGCTGGAGGTGCTGTATTGACTTGGGGAGTAAGAGGTTGAGCTGGCGGTGCTGCGAGAGCTTGAGGAGCTTGCTGACGGGGGCCTGAGCGGCAGTGAGTTGTGTTGTGCCCATAGAGGTTGTAGTTGACACAGAAACATCAGTTTATTCCCATTGGATGATGATAAGTGAAGGTAGGGCACAGTGGATGATTCCCAGTATACGCATGCTTAGCAGGCGATGCGTTGGTAGTAGCAACCTGACGAGTCTGGGTGTTGGGTGGTGCTGCAACTACCACCCAGTTCTTGTTGGAGTTCCTTCGCTTGCGGCTATAGCAGTTGGACTTGGGAGTTTGAGATGGAGCAGAGTCGGTGCTTGGAGTTGTAGTAGCTTGATTGAGGCTCTTGGTCGAGGTCTTGAATACCCCAGCCAAGACTCGCTTGTCATTGATCTCTGCTGCGAGCTGATAGGTTTCCTCAATTGTGGCAGGTTTTGCTGCTTGAACAAAGTCAGCGACACAGTCAGGAAGAGCTCGAATATACTTCTTGATAGCTTTCTCAGGAGTGTCCACTTGACTTGGACATATGATGCTCAACTGCTTGAATCGGGCGGTGAGACCAGAGTTATCACCTCCATCTTGCTTGATGTTCCAAAATTCATTTTCCAGCTTCTGGACTTCATGGGGAGGACATAATTCCTTCATCATGAGCTCTTTTAGCTCCTCCCATGCGAGACCATAGGCTGCATCATTATCGCGCATGTTGCGCTCGGCGGTTCACCAATCAAGCGCCCTTGACTGAAAGACTCCAGTGGCGTTCACAGTGCGGAGATTCTCAGGAAATCCGCTTTGACGGAAAGTAACTTCGATTGCATCAAACCATTGAAACATCATACTGGGTCCATCTTCACAGTAAAGTTCATAGGACCACAGGCTTTGAACTACTTGAAACTGAATGGAGTTTTCGGCGAGTCATTCTTGGAATCCACAGAGGAAATGCTACTGATAGCATGGATCTCGCTAACGATTTGAGGGATTACCTTGGCCATTTCCTTGGCCATGAGAGAGGCAATGCGTTTGTCAGCATTGTTCCGCTGCACAGTGCGGCGAGTATGAGATCTGAAAGAAGACATTGTCAAGCGTGAGTCCTTCTGCAGATGTCTTCATAAAATTAGACGAGATTCGATTATATTGGGTTTTTTTTGAAAAGTTTATCGTTTCATACAACATATTTATTATTATTATTATTATTATTATTATTATTATTATTCACATAAGCTCAGGAACACGTAAGCACATATTCACGTATTTGCACGTATACACATAGTTCACATAAGCACGTATACACATAAGCACGTATTAGCACAAATTTCACCTAAGCACATATTTTGCACGTATTCACCTTCTCTTAAATGGCGTAAACCGTTTGTGAGAGTTGCGCAACATATGCGAGTAGCATAAGCGATGAGTATAGCGTATGAGGCTTCTTAGTTTATTCGCGATTAGTTAGCGTTTTAGATTGCGAGAGATGTGTGATCCTGTGCCTTATATTACACGCGGGAAGTGATAAAACAAAATCATAAAAGCGTAAAATTCACAATTTAAAACACATAAATATAATAAACTCGATGACACGTAAAATCGGCGATTGCAAGCTTAAAACAAAATAGAGTGTCCAGGGTGTTAGGCATCGACTACCCAAAGTGATTCAACTATTCCCAACGAATTCGAGCACACACTTTGGCCTAATAGATTATGCTCTCACCGTGATACGACTACCGGCATTCATCCTTCCAGTTACTACATGGCTCGAGTCATTGGAACAGCTGGGACTTTGGTGAGATCTGTAAAACCGAAGTAGAGAGTGGAACAGGTTATTAAGATGCGGGTTTCACCCCTAACTTAACAACTTTTTTTGGGTAAAGGGTTACCCCGGTGATTCTATGTTGGGATTGAACCCTACCAGAGGAACAGATAATGTAAAGCCAAAACCAGGTCACAACAGAGGATTCACAATAAGCAGTAGTTTACACTTGCTTTCCCCTTGACAGTGGATATCTATCAGCTGATGAACCTTAAGTACTGCTCAAAAGAACAACTGATGATCCAAACGCTGATGTAATCCTAAAAGACTGCTGAAGACAAACTCTGTTGCTCTATCTACTGCTGTCTCTTAAGTGCTGCTGAAGACACAAACACTGCTCATTCAAGGACTGATCACCTTTGAAGAAAGCACTGATGTTGTTGTTGAGCATCAGTGCTTAGGCTACAACAGTGGAACGAGAAGCAGTTGTTTCCTCATGTTTTGTATTTTATTTACAATCAGTTGTTAGACATCAGTGTTTGTGTAAGGTCAGTAGATACAGGTTGTTAGGCTGTTAGACGTCGCTTTCATGGTGACGTCAGCTGAGATACCTCAGTGGTTTGGTTTGCCTATAAATGTATCAGTACCCTGTACTGTTACATTTGATTGACTGAGCGAGTTCTTCTCCTCATGTCTAATCCTTTCATCTTGTGTGCAACCTACCTTGGGGCATCAGGCTGAGGGGGAGTATAGTTTGTAAGCTTGACTGTAAACTTTTGCTTTGATTTGTAATCGTTTGACTCCATGAAGCAATTGTTTATCAAACTATTTTCTCCTTTGATTTTGTTTACAAAGTTTGTTTTCATTTCCGCTGCACCTAACATGTTTTCATTTTCATTGATCATTCATTTATAAACAAACAAACACAATCACGAGAGCCTCCGATCCTAACAATTGGTATCAGAGCTCGGACAGTCAAATTCGATCTAACAATCAATTTGACATAACAGTTCGGCTCAAAATTCATTGATACTAAGGTTGGTTGTATTTTGTTGAAAAACAGAGTATCGGTTAAATCATGTTCAAAATGGTTATTCAAAAACTCTGTAAATCAACCAAGATGTCATATGACACACAAATTTCACACAACAAGAAAATTCATGCACAAGATCCTCATGGTTTCTAGATCTGAAAGTAATATCTGTTAAACCATGAGATTATTTTTATTTTCCAAATTGATTTAAACTGTTGATGTGTAATCTGTGTTGTTTTCATTAAATACTAAAGTACAAACCTCAGATTAACAAAACCTATGTTCATAAAAGCATTGTTGTTTTGTTAACACTAAAAGAGGGAAATTAACACTTTAGTCATTCAGATCCTATGTGTTAAAACAGGTTGAGTCCTTCAAAAGGACAAAATCAACTTTGTTAAAATACATTGAGGAATTTCACAAAAACTCAGAAGTGTTATAAACATAAAACACTTATGAGTCAAAGTTTAGGGTAATAATGGTAATTAAGCAACTATGTGCATTTATCTGTTCAGAAAAAGGTTTTGATTCCAGTAAATGAACTCCAAAGAGGACTAGACAAATGTTCAAAAATTTTCTCCATGTGTCCTCAGGTTTGCAATCAACTGACAAAGAAAATGGTTCCAAACAGTGGTCAAAATGTATCCAAAAGTTTCCTACCACTATTGTCAAACCACTGACCATTTTCAAAAACTTGTGAACGATATGATTATATACTCTATTGAAATCACACCAGATCCTTTTTGATACTTTTCTCAGAAAATTCTTTAACTATTTTTTTTATTGTTCAAAGGATTTTCTCAAATAACCAGGATATATTATTCATTTTTTTTTCTTGGAATAATATATTTGGAACTCTTGCTTGTTTTTGTTGGCAATAGTTTCTGCTCCTGTCAGGATGTAATACCTTATTTTTGGTGGTATCTGTGTCCTCATAAATGGGTCAAAAGGAAATGGTACATATGTCATGATCATGTCATACTCAGGCTTGCTCCAAAATTTCCATCAAAAATTGATTGCAAACTGTGCTTGAAGTACTAGGGTGCTCATGTTTTAATTGAATATTAAACGAAAATGAGTTGCCTTAGTAAAAAGTTTTCATCATCTGGGGTACTAATCCACTGTCTTTCAAAATTGACATGTGGCAAAACCTTGAATGAAAATCTTCTAAACTGTTGCTGAAACACCTGTCCTTCAAGAATTATACCATTTACCTTAACCACTGTTTCGTTCTAACGTCTGATCTCTAAACACTGTCCACTGCTGAAAGTTAACCACTGGTCCTTCATTTTCGTGAAAAGCACTGATGCTCAAAATTAGTGTCTTATCCACTGATATGCTATCTACTGATAGTTAAAATCATCCACTGCCAAAATTTTTACCGTTGTAACCACTGATGATTGATACGTCAGTGGCTCTGAAAACAACTGTTCTCCATACTTCATCCATTTCATCAGTGTTTGACACGTGGTCAGTTTTTAGCCCTCAGATCTTAATAACCGCTGCCACATCAGCGATCATTTTTAAATAAAACCCTGCCCTAAACCCCAAACAGGGTTTTACACTGTCGAATTGAATTCCAAAAAATTCTCTTCTCATAGCAGTTTCCAACCCTTCTTCTCAAAATCTCCAAAATCTTCCTTCGTTATTCTCCGCAACAATGACAAAATCAAAATCAAAACCCAAATCACCATCGCCTTCCAAAGAGGTCGCTCAAACGGCCGAAGAACCCATCGAAATACCATTCAAACAATCTCATAATTATCTGGGTTTACTCACAAACCTACTGATAATCACACCTTTGACACCATCATTGATGCAATAACTGGATCAAAGTACAAAACTTTGATAACGGTGAATGCTCCCATATATCTGCAAACCCAGAGAGAGTTTTGGAAAAAGGCGACGCTTGAAAAACAAGACGGAAAAGTCATAGCCATAAACTCCTCGATACAGGGAAAAGCAGTTCAAATAACCCCACAGTCGATCTCCGAAGTCTTTAATCTCAACGATCAGGAAGGTAAACGCTCTTTTGAAAAAGTCGAGATGAAAACTGATTTCGTGAAAAGGGGTTATGCAGAAGAACCAAAGGTAGATACCCTACAAAAGGGTTATTTTCCATCTGCACCCAGGTTTTTATTTCACACACTCTTGATGTGTGTTTCAAATAAAACAACATCTTTCAACGAAATACCATTGAAAATTCAAAGCCTGGGTTACGCTATTTTGAATAATAAAGAATATAACTACTCCCAGGAGATTTTCAATGACATGGTGAAAAACGTTGAAAGTAAAGCATTTTTACTTTTTCCAAGATTTTTGAGTTATTATTTTGAACAAAAATTTGAAAAGAAAAATGTAAATTTGCTCAAACAAGGTGTTCATTGTCAAATAAAAAGCATAACAAAAGAAACATTTTCAAGGATGATGGCACCAATAAAAACAAAAGCAGGGGTACCTGAGCAGATTTTAGTGGTTACAACTGCTCCTCAGGTATCAGCTGCTGAGCCCACTGCTCCAGGTGATCATAGCAGCACTCCCACTGCTTTGAAACCCACACCTGCCACCACTAAAAAGACCAAAAAGAAAACATCCAGAAAACCCACCAAACCCAAAACAAAGGCAACTCTGGAAGATGAGATCCCAGAGGAAATGCCTGTGACAACACAAAAGTCTCCACAAACCACTGCTGCTACTTCCTCACAGCAGTTGGAAGAAAGATCTCAACCCATGCCTAAAACTCCTCCTGCATCCTCACAAAAGGATCAGGTTGTAAGCACAGGGACACCACAATATGAAGCTCTGAATCCACTCGGATCCATCTTCCTCAGTCCTGATCCCAAGGACATGTCTCTTTCAACCCCCATCCCCTCACCAATTATAATGCCACAATCCATGCTAGCTCTGTTGCATGCAGCTGCTATTGCACAGACACAAACCAGTTCCTCTCTATCACCTATCACTGAGAGTATACATCCACAAGTGACTGGGTCTGATGCTTATACTTCTGCTATCCCAGCAACAGTTGAGGAGGTTACACTGCAGGGGTTACAAGTAACCCCTGTCAGTAGTTCAAGTGGAGCAGCAACTACAACTGGTGGATCAACAGATCCTCAGTTGGACAGTTGTTTCATAAGTAAGACTCCCTTGAAGGCAATTTCTTCCATGGCAACCTCGGTGACCACCAGTGAGTTGGATCTAACCACTGGTACCATCAAAGGTTTATCGAGTGCCGAAGAAAGAAGTCCCCAGTACCGAGAACAAGGGGCATCAATGGATGATTTTTGGGACTCTGTTCCTAAGTCACACATTGATATAACCACCACAGGTGGGGATTCAGATGATCCCAGTAAAATGGGTGATGATTCAAGATATCAGGAATTGACGGGCAGAGTGGAAAAACTTGAAGAATCAGTTTCTGAAATAAAAGAGATGGTGCAAGAGATTTTAAAAGCTCAGAAAGTACAATCCTCTGCTGTTCCTGCTCAAGCATCTGCTCCACAACAAGCACCTGCTGCAAATGAGTTTTGGAATATTTTTCAACCCATGCTTGAAGCACAGCAACTTATGGCTGACAAAAAGCATGCCATTCAAGTACAAATGCTGACCAACATGGTTGAATCAAGGTTCAAGGATACTCAAGCAGATATCAAGGCTATTAAGGCCAGTATCCAAATTGCCACTGGCAAGGCTCCTTCAACTTTACTATTCTTTGATGACCCCCTTGCAGATAATGCCAAAAAGGGGGAGATATTGAAGCAAATGAAGAAAAAGGGAATTGAACATGGCATTCATATTGAACCTGAAAAAGAAAAAGAAAAACAGGTCTCAAAACCTGTTAGCCAAACAGCTGATACAGCAGCAGTTACAAAAACTGCTGCAGCAGCAGTTACAAAAACTGCTGTCAGTAGCCAAACAGCTGCCATATCATCAACACTCACACCCCCAACACACACCACTCTACCACACACCACTACAACTACTGCTCCACCATCATCATCTACAATCACACCATCACCACTGCCTCCTGTATTAAAACAGAAGACAACAGATGTTACAACATCTGTTGTAATGACAACAGTGATTGAAACACAAGTTGTCTCAACCACTGTCAGTCAATCACTGCCACAAACCACTGCTCCACCCAAAACATCATCTGCTCCTTCTTCATTAAAAAGGAGAAGGAAACTCATATCAGATGTTGATTCACCACCTTCATCACCACCTCTTTCATCCCCTGCTCAAAAGCAGAAGACATCTGCTGACATATCAGCAGTTGTAGTGACAACAGATGTTGAGACACCAGTTGTTTCAACAGCTGTTAGTCAGTCATCTTCCACTGTTCCCACCAGTCTTGCATCACAACCTCCTAAGCTTTACAAACGAAAAAGAGAAACAACTCAGGACACTGATGAAAAGTATGATCCTGTTGCTGCTAAAAATCCACTGGAATTAGAAGCTGTGAAAAATGAGATGAAACAATTTTACACTGAAGATGATCCTTCTAAAAGGAAATTTCCTTCTCTCATAGGTTTCATAATTCCAGAAGACATGGATGAATACCTTGAAATGAAAGTAAGACAAGCAAGGATAAGAGCCAAACTTGAATGCAAGAATCAAGGCAATGAAGCTATTTTGAAAAGAAGAGAATTCCTGCTCAACAAGGTTAACCAAATAAAAGAATATGCAAGTGATTTGAACAAGGAAATGTCAAGCATATCTCCTGAAGCAGATCAACGAAATGAATTGAGGAAGGAATATCTTGCATACATAATGAAAGAGAAGTTCTATCCTGCTGAAGAAACAGATTTCAAAGATTGGCCAATAATTGCATTAAAGCATGAGGCAAAAAGAATTGAAAAGGTTAACAATGATTCAAGAAAGAAAAAGACAGCTCCAAATTGGAATAAATACACGAAGCTCATAGCTGATCTTATTTCTGAATACAAGAGAAAGAAGCAGGAGTTGGTAGATGCAAGAGTGGATTCTGCAAGTGCCATAGCAAAATGGACCAAGCAGCAAACAGACGAAGCTTATGAAAGACTTAGGAAAAGGAGGGACACTCCTAAAAAGTCTGACTACAAAAAGCTGAAGGAACAGGTCAAGACCTTTGAAACACAGATCAGCACAGCAGAAGCCTTTGTTACAAGGTTGAGAAAAGAAAGAAAGGAAAAGCTGAATGTTGAAAAAGAAAGGCTTAAAGAAGATGATCTGATTGAAGAAGCTACCAAAAAGTTGGCTTCAGATAAAGAAAACTTAGCAAAACTACAAAACCTTGCAAAAAGGGTCAAAGTAGTAAGCAAACCATCATCAGCAGATATCACAGACAGTGAGCTTGATCAACAACAGAAACAAGAGCTGCTTGACAAAGAAGTTGCAGAAGACATAGCTGCAGCAAACCAAGTCATAGAAGAAGCTTTTAAAAGAATGTCTGAAGTTCAAGATACTGCTTTACAGTTTTTCTCAAGGCCAAATACATCCAGCTCATCAGGAAATAAATCTCTCCCAAGAAACCCATTTGGTTTTAAAATACTAAAGTGGATGTCTGATCAAAAGACTCACGTATTGACCTTGGTCAGAGCCAATGGCGATGTGAAGCACATATCAAGGAAAGAAGCACTAGGCCTTAGTGTTCAAGATTTGCAGGATCTCCTTGGGCTTTCACTGTGTAGGGATGAAGATGACCAGAGTGCAAAGGAATTTGAAGCTGAATTCAAAGAACAAGCTAAGACACTCTTGATGAGCAATAAAGGTCCTGAATAATGAAAGGTTTTGGCATTATCTGTTCCAGGGGGAGATTGTTGGGATTGAACCCTACCAGAGGAACAGATAATGTAAAGCCAAAACCAGGTCACAACAGAGGATTCACAATAAGCAGTAGTTTACACTTGCTTTCCCCTTGACAGTGGATATCTATCAGCTGATGAACCTTAAGTACTGCTCAAAAGAACAACTGATGATCCAAACGCTGATGTAATCCTAAAAGACTGCTGAAGACAAACTCTGTTGCTCTATCTACTGCTGTCTCTTAAGTGCTGCTGAAGACACAAACACTGCTCATTCAAGGACTGATCACCTTTGAAGAAAGCACTGATGTTGTTGTTGAGCATCAATGCTTAGGCTACAACAGTGGAACGAGAAGCAGTTGTTTCCTCATGTTTTGTATTTTATTTACAATCAGTTGTTAGACATCAGTGTTTGTGTAAGGTCAGTAGATACAGGTTGTTAGGCTGTTAGACGTCGCTTTCATGGTGACGTCAGCTGAGATACCTCAGTGGTTTGGTTTGCCTATAAATGTATCAGTACCCTGTACTGTTACATTTGATTGACTGAGCGAGTTCTTCTCCTCATGTCTAATCCTTTCATCTTGTGTGCAACCTACCTTGGGGCATCAGGCTGAGGGGGAGTATAGTTTGTAAGCTTGACTGTAAACTTTTGCTTTGATTTGTAATCGTTTGACTCCATGAAGCAATTGTTTATCAAACTATTTTCTCCTTTGATTTTGTTTACAAAGTTTGTTTTCATTTTCGCTGCACCTAACATGTTTTCATTTTCATTGATCATTCATTTATAAACAAACAAACACAATCACGAGAGCCTCCGATCCTAACATTCTATTATAGACAACCGCCAAATAAGTACAAGTAGTGAGGATGAGTTCCCCACTAGTTCATATACAGGACAGGCCCCATATATGTAAGCAAAAAAACAAAACAAACCATGATACCACCTCGACCTAGCCTACTACAATCATGATTATGACTAAACTAGTAGGCAAAACGAAAATAAATCAAACACCCACATCAACCGCCATCATCAAAAATGAAATTGCCACCAATCGGCAACCCCCTAGCATGAAACCGAAACGACCTATCCATTGGATGACGATGTGGAAAAGGTGCTCGCCCCTGTACTGGAAGACGTAGGATGTGTACCTGATGTCATAAACTCTTGCATTTCATCATATACAACCTCTACGCCGTCATCATCAGACTCCTCATTAAGCTCACGCCCCCCTTTATAATCACCTTTAAAGGAACCCCCATTCCCCCCAACAAACCCAAGAGCACTAAACGAATTGTGTGTTTGAACCTTGGACGAACTAGTTGTGACAACTCGTATTTCCAAACCGATCTTTGTGCTTTGATGTAACGTATGTGTACGATATGTAACTTTTATGAAAGTGAATATTTATGTGAATGTTATGTTGATACGTGCTTGTGAATGTATGTATGATATAAACGCACAACACACACTCGATCGCACAAGCTCATTCGGGCTACACTCCTTACATCCGAACTTAGGGCGGCCCAAGTTGGGTTCGGCCCACTCTTCCATACGCATATACACCTCCTTAGGGAGTTCGTATCTCATTTGTTGCAAAACAAGGAAACACACAAAACCCTAATCTCTCCTTATCTCTCTTTCTCTCCTCTTGAACCCGACGGCAACAAGGAGTCTCTCTCAAAGCTTTATCATTCAGATTAACCCTCATCCATATTTAATCGGTTAGTAGTTTCTTTTGTTTAAATTACATTGATAATCTGTTGGGTGATGTGTACTGCTTATGTTCGATTTTAATATTGATGATCTTGAGTCATTGTTGATGTGATAATATACGACTAACAGAGTAGGGTTATGTGTCGGATACATGATGATCAACAACCTGCTGTTAACTGATAATCGAATAAATACTAGATGATTCTTTATGTGCAGATTGACTAACAAAAGTATTATGATGGGGTGTTGACTATTGATAAGGATCAATTAAATAGTCAAGTTGCATGAATTGTCAGTATGTTTGCATGAATTGTTAGTGCACATGAGTTCATAGATTGTACCAAACCTGCGATTGGCATGTGATTCATATTTCAACATTAGTCAAACCAATCAAACTAATTGGTCCAATCACCTCTTGAGGTGATTAAAAATTGTCAGCCATTGAAGTGATAAAGTAATGATGATAAGCATATTGTTTTGAATTGTATGATAGGATGAATTAATTTGCGTAACTGTTTGATTGTTGACTACATTGAATATGGAAACAATATAACTAAATAGCATGATATTCGGAATTTAAAACCACTCGCACAAGAATCCGGATCACACAAGGAGTCCAGTCGTACAAGGCACCCACAGTCGCACAAGGGTTACTGGGTCGCACAAGTGTTGATGTTTGTCTAACTGTTGGGCCTCAAAGCCCAAACCCAGTCGCACAACCCAAGTAGATCGCACAAGTCTACTCGGATCGCACAAGTCGCTTATGTGTTATTTAATTGGGCCGAGAATGTGTTATTGATCTGTTAGGATAATTGGGCCGGGATACATTGGATCGCACAACATGTTGTGGAGCGCACAACATGTTGGGCCGAGTGCTATTGGGCTTATTTAAATCGCACAAGTTGAATGTATTGTTTGACTGTTAAAATGCTGCCATGATCTATACGTGCTTGAAACCTGTTAGTTATGCGTAAACTTATGTGCATTACTTGAGTCAAAACCTGACTTGTATGGTAACCCTATTAGGACGCGGTTGACCACTCATAGTTCAAGAAACCCTTTTGTGTATCTGCCGAGCAAACCAAAGTGAGTTCACACAGCCAAGGCATGGGATTCCCGGGTTGGGAATTGGGTTGGATTATTTGAAATGGATAACTACTCGTACTTACGCTATCGCTAGACTATAGACCATCGTCCTCAAGATAGTCAGGACACTTACGTAAAACCTACGTAACCTAGTATCTACCATTGTCTCCCGGGTCGGGAGGACACTTACGTAAAACCTACGTAAACTAATACCTACTACTGTCTTCCGGGTCGGAAGGACACTTACGTAAATCCTACGTAAACCCCACACGTACCACTGTCCTCGGGGAAGGGCACTCACGTAAATCCTACGTGACCTTGTACGTATTCCTGTTCTCGGATTTAGAAGAACACATGGTTGCAAATAGTCTAGTAAGTACAAACATGGGAAGCCCCCATTAGTAAAGATAAACGTGGGAAACCCCCACTAGTAATACATATGACCATGGGAAACCCCCACTATTAGCACATACCTACATGGGAAGCCCCCACTAAATGCATATATGATTTGTTATAACGAACTTATTAACTGTGAACTCGCTCAACTAGTTGTTGACTCTCTGCTGCATGCCTTGCAGGACCTTAGGTACAATTGGAGCTTGCACAGGGAGGAGCAGGTCGTTGTGGGACATGGATCGATGATGCCATGTTAACTATCTAAACATTTGAATTTATGATTTACTTTGGGTTTACATACTTATGCTTCCGCTACACACTTATTGATGTTTGGTTTTGAAAACACCTTTCGCATTGATGAATGACTTTTACTATTTACTTATATGTTCAATATGATTGGTGGCTTGATCCTGGTCAGTCACGCCTCCAAGCGGTGATACTCCGCGTGTGGATTTTGGGGGTGTGACACTAGTACCTCGTGCATTCACATAGGTAGAACTCACTACCTTTTTCTTTTTATCCACAGGTCTATATTCAAGCTTAGGCTTCTGGTTGTTTACTTGAAATCCGGTCTTCTTTGATTTCTTCTTTGTCTTTACTTCCGTATAACCATCCCCATCTACTTTCGGACTATTAGTAGGAGGTCTCACTGTTGATCGAATGCATTTTGGACACTCCTCAGAGTCATGCCCAAATACACAACAGTGGGCACATCTTGGGGGTTTCCATTCATATTCCACCCTAATAGTTTCATTGATATACTTGTTCTCATCCAGCTCAGGAATAGCCATGGTTAGGACCTCTTTAAAATCATGATCAGCAGATATATCAATAAGGGCCCTAGCATAGCTGCTTCGTCCCCAAGCCTCGTTGCACATATCAATAGTATACGAATCCAACCGCAGAGGAGAACCAATTTTAGACGCCAACATGCTTAACCCGTCATCAGAATACGCCACTAGGGGAACATCAAGCAACTTGACCCAAATCGCAACTTTTTTAAACTCTTCTTTTTTAAGGGTATTTGTAGGAGACCACATATTAAGAAACAATGGTTTGTTACGTATCATCCAAGGACCCCCTTCAAGGACAGCGTCCATTCCCTTTCTATCTTCAAACTTGAAGAAAAAGAACCCATTTGAATTCATCATCGTTTTCAGAAGACCATGTTTCTTCCAATTTGTTCTCACAAAATATTCAACAACTGGATATGCAATTTTATCCCCCAGGAAATAACCATAAAGAGTGTTAGCTAACCTGTTGTTAACCTGGCGAACAGAATCAATCGGTAGCACTACATCCACACCATCCAATGAGGCATCTGAGTTTAACATTCGAAAATTGACTTTCGGAACTTGCTTAGCTGCATCATTGGCCTTCCTAGCACTTTCATCCTCACTTTGATTCTGATTTGGATTACCAACCCGCTTAGGACCTTTCTGCTCTACCTGTTTGTTTAGTACGACATCAGCATACAAAAGTTGTTGGACTCGAGCATTATCACCTTGTTCCTGCTTTCGCACACGAGCAGGACTGACATCATTTAGCGGGAGCACAAATGATACCTTTCGCTTATCAAAAACCACTGCATAATCCTCATCTGGTGAATCAGAACAGCCAAGAACGTGGTCAGTATCATTCAGTGGTAACATGAACCGAACCTTCTTATTACCCACTTCTGAAACCGTAGGAATTTGTGACGTTTGTCTTGGCTCAAATGGTTTCCCATCAATACTTCGGATCTTTCTCGCAAAAACGTTTGAATTATCCTCAGTTTGTTCATCCTTATCAACAGTCATAGCAAAGGTTTGCTAACCCTAAGACACGATTGGATAAGAAGAAGTACAATCTGATCGCAGCAGGACCTAATGCGAAAAACCCTAATCTGCAAACCGATCCACGAAACCCTAATCTGAATTGAAAAAGATTCGGGACAAAGAAACCCTAATCCGTAAACAATCAGCGTCGCAGCCCCCAAATCGGAAAACAAAAGAAAAATCGAAACCCTAATAACAAGAACCCTAATCTGATTTCAATCGGTTAGATACGAAAGAGCGAAACAGGATTCCTTACCAGAGAGAAATCAAGGCTCCCTAAATGCTAAACAATTTCGATCAAGACCAGGATTGGATTGAATGATGTAGGGTTTCACAAAGTCAGCGAAATCGCCCAGATCGCCCAGAGCACAGCCATCTCCACATAGTTGTAGGGAATATTTCAATCCCCTAACTTAACAACTTCGCTCCTAATTGTGGTAAGAATAACCACGAGATAGAGAGATGGAGATTTCCGTCGAGATATGGATGTCACTCCTAACTCAATGAAAGATTCCCGTGCTAAGAGTAATACGCGGAGTGAGTGATCTTATCGAGAGTTCTTGGTTTTCACGCCTAATCTCGACACAATCACTCGTTTGTGGTGTACGAGTATCCAAGCGTGTATATCGTGTTAGCCTTAGGAAAGGCAAAATATGAGTTTTCAGCCTTAGGAAAGGTTGCGTTCGTTCGAAGCTATAGTATGGGGGCTCGTACAAAGGTGTAGGATGTGGGTTCGAACAAGTATACAACATGCGGGTTCGTACGAAACCTCAAGTGGGTTCGTACGAAGGTGGTCTGTTTGGTACTTAGACTATAGACTAGGTCTGTTCTACACAACTCGACCTAATTCCCTATAGTTATGGCTCTGATACCAATCTGTCACACCCCAACCGATGGCGGAATCATCGGGGCGCGACACTAAGCGAATCAGATTGTTCAAGAGAATCCATAACGACTATTTAGCGACAATATTTAAGAAGTTCAATATCCATACTATTAAACAAATATTTCACAAAAAGTCAAAACAGATATCGTGTCTCTCAAACAAAACAAATCCGACAACTTAGATTTTATTTAGGTGACTTTCTAGCATTCCTATCCGTTTGCAGCAAACAATCCATCAACCTGTCACATACGTTAAAATAAAGTCAATACAATAATGTAAAGGTGAGTACACAAGTTTAGCATAAATATAGTATAAAAAGCGTTTACGCATAACCCGCATGTAACACGTAACGGGCGAACCAAGTAAGCTATCACCAAGGATGCAAGCTAACCACATGACTGCGAGTAAAGTGTGACAAACAGTGATTTACGGCTCCTAATTACGTGCAAAACACGCATTAAGACAATAATAAATAGTGTTTAAAACGTAAATTACCTTAATTAGGTCTTTGGAGTGTCTAGGAACGTTTATCCAGCTTTACAGTACGCGAATGGTGATTTACGGGAAAATTGCTGAACGTTAAACGGTAACGAACTGACACCGGACGAAATTCTTTCAACTGGAAGAGACTGTAATATCCCCCAAATTTTCAGGTCCTTATTTCGATAAACATACACACAACATTATTTGATATCATAAATTACTTAGTGTGAATTAGATATACAAATCATATCATGAACCACTATCTTACCTGGCCAACTTAAAACCCACTTATATATGACTAAAAAAAATAAACAAATAAAAATCTGGATTCCCCAAGCTTCATTTGGACCAAAATTCATCTTATTTTTCATGTTCATAATCCTAGACATAAAGGACATCATGATAATATTTAATTCCACAAAATAACACAATGTTTTTTTTTTTCCTTTTCTTCTTCTTACCTTTCCAACGTAACCCCATCCTTCACACTACAATTGATTTTTTTTTCATTTATTTTAACCTCCTAGCACATGCATGCTTTGACCATAGTAATATGCAAGACATGGTTATAATATGCAAGGACGATTATATATTACATTACAAAAATCAACCTATCATATTTACTATTCAATTGCCTAACAACATCTATGCTCAGCTAGTTGGAAACACCCATGCTTTCCTTTTTGCATCTTGATTTGATTAGTAAAAAAACAATAAAATAATAAAACAAACACTGTTGACAGCTCACATGAATTAATGGATTCTGCCACTTGAGATTAGGGGTGTGCAATGACCGAACCGTTAACCGAAACCGAACCGAAAACCGACAAAACCGAACCGAAATTAACCGAAACCGAATTAACCGAAAGTCGGTTAACGGATATTTTTTTTACCATCGGTTAACCGAAATTAACCGAACCGAACCGAATCATTTATTTTTTTATATATTTCTAACTTTTATACCTCTATTTCATGTTTTATACTTTCATTTCATATAATAATACCTCTATTTCATTTATTTATGCCTTCATTTCATTTATTTATACCTTCATTTCATTTATTTATACATCCATTTTATGTATTTAAACATCTATTCATGCATTTATACCTCCATTTCGTTTATTTATACATCCATTTCATGTATTTATACATCTATTTCATGTATTTATACCTCCATTACATGTATTTCTAAGCAAAAAAATTAGCCCTTGTTTGAATTGGTTATTAACCGAAAATTAACCGAACCAAACCGAAAACCGACAAATTAACCGAATTAACCGAACCGATTAACCGATGACTTCGGATACGGTTACGGATAATGCTAATAACCGAACCGAACCGAACCGTGCACACCCCTACTTGAGATTGACAAAACAAATATCATAGAGCATCCACAATAAGAGCATCACCAATAGAGGTGTTTTTAGGTGGTATTTTTTGGTGCTAATGTGGCACCTGCCCAACCAATGAGAGCATTTCTCTCACTTGTCCCTCTCACAAACACATTTCTTCTCTCTCTCATCTCTCCTCTCTACACTCACATAACTCACACCCATCCATTTTTCCTCATTTTTCTCACAAACATCTTCACACCCTCTCTCCTGCACCTCACACCCCTCTCCTCCACATCACTTTCTCTCTCCCTAAAAACACCAAAATATCCCCTTATTGTGGATGCTCTAAGGGGATATTTTGGTGTTTTTAGGGAGAGAGAAAGTGATGTGGAGGAGAGAGGGTGTGAGGTGGAGGAGAGAGGGTGTGAAGATGTGTGTGAGAAAAAATGAGAAAAAATGGATGAGTGTGAGTTATGTGAGTGTAGAGAGGAGAGAGAGAAGAAATGTGTTTGTGAGAGGGGTAAGTGAGAGAAATGCTCTCATTGGTTGAGCAGGTGCCACATTAACACCAAAAAATACCACCTAAAAACACCTCTATTGGTGATGCTCTAAGCATGCGTGAAACAATCACTCTTCCCCATATATTTTTTTATTATTATAATACATGAACAAAACATGAAAGCTAGTCATAAACTTTTACTCCCGTACTCGTGGTCATAAACCAAGCCCCATACTTTTCTTTTTCTCTACCAAGATTTATCAAACACACCTGTACAACTCTATCTACCCCACCCCACTCACTCGTTCCCCTCTCCGGCTCTCCCTCACTCAATGATGTTCAGCCGGCCACCACGGTTGGTGGCGGCGCTTGATGGTGGCGGCGACGGGACTAGGATGAGAGACGGAGGAAGAGCCGATGAGAGAGAAAACGGAGAAAGATAGAGATCCGCGGAGGAGAGGCGACGGCATCGCCGTCTGCAGCGGCGGCGGGTCTCGCCGGATTTAACAGGGGCGGTGGCGACGGTGTCTTTTCCGGGCAATCAAATCCCTTCATTTTCTTCTCATTTTCTGTTGGGTCTTCTTAAGAACCGAGTGTTTAAGGCCGTAGCCGGTAGTTTTTCAGGATGGTGGTGGTGATCTAGGTAGTGTTGTTAGTTTTCTGATGTCTTGGGTTAACTTGGTCAGAAGATGGGTTCGAGATTTGGTTCGGTTCGGTTTGAGGGTTCAGGTTTCGGTCAACAGAAGTCAACGGTTCGGGAGTCAACGGGTCAAAGTTTCGGGTTGGTCAATGTTGGTCAAAGTCAGCAGGTTCGGGTCAGATCCAGAGTTGTTCGGGTCAAGCTTCGGCTCAGATTCAGTTTTAGCACGGTTCTCGGTCGACTCGGTCAAACCGAGTCAACTCGGTCAAACCTGGTCAACCCAGCGAGTCGACTCGGTCAACTCAGCCGGGCAACTCAGTTGACCCGGTCAACTCAGTCAAACGTCTCGACGCGAAAGATTTGGTAAAGATTTTAGTGACGCGAATCGTTATTTACGCTAATTTTAAGATTTTTACTTATTTCGTGAACGAGCTCAAACAGATTCGGATTAGTGTTTAGTTTACATTTTGTCGTTTTTACAAAAATTATGAATATTGATGATTGAATAATTGTTGAGTTTGATAAAATAACGACAACTTGTGTTGTCGGGGGAGTCCAAAAAACAGAGGAAACTATGCCCATTTTTTGAAAAAGTCCGTAAAAACAAAACGGGTTTTATTGTAAAACGAAACTAATGGATTCGAATAATTTTTGTAAAATCAAATACAAAGTACATTTAATCTCAACGACACTTTATAATATACAAAAAAGTTAATAACGCGAAGTATTTTATAAAATAAATATAATAACTTTTATATTTATTTCAAACATCAAACGGCTCGTGTTCTTTTATGAAATAGATATAGTTTATATATTTATTTTAAACGCCTAAACGGCGTACTACATATCAACGTACAACTTCTCGGGATCACTTACGCGATTATATCGATATATTTATATGTTTTTATATAAATATTTATTTATTTTAAAATCTCTCAAGAACTAAGTATTTCCAAAACTTAGTAACTATTAACGACATTACACGAGACTTAACACGTATAACTTAATCGTTTTCATTGAGTTAACAACTTACCGTCGAATCGTTCGGTCAACGATTTGGTAGAGCTCGGTGACACGTAGTTTAGCTATCGCGTTTATTTAGAAACTTATAAAATATTCCGTGTTAGGAATATTGTAGAATGCACGCTAGCGAGTCACGTCTTAGAAACGACATCACGAAGTCGTATTTAGTTAGCTTTGCACATGGAAATCCAGGTGAGTTCATAACCCCACCTTTTCACGGTTTTACATTTTATAAATGTTTTCGGGGTGGAAAGACATGCAGGTTTTGCAAAAATAAACAATTTATCGATAAACGAAAACTCATATTTCCAAACCATGTTACGAATGAATTGCAAAGAACTCAAATGGTTTGCGAACGATTTATACTAAATATACCGGTTTTACAAAACAAATGCGTATTTTCGAAACGTGCATGATTTTCATGAGTAGGGACGGGATCGTCCTAGTTATAACTACGGGACTGCGTTGGTCTGCTTTGAAGAACAAGACACCCAGTGAGTTCATGTCCCCCTTTTCTTTTAACTGTTTTCGGTTTTATAAATATCGGGGGTGAGATACATGTTTCAAATGTTCAAATGTTTCAATGGTATGGTTTAGCTAAGGAATGAACTGTTAGATCACGTGGATGATGTAGTATCTCTCCTAAGTGCCATTAATCTAGTATAGACTGAGGGGCATGAGTGGTAGATCTATCTTGGTGTAGCGAGCCCCACCCATGGGTCCTTGTGTGGCCGCATATGGTGACTATGTCGTTCCCGCCGGATGGACCGGAGGAAATTCGCTAGGTTTGAGCACTTCCTACGCACCACACATATTAATGTACTTGCAAAACATTAATGATCTGTTCATAGACGCTACATACTAGTTCTTGATACTCGAATTTCAAATGCCTTTAAGATTCAACTGATGATAACTCACAAATACATGGATTTATGAATTTTGGTAACGCTTTTCAACTTATGTATAAGTGAGATGACGGGATGGTTCTGCTTACAAAGACTATCGTGAGCTAGACTCACAGTTTTCATATAACATGCCAAAGAAAATGATTTTTATTCGTTTTCTCAACAAAATTTAAAAACCGATTATTCAAAAAGATTTATTTAAAAATCTTTTCCAAAACAAACTAGAACTCGCTCAACTTTATGTTGACTTTTTCGAATGTTCTTTCTCAGGTTGCGTTTTCAAAACTATGGAACGGTTGGAATAGGAGAACCCATGGGAATTCGAGTACTTAGCGGCGTTCAATTTCTAGAAGTCTTAGCTTATTTGCTTCCGCTGTGCAATGAAGATACCAGTCCTGTCACGCCAGCACTAATATTTCGGGGTGTGACAAATTGGTATCAGAGCTATAGGTTTCAGGGAATTAGGTTTCTGTAGAGATACCTAGGCTCTAACCTCACTTTCCTGTGGAAACTTAGATTGTTAAGTCTTTGAATACTTACAGAATGCCTAGGACTCGAATATGGGTTTCCAACCGTTGCCAAAACCAATGAGTCAACAGTTTTGGTTTAAAAAAAATACACTAGTGTAGAGTTGATACACGATACACGAAACAATTACACACAGTAAGCAAAACCTGGAGGGTTTTGATAACACGCATATAGGACCTTTGGAAAACTCTTGATGAGAAACTTATGTCGAAATTCATTAAAGGTCCTCACTTAGAAACCGTGGCTAACAACTCGGGCAAACGCCATTATCTATATTGTCTATGCTATTTTAATTACCCGAGCAGGTAATCTATGTGGAATGAAACACTATTGCGTAACTATACGTGAAACTTAAACTATACGTCAGCGGACGTCGAAGTACATCACACACGACTTTCGAGGCAAGGCCTTGGGGAAGACACAAATGGGCACGACAACAACGATGCTAATCTCGATAGCGGGAGAACAACAACCGAAATGCAGTACTTTGCCACGTGATCCTGCAAATGACACGAGTCACGCTAAGGTACGTTAAAACAAGATTTCACAACAATCGATGCTTAGTCTAAAGAGACTCACAATTATTGGCGCTGCAAAAGAAGTCACATGTCTTCGCATTCCCCCACCTCATTTATGGCTATTAGGCTATGTTCGACATTCCATGGTAATGTCATTCAACAACCAGTCATCGCATGAAATTCCAGGTAAAGTCCTTACATTTCTTTTGCTGAAATTTCGACTCCTTGCATATAGTGAGTAGATTTTTGCATTTCTACTCCCCCCTAATGGCCACTGCACCACGAAGATTTTATTTCATGATAGCGAACACTTAATTGCTTCATTCTTGACAAATTCATATGTTACACATGTGTTGTTCGTTACGCATGTGGCTTCACTCGAAATTGTTGCTTTATCAACGTTCAATATTGTTTCGCTATGTCGATTATTGCAATGTGATTTGGATGATTGCATTGTTGCAAAGCGTTGACTCCTTGATATCGAGTCAACGAAACTTGTTGAAACTCCTTTCCTTTTCAAGCTACATACATTGTTTTTCGTTGTAACCATGTCGAAATTTCGTATCGATACATGCATTCATTGTTGGAATGTGTCTAAACCAAGTTCAATTGTTTGAACTTGCTCACAATATATATTCGATTCAAGGTCCCGTATGATGGACTGAGACCATCGTATTCGAAATAATCCCAACAAGCACTTCATTTGTCTTGAACCATAATACGCTTATTTGGTCTTCAACTTCATTGAATCGTTTCTTTGATCACGATCACCTTGTGGTGGAGTCTTTCACAAGTCTGAAGCTTACGCTATTCTCGTTGCTCACATTATGTACGGATTTAATTATTTATTTATTTATTCATTTACATTAAATCCACTCTGTTTTTTTTTTTGGTAAAGGGTTACCCCAGGTAAATTTTATAAATAACTCAACAGTACAAGGGCA
This sequence comes from Helianthus tuberosus, assembly GCA_030545235.1. Lineage (NCBI taxonomy): Eukaryota > Viridiplantae > Streptophyta > Magnoliopsida > Asterales > Asteraceae > Helianthus > Helianthus tuberosus. The sequence continues at coordinate 106,118,464 of CM060424.1, read as the reverse complement.
TGCCAGAATGACACACCAACGAGGCTACACAACCGAAGCCTAGGAAACAAAAACCAAACACACAACCCCAATTAAGTACAAAACCAAACAAACAAAAACAGCCCAAAAAACAAAACTGCCCCGAGCCACACACTCTAAACTATACAATCCACGAGCTAGCCTCTAACCCGGGTCGTTCTCTTCTTCGTTCCTAGCGATCTCCCACTTCTTTAGCATCTTGTCAACTTTAGAATCCCCTCTAAACTCGAATCCCATTAGACGTAACCTGACCGTGTTCTTGATCCTCCCAACCACGGAAGCAACATTTGCATGAGCATTAGAAAACAGGCAATTATTTCTCTCAAGACATATAAAATAAGTAGCCGCCGAAATGACTAACTTGCAAACAATATGCTCTGTCTTCTTGGACGAAGCATTTTGGGTGATCCAATCCATTATAGACTGCCACGAATCATCAACCTTTTCCAAAGCAACCATCAGCTTCACCTCCTTCCATACATTCGAAGCAAATGAACATTGAAAGAAAAGATGGTCTCTAGAATCTCGATTATTTCTGCACAAGGGGCAACACATAAGATTCAGATTAGTTGCACTTCCCACCTCCCACACTGCCAACCTATCCTGCGTCTTAAGCTTGTTCTTGATAACCAACCATAAGTGAAACGAGTGTCTTGGGATACAATGAGAAAACCAAACCCCATTAACCCAAGGCACCGGGCTCTCACGATGTCTAATCACATTCCATACCTCCAACGACCGAAAATGACAATTGTTACCCTCTAAATCTTTCCAGATTGTACGGTGTTCCATGTTGTGAATCAACTGAGGAACATTCAACTCAATCAACACTGGAAAGATTTCATACCAAGCTTGCGGCCACTTCCATTGCCCATTACCATCAATCAGGTTCGCAAGAGAAGACGAAATAGAAAACCCCGCATTAGAAATACGTCTTGGAGTTATGAAAGAGCTAAGCGGACTAAGATGGCACCAGTTATCACTCCACACATTAGTTTGAAGCCCACTCCTAACCAACTTCCAAATGAATGGCCGAACAATGTCTCGAATGGAAAGGAGTTTCCTCCATCCTCAGCTAATACTCCCACGGGACTGGACGTCCCAAAAACTACGATCTTTCAACTTATGAGAGTAAATCCATTCGACCTACAATGACTTCCTTTTAGTAAGAATGCTCCAGATATGGCTAGTCATGAGAGCCTTGTTGACGTCCGATATGCTCCAAATACCGAGCCCACCTTCAGCCTTAGGCAAACAAATATCTGACCAATCCACTTTAGCTTTCGCCCTTCCCTGCGACCCAGCATTCCACAAGAACCTCCTCATATACTTCTCCAGCTCATGTATAACCCGAGTATGAATAATAAAGACCGACGCCCAATAAATATGCTTGGAGGATAAACAGAATTAACAAGTTGTAACCTTCCCTCAAAGGATAAGGATTTATTCAGCCAACTATCAATCTTCTTTTCCATACGATCAACAGGGGGTTTACAATCCTTAAAAATCAGCTTAGTGGTAATTAACGGCACCCCCAAATATCTAACCGGAAGAGAGCCCTCCTGAAAAGGCATCAAACGGAGAATATCCTGTCTAACATTAAGCGGAACATTACAAAAATAAACCGTACTTTTAGCTGGACTCGGAACCAAACCAGATATACTGGTGAACCTCTCAAGAGCTTGCTTAACCTTCCCCACGGACCAAACATCCCTATGCACGAAGATAAAAAGATCATCAGCAAAGGAGACATTAATTATCTTCTATTTAGCACACTGAGCATGATACTTGAACCCATTACTAGACACAGCTGCATGCTGAAGCAATAACGATAAAACTTCCGTAACCAACGTGAAAAGATATGGCGACATAGGATCACCTTGTCTCAACCCCCGTTTCCCTCTAAAAAACCATGCAGATTACCGTTAATGCTAATAAAAAACGACGTCGTAGTAACACAAGCCATAATCCATGCAACCATTTTATGGTGAAACCCAAAAGCCTTGAGCACATTCTCTAAGAACACCCAGTTAACCGTATCATAGGCTTTCTGAATATCAATCTTGAAAGCACATCTAGCGGGGCCCTTACTCAAATGGTAGTTATGAATCAGCTCCTGAGTTAACAAGATATTGTCCGATATTTTCCTACCCGGCACAAAAGCGGACTAGTTAATACTAACCAACTTCTCCAAACTACCCTTGATTCTATCCGTAATGATCTTGCTTATGCACTTATACAATACATTACAGCAAGATATCGGACGATAGTCAAGCACCGAATCCGGAGTGTCAACCTTAGGAACAAGAGCCAAAATGGTGTGATTTAATTGTTTTAACAGTTTGCCATTATCAAAAAACTCTAAGACAGCAGAAGACACATCTTCACCCACAATATCCCAAGAAGACTTAAAGAAAGCCGATGTATACCCATCAGGGCCTGGGGCTTTGTTCTCTCCAATATTAAAAATAGCATTTTTAACCTCCTCTTGGGTTACTTGGCGTACCATATTGACCGCAACATCAGCACTAATAGTATTGACACATATATCGTCCAGATTAATACTTGCAACCCGATCCTCCGTACCCAAGAAATTAGCATAATGAGAAACCAATGCATCTAAAACACCTTCTCCCTCATAACGGTCCCCATTAACATCCATAATAGAGTGAATTTTACTTCTGGCATTCCTGCATTTCACACTATTATGGAAAAACTTAGTGTTGGAGTCTCCAGCACATAACCACTCCACCTTAGCTTTTTGCTTAAGAAAACATTCTTCATCATATGCTGCAATCTGAAAATCTTTAAGACACTTTGCCTCCATGTTACGAAGGTCAACATCTAACGGGCTACTATCAATAAGAGTCTGAATATCATCAAGCTTCTTTCTCAAATCAGCAACTTTCTCATGCAAATTACCCTGATTAAACAAGAGTTTACGCATATACGGCTTCATATTTCTAAGCTTCTTGGTGACCGCAAACATTGTAACCCCATCAATTCGCTTTATCCATTCCTGTTCTACACACACCCTGAATTCCGGCTTAGATGTAATAAAATTAGCAAACTTAAACGGTTTAGGACGATTCTTGACCGAAGCAGCCATCTTAAGAATGCACGGGGTATGGTCAGAAATCTGAAATGGATGATACAAGACAAACACATCCTTGAACATCTCTAAAAACTTCATATTACCCATCACACGCTCAATCTTTTTAAGCAACCCAATACCATTCTTTGGTTTCTGGTTCCATGTGTAGTGCAGCCCATGGCCCTTAATATCTATCAACTCCGAATATTGAACACAATCATTAAATTCTCTCATACCAATTGATTGAGTGGAAGGACCATGCAGAGAGTCCTCAGTATGTAAAGCAGAGTTGAAATCACCCATAACAACCCATGGCTTGTCATGGCAAAAACCCTTATGCGTACATAAATTATCCCAAAGACTTCTTCTCTCCTGGTATTTGTTTTTTGCATAAACAAACGAAACAAAAAAAAGATTTATTATCAGATTTGGAGAAAACCTGAGCATGAATGACTTGGTCCGTTTGAGCCAAGATCATAATGTCAACCACATCAATATTCCAACCCAAGATGATCCTTGTACTTCGATCACATAAATCTCCATTCGACGTCCAACTCCAAGACCGGAAAACACCCTTACAAACCTTAGCAAGCTTCGTGATATCCACATGAGATTCGAGAATAGCACAAACAGATAATTTATTTTCAGAAACCAGAAGACGAACATCACTTTGTTTCAGGGATCGGTTCAAACCCCTTATGTTCCAAGAGGCAATACTATCCATTAACACCGTTGTGACTGGGAGTGCTTGCCCCCTCAGAATCTTTTTGCTGATCACATCGCATAAATGCAGACATTTCAGTAGGTACCGTTTCCACAACCTCATCATCCACTCGAGAATTTTTGTTGGTGCATATGTCTGTCGATTTCGTCTTGTATCGAGTCTTGTATTGTATTAGATAGATCAGGGCATGCAAAACGAGAAAAGTGTATTTGTGGGTATTTCGCACAAAATAACACATAGGTTATTTCGTACGAAATTAAGTGGTAATTTCGCACGAAATTAGATTTCGTATGAAACTAATTTCGCTTGGGCTATTCCGTGCGAAATTAGCTCCCCTATAAATACCTTTGATGCCTTGTCATTTGTAGCTTTTCGGTTTCAGTATCGAACTGCTGCCGAAGTGTCTACTCGCTGTAAATCTTTGTCAAATAAATCAAAAGACAGTTTCAAGTGAATATCTAGCTGGATTGAACTTGATACGTTTGTTTCCGCCTCTCGTATTAAGCAAAAACTCTTCTGATCGACTCATTCGGGTCAGAAAACGATCCTACAAGTGGTATCAGAGCTCAGAAGGAAGAGTTCATACCAATTCAACTGCAATTTCTGATTTCTACATCTTCTTTTCAAAATTAAACTTGATTTCACGGTCAAAATGTCTTGAATTTCACATATTATATGCGCAATAGTGTTTTAACAAAGCCTTGAAAGAATTGGACCTAAAATCAGCCTAAAACCTGATCAATTTTGGCAAAAACAGCTCGAGATGATGACATCAGCAGTATTTCGCACAAAATAAGGTTCTAATTTCGCACGAAATAGCCTTATTTCGCACCAGATTGTCATTCCGTTTGAAAAGGATACTTCATTTCATACGAAATTACCTATTTCGTACGAAATCACATAATTTCGCTTGAATATTCAGCTATTTCATACGAAATTACTTATTTCGTTTGAAACCAGTGTATTTCGCACCAAATCAGTATTTCTTTTGAACAGGGTTATTTTGCACCAAAAGTCATTTCGCTTGGAAGTATATTTCGTTTGAAAAATAAGTTTATGAAATTTTGAACCGAATCATGGAAGAAGAGTTTTACAACGCCTTTGCTACTCCGATAAGTATTGTTCAGAACACAATGTTAGAAAATGAAACGGGAACTATGCAAAAACCGCCAAAACTCATGAATATCGAGTATAAAGGATGTGAAGAATGATTTGAGAACTGGGTACAAGCAAATTACTTGGATGCTTGGGAATGTGTTGAGACAAAATATGTTAGACCGATGAATGATGATGAGGAGATTATTGCAATTAAAGATCTTAGTGCTGAAGAGAAAAAGAAATACAAAGAGGAAACGATGATGACGAGTTTGTTGCATCAAGCTGTTAAGGAAGATATCTTGGTTTTATTGCAACACAATGGAACTGCTTATTCAATTTGGAAAGCTTTAAAATCAAAGTTTGTTGGAAGCAAAGAAATGATCAAGAACAAGAAATCGCTTTTGAAGAAAGAATTTGATCTATTTCGTTGTTTAAGGACTAAAAGCACTAAGCAGATCATTGAAAGATATTGTAATTTGTTAATCAACATGAAGAGGGTGAGCATTACAAAAGATAATGAAGAATTGATTGAGAAGTTGGCTGATGCATTGCCACATGAAACTTGGGGCACATATCTCATGATGTTGAGAAATAAGAAAGATTTTAGCAATTTGACACTGAGTAAGTTCATTGAAAAACTTGAAGCTCAAGAGATGGAACAAAGAAAGATCTTAAGAATGAAAGATTTTGATGGTGAACAAGATATTAGTCTTTATTACAAAGGAGGTATCAGTGATAAGACCAACATGTCACCAAAGGTTGAGACTGCCTTCAATGTTAAAAGTTCATCCGGAGGGTCATCTAAAGGATCAAACAGCAAAACAAGTTTTTCTTCATATCCATCATTTGATCCAAACATTTCTGCAACCAAGAATGGCAAGATGTTACAATGCAACATTGTATTAAACCTTGAAAATGATCAGAATTTCTCGGAAGAGGTTGCAAAAAGTCACATGTCTTTGTTAGGGACTGTGTTGGAGTCATATGGGAGTTTAGTGGCAGGAAAGATCGGGAATCCAATGTTGACAAAAGAGGATTACGATCAGATTGATGCTGAGGAGATGAAATTGATGGATATAAAGTGGTGTTTGGCAAGTGTGTTAAGAAGAGCCGAAAAGTTTAACCAAATTACGGGAAGAGATGATTTCCTTGATGCAAATGTTTCTAATTTAGGTTTTGATAAATCTAAATTTACTTGTTTTCGTTGCAGGGAAAAAGGACACTTCAAGAGAGAGTGCACAAATCGCGAAGCAAGTGGAGCTCAAAATCCGTTTAACAACAATGATTACTATCGGAAAGCAATTTATCATCAAGTTGCTCAACAACCACATCAACAACAACCACAAACTGCTCATGCCAGGAAGGAGATTGAAGAATCATCAAAGAGAGCTTGTATGGTGAATCAAGATGATAAAAAATCAACAAAAGGATCCAGTTGGGATAAATATATTTCAGCTAACAGCAAAGCATGTCTGATAGATCAAGATGATGAAAGACTACCAGAAGGTTTTAGCTGGAAAAATTTCAGTTGGGATGACTATGATCCTAACAAAACTCTAAATCACAAAGCTTTTGTTGCTCGAGTTGTTGAAGACAGTGATAATGATGATGATTATTATGCAAGGAGAATGGAAGAGCACTTAAGAATGATGGAAGAGAGTGACAGTGATGATGGAAAAGTTAAAAAGAAAAAGAATAAAGCTAAGAAACAAGTCAGTAGTGATGATGAAGAAGTTCCTGTGATCAAAAGAAAAGTAAAAGAAGTTCCAGCTTTCAAAGTTGAAGCAGAAGCTGATGCACAAAAGATTCCTGTGAAATGTGAAAATTGTGAAGCAGTGAAGAAGCAAAATAGTACATTGATTCATAACATGAACATATTGAAAGAATCTTATGATGTTCTCAACAAAGCAATGAATCAGTACAATCAATCAAGCAGTGAACAAGCAACATCTATGAAGACGCTTCAAGGAGCTTTTATGACAAAACAGAAAGTCGTAAACAATTACATTGAGAAGTGTGTTGTGCTTGAACAGAAACTGGAAACTCAGAGGATTGAAACAGAAAGAGTAAATAGATTGTTAAAAAGTTACTCATGTACTTCTTATGTTATTGACAGGATTTATCCAACAGTGGAAGGCATGAAGGCATTTGATGAAGAAATATCTCAAGAAAAGAAGAAGGATACTGAAGTAAATGATTCTGGTAAGAAAAAAGGTTTCAGTTATACAAAGTGTCCGCCTCCGCTTGAAAATGGATATTCTCCACGAAATCCAAATTCAGAAAGAGTCAAAAAGGCAACCAACTAACAGTGGGAGTCTGAGTCTTCAGAAAATTTGCCAGACAACATTGATGTCATGTTTACATCATCTGACACTGATCATGAGTCTGAATTAATAAAGAAAGTGGTCGATCAGGTGTTGGATAACGATGAAACCAAGGAGTCAAAGTCGGAGTCAAATTCAGAGTCAAAGTCTGAAACGTCAAGTCCAACAGTCAAAAAGGGCAAATGGGTTTACAATAAAGAGTTTTTGTTATCAAAATCTAATTTGAATGATGAAACAGTCAAAGTAGCATATACTTTGAATGATTCTGACAAATTATATTATGATGAAGAATTTCCAATAAGAGGTGTTAAACTAGAAATGATAAAAAAGGTTTTCAAACTAACAGAAATTAATATTTCTGAAACAAAAGATGTAAATCTTTCTGAAAAACCTAAAAAGTACACCTCAAGAGTTCAACGAAGAAAAAACAAGAAAAAGGGTTACAGTTCTGGTTCAGGTTATCGAAAGAAACCAAACCATAATGGTAATTTCAAAAGGAAAGGTCTTGGATTTATTCCACCGAACAATCATAAAAATGAGAAAACTTACAAAACAAAAACTGTTTTTGTTTCAAGAATATCAACCGAAATCGGTAGTCTCGCGGATAGAATCCAGATCTTGAACCAACACAACCACAAGAATGAGTAGAAAGTCGGCACAAGCTCTGATTCTATCGGTTTTGAGTGCATTGAGTGTAAAAGAGTTGAAAGAAAGCTGAAAAACCATCTTTCAATCCTTTTTGTAGTGAATATTGTGACAAATGGCAATAAACCGGCAATTCCGTACAAACTAATCACTATTTTATTTACATAATCTCATGCGTTTAAAGTAATTTAATTACGTAACAGTCTCGTTAATTGGATAACAAGGTTAGGACAAGGAAACAATACTAAAACATATGTTGGTTTTCGCCACAGTGCGAAATCAGGCAAACAATGTCCTAAAAGTGTTGGTAGAAAGTGCCACGTGCACTATTCACGGTTACACTATTCATGTCAGCAAACCGTGAAATCAGACCGAAACACTGAAAAACGACACTCGGATAACATAACTGAGTCCATTTATATAAGAAAACATTATTATGAAAACACATCTTGCAAAGAAACAAGACTTTCCGGTATAACGCCCTAATCTAAAAAATGTCTATTTCGGCTAAAAATATAGCACTTTTAACTTGTCCGAACCTATAACAAAGCATTACCGGGACTTCAGAATTATGTCACTTGATGAATAACACACTAAAACATTTTAAGGATATCAATGAGATGACCAGAATCATAAGCTTCCGATATTATATCGCTATGCATTAAACTAGTCCGTTAGCGAACCGACGAGCTAGTAAGCAGCATCTCTGTCATCGTAACAACCACAGGAAAACTCTAGTGAACTAGTTAAGCCTAATTTGGAACTCAGAACCACTTCCTACATCGTTCGGATGTGAAATAACAACTCGCGACAACGTCCGTCGGTACGCCACAAAAGTGTCGTAAACCCACCGACGACCAAACGAAAGACATTTAAAGCGTCAAAATGCAATTTTTACTAGTTTAATGAACTAGTTAATAATAATTTTGGTTCCGAATCATTAATTACCCTCTAATGGTGTAATTAAACCCCTAATCACCGAACTCCGCTTAATGACTAAAATATCTATTTTTTAGTAACTTTTTATAAAAAATATATATATAATACCCCCCCCCCCCCTTTTGTTGTACACGTTTCCAAGTGGGCCACCCACTTGGATTTGTTGTTGAAAATGTGTTAGATTTCAAGTATGGGTGGATGTATGGATGGTATGGCATGTAGATTGAAAATTATAACAAAGCACCCCCCCCCCCCATTATCTAACCTATCATTTCACCACTTTCAAACAAGCAAAACCCCTTTGTTATCCTCCATTTTCGGCAGCCAACAAGCACACCACAATTCCACAATAAAATTTCACTAAAACACCCTAAATTACACATCTTCTAACCTTTTCTAGATCATTCAAGTAAGGGTTAAACATGGAGCATTATTAGGAGCATATTTGGAGCTTAATCATCTTCTAATTTTCTATTTAGCTTGTGCAATATTGTAAGTCTTCTAATCACCATTTTTAAGCTTCATATTACTAGTAGATTATGGAAGTACAAGTTGATCATCAAAAAGATTAATAAAAATCACACCAAAAACCCTAACCCCAAAGCTAATAAACACTAAATATAACTATATTATGTGTTGATTTATTAGATTTGTGATAGCTAGTTAGCATAATTTATGTTGATTATGTTAAAGTAAGTTGTTTTAAGTGGGTAATCTTTTTATGATTAATAATATAAATGATGATTTAAACATGGTAATGTTTAAATCTAAACAAGCTCATCAACCTCTTGTTCCATGAACTTTACTACAACTTAAAAATGATTTATTGCACATAAGTGACTTTTATAAAGAATAACCACCATGATTCTTATTATGATCATCCTAAAAGTTCACTAAACAAAGTGGTTTAAAGAGGAGGTTTTAATTAGAAAATATAATGAAAATGGTGTCTTTAAGGTCCTAATAAATATGTGAAGATTTCATTATTTTTAACCAAGTTGTTAAAAATATACTTATAAAAGTTCATGGAAATAAAGGAGAAAAGAGCATGAATCATGCATGCAAAGTTGGTGTAATGAAACTTGATTTGGAAATTGATTATGATTATGGGTTCAAACATGGTTTAAACGCGTTTTGAAAACGTGGGAAACGTCATAGTTTAGGGGAAACTATGGGCGAATTTTTCTAAAAATCCAATCGCGATTAAAAATGGGATCAAAGGGTGATTAACAATGTTAAACGCGATTAGTGGTCATAAACGTCATTTCGGAAACTTTGATGGGAATATTTAAGGTTTAAATATTCAAGAAGTTCTTATGAACTTAAACTTATATTTTTACAAAAATAAATTGGTAAAAATATAACAATGTGTAAATATAATTTTTGGTAAGAAAAATTATATATTTTTGGAAACTTGCTAAGTGCTTGCAATGTGTGCTATATATGTGTATGTATTAGTTACCTAAAGGGTGACCAAAATAAATACACATACATGTTCCTACTTGGTCCAAGAAATGCTAGTAAAATCGGACAATTAAATAAAATGGCCGAAATGGAAATACATAACACTTGATGACGACAATTTGGGCGTATCGACATCGTAAACAAGTTACTACAATGTCGAGTCTAAAAATAACATATTTTTAGACACTAAAGCGAACGCATAACTAAGTGGTCAAAAACAAGAATCCGGAAAGTCGAAAACTATAAAAATTACCAAGTATTTTCATGTGAAAAAAAAGAACTTATTAAGTTACATGCTTGGTGAATTTTTGGTAAAAATTGCAAGAGTATATTTAATGGACTCACTAGGATTAGATTTGGGCTAGACCCAAATTACTAAAACTAGGGCTAGGCCCAATAACAATGAAACGTGGGTTAAGCCCAATGACATAGGTTCGAAGCCGTTCGCTTATGAATTCAATATGTATAGAATATATGTATACACATAACAATCGAGCGAGTAAACTATCAACGCTCTAAAATACAAAGTTGTTCCAAAGATGACAAACGAGAACATAATAAAGAATTCAAGATGAACAACTTGTACGAGGTCCGAAAGACCTAGTGTCTAACGAGATTAGTATACATGTAGGTTATTGACACGTACGGACGCTCACTTCGATATCATAATACACGGAACGCAAACTTGTGAGTTCATGTCCCTCCTTTCACTGTTTTCACTGTTTTGTTTTCAAAAACATCGAGGGGAAATACATGCTAAAACTATTGGTATGTTAGTTACGGAGTAGATGACATGATCAAAGTGCATAAGTAGGGAAACAACATTAGTAACCATTAATCACTTGGTGACCAAGGTGCAAAAGGTGTAGATCTATTGGGCTTGAGGCACGCCCCACTCCTGGTTGGTATACCCTGGAGTGCTTTTGTGATCCCAATGATGACAAAGTGTTCTCGGTTTGGTTATTTGCTTATGGTACATTATGTCAGGGGGCTCGCTACCCACTGATAGATCCTTAACAGACTCCATGAATGAATCAGAACATACTATGATTACAAGATTTCATTTTCATTAATACTATGATTACAAGATTTCATTTTCATGAATACTATGATTACAAGATTTCATTTTCATGAATACTACGATTACAAGATCTCATTTTCATGAATACTACGCTTACAAGATTTCATTTTCATGAATACTACGATTACGAGATCTCATTTTCATGAATACTACGATTACAAGATTTCATTTTCATGAATACTACGATTACGAGATCTCATTTTCATGAATACTACGATTACATATGATAACAAAAACTGCATGAACTCGCTCAACTTTTGTTGACTTTTTAAAACTACATGTATTTCAGGAAACAAGTCTTGAGCCGGTGATACATGATTGGATGCAATGATTACCTTTCTTACGTCACACGCAACACGCTTCCGCAACTAGCAGGGTGTGACAGATTGGTATCAGAGCTCCGATTGTAGTGAACCGGGGAAAAACTTTTATAAAGTTTGGTCTACAATCACCAAGGGCTCTCACATGAAAACAAAGTCGATAACAATACACAAATGATTTCAAAAGTATGACAAAAATGACAAAAGGTTTTCATTGTGTCACGGTAACATGAGGATCTATCACGCGAGCTCAATCATAAATAACGGATATGGATCAATACATGTTTAGTCTATAAGGAATATACTCAAAACACTAGGAATTACATGTGAAACACGAGAACAAAAATAACATGAGATTTAGTGATTATATATATAATGTATTTATATATGTGTTGTACGGAATATTTTGCCATGAACGAAAATAACTTCGACTACGAATCCTATTATTACACTTGACTCATGCGATGAGAATGACGACCTCGCGTCTATTACGAAGCTTATGGCGGGCGTCGTCCCTGAGAGAGACCCAAAAGCATTGATCCCATGGAAGATGGTTGTTTTCCCTCGGATGGTATATGTCCGGCTTCGGTAGTGACGACGAGGCGGAGGTGGCGGCCTTGGACAACAACTCTACTAGTGGGACGAGGTCCCTAAGGCTCATACTAATCGTGAATTGATGACACTCTCGTCCAGACAAGGAAGATGAAGTACTCATCTGAAAGGTGCCCCTCCGGTTGCTATTATTACGAATTCCCTTATTTCTATTACGTCTAACGTTGTGCCCTTTCACGAATAATGACAATGGGCGTGAGCATGTGGACCATCACGAAGGTCCCTTCTATGTTAAGGGTATATAAACAGTAGTGTCCTTTCTTCGACTGATCGTTTGTTTTGAACGAGAGAATGCTAGGGTAACCATGCAAGACAATTTATTATTACGGGGGCCCACGTAATAACAAATTGTAGTGCATGGGGAATCCTGGTGGGCTCTGCGGGTCAAGCTAACGATCACTATCCATTCGAAATTCTTAAGTTGTTCAAGTTTCTATCTAGTAGAACACCAACCGAGATGGTTACTATAGCACTCTACGATACAGGAGGACCACCTGTATTATTCACACCTAGCATTCGGTTTATAACACGAGTCGTTTGAGACTAGTCGTCGAAAGCAAACAAAACTTGTTGGCCGCTCATGGAGGATTTTCCTCAACATTATTAGATTTCTTGTACATGGGCTGGTTCTTTGGTGTCCATGACACCCTACCTTATCTTAGTTATCGGAAATGATTCCATTAAACTCTGTCGTTTGACATTTGTCTTATTCTAAGGGATGATATGGCATGAGCCATGCTACAACCCCTTCCTTGCATTATTCGACATCCATGGAAATTATAACAATCTTGTTGGAGCTCTTGGAGCTCAAGGGATGTCAATGTATTCGACACATGGATTAGTGCGGCAAAGGATTTTCCTACTTTGGACTATCGAGATCCATGAAGTATGGAATACACATTGTAAATTGGAGACGACCGTTTGGTTTCTCCTCCTCAACGAATTACCTCTTTTCCCACTAAGGCATATGGTCAGTACATGCAGGGGTACTGCACATTTTGGGTTGCGTTTATTCATGTTATCATTGTTCGAACATGCATTAACAATGCGGTCTTGAGGTTTCCATGACCAATTATATTCTTAATTCTTAGGCGCATAGTAGGCTAAATCTGTTCAAATACAAGTCTATATCCTTTGATACTATGTATCAAAAATAACATGGCACCGAAAAGAAAATCTACGCCCTAAAGGGGCAGTTAATCAGCACTCTACTATTAAAGTTGAACTCAAGTTTTTATGGAACGACATGAGGTCGCGGAAATTACACAAGATGAGGTTGCTGAGTCGACACTAGTGATGGTACTGATGGTACCAGTAGTTCAAGTGGTTCAAATTCTGATGGGACGAGAACGAGTAGCAATGCCACACTTGGAGATGCAATCACACCAAATCTTAATTCTAAGGCATCTTCGGATTATAAGCAGCGAGACCTCATCGATACGAGAGGTGTGGTAAGTTATGTCCGCTAAATAAAGACAATGGAGTCAGTTAACCGTGCTAGCAAATGTGCTAATAAGTAAACGATTTGGTAAATGAATAGTCATCTGTTGAGGGAGACGTTAACTGGATGGAATCTCCAAGTGCAAACTATAAGGAGTAAGACAGCAAAGAGGATGTCGTTGGAAGAACTCCAGGATCTTATACGAGAGGAGTATCGCTCGCTAGCGGGAAAATTCCAAGGTTGGGAACCGAACTCTAGGATTCGATCATGATTAGAACCAATGTTGTTGGTTACCCCCGACACCTCTACGATCTCTCAAGGATTATTGCATACTGGATAACACCCGAATTCAAATGCACTGAGCGCTACATTTGGGGTTTAACCCTGAGATACAAAGCTGACATCAAGAAGTACACTAATAACTTGTCAAAATTCTGAATGAGATAAGGAAACTTTCACCATGAGGGCACTTGCAAAAGTGACAAGAGTAGCAGTGTGGTGAGACTGGGCACAAAACAGAAACTAATAATTTAGTTATATTTAAGAATAAACAAGGTGGTTTTTACTGTGGCAAGGAGGTCACTACGAGTATGGATGGTTAAGGATGAATCAAGCTAGTGAGTAAGCAAGTCTAGGGGTATGCTCTACTCTACAACCATCATCTATCAATACTTTGGATACCAACGTCGGCTTAACTTAGTGTCTTTAGATACTAAGCATATACACGAATTAGAGTCATGTAGGTTAAACATGTCTTGCTCTATCAAGTTAGCTAATAAGGAATTAGCGAAGTCATGTGAAGTCATTAAGGGTCGCCGATACGTTCCTATCAACCGACCCGTTGCATCCGTGTTGTTTAATACCGGTGTCGGTATTAGCTTCGTCCCCATAAAATTCAAAGTATGCTTGGCCGAGTCAAGTAAGCTAGACGTCCTCTCATACCATAGGATTGGCCAATGGTGAATTAGTGAATCAGGAGAAGATAATAAAGGATGCACACTCGAACTTGGAGCACGAAAATTCAGTATCGACCTCTCACTCATTCAAATGGGTTGTTACGACTAAACTCCTGGCATAGACTGGTTGGCCGACAACCTAGCAGAAGTAGTTACTTCGAGAAAACTATCCTCCTCCCCCCCTGTTTGACGAGAGAACATCTTTTGGTGCACGGAGAGAAACACGGTACACGGTTGCTGATCAACAACTGTATGAAGGCTCGGAGGAGTCTGAGAGCAGGATGCATCGCCTCTCTTGCCCATGTGGTCGACAAGAAGGCCGAGTAGCGCAAGGTGGAGGACATCCCTGTGGTAAGGGAATACCCTGAAGTCTTTCCAGAAGACTTGCCGGGACTACCTCCGCAGCGACAAGTCGAATTCGGTAACGATCTTGTGCCAGGAGCTGCACCGGTGGCGAAAGCTTTATATAGACTCGCACCCTTGGAGATGCAGGAATTATTTACTCAGCTTCAGGAATTGTTTGATAAAGGATTCAATAGACCGAGTTTCTCACCTTGGGGAGCTCCGGTGCCATTTGTCAAGAAGAAAGACGGAACCTTTCGGATGTGTATGGATTACCGAGAACTGAACAAGTTAACCACAAAGAACCGGTATCCTTTACCAAGGATCAACGACTTGTTCGATCAGTTACAAGGTTCTAACTTCTATTCCAAAATCGATCTACGATCCGAATATCACCAGCTGAGAATTCAATAGGAAAGCATTCCTATGACAGCGTTCAGGACTCGTTATGGGCATTACGAGTTCCTTGTTATGCCCTTTGGCTTAACAAAGGCACCCGCCGTGTTCATGGATTTAATGAACAGAGTATGTAAGCCATATCTTGACAAGTTCGTGATCGTATTCATTGATGACATTTTAATATACTCACAAACCGAGGAGGATCATGAACAACACTTGAGAACTACTCTGGAGCTGCTTAAGAGAGAACAATTGTATGCTAAATTCTCAAAATGCGAATTTTGGATTCGCGAGGTCCAATTTCTCGGTCACGTTGTGAATGAGAATGGAATACATGTGGACCCAGCTAAGATAGAAGCCATAAAGAACTGAAACGCTCCCAAGACCCCAACGGAAGTAAGACAATTTCTAGGATTAGCGGGATACTATCATAGATTCATTGAGAATTTTTCTAAAATGGCTCAACCGCTAACCTCGCTCACTCAAAAAGATAGAAAGTTCGATTGGGGTATAAAACAAGAAATGGCATTTTAGTTACTTAAAGATAAACTATGTCAAGCGCCAATCTTATCACTCCCGGACGGTACCGATGACTTCGTGGTGTACTGTGATGCATCGCGTCAAGGCTTGGGTTGCGTGTTAATGCAACGTGACAAAGTCATTGCGTACGCGTTGCGGCAGTTAAATGTTCATGAAAAGAACTATACCACTCATGACCTAGAATTGGGTGCAGTGGTATTCGCTTTAAAATTTTGGCGCCATTATCTTTATGGTACTAAGCGTACCATATTCACAGACCATAAAAGTCTTCAACATTAAACATGCGCCAACGGCGATGGGTAGAACTGTTGAATGACTACGACTGTGAAATCAAGTACCATCCAGGCAAAGCAAATGTTGTGGCGGATGCTTTGAGCGGGAAAGAGCGGGTCAAAACTTTACGAGTACGAGCTTTAGAGTTAACCATTCAGACGAACTTCACTACTCGTGTGCACGATGCATAACTAAAAGCTCTAAAGCCGGAGAACATTCAAGCAGAATCCTTGCGAGGATTAGAGAAACAATTGGAAGAGAATAAAGATGGCACATGGTATTTCATGGGAAGAATCTAGATTCCTTACTTTGGCGGATTGCGAGACTTAGTGTTGGATGAGGCACACAAGTCAAAATATTCAATACATCCAGGATCTGATAAGATGTATCAGGATGTAAAGGAATATTACTAGTGGCCTAATCTCAAAGGAGATATTGCGACCTACGTTTGGGAAATGCCTAATTTGTGCAAAGGTCAAGGCCGAGTATCAAAAGCCATCTGGATTATTACAACAACCCGAGATTCCCGTTTGGAAATGGGAACATATATCAATGGATTTCATTACAGGACTCCCACGGACCTTTCAAGGTCATGACATGATTTGGGTTATCGTCGATCAATTAACCAAGTCAGCTCACTTCTTGCTAATTCGCGAGAAAGACAGTACAGAGAAGTTAGCTGAGCTTTATCTCAAAGAAATAATAGCACGTCAAGGAGTACCTTTTTCAATAATCTCGGATCGCGATGGTCACTTTGTGTTAAGAATATGGCAATCATTTCAGGAATCGCTTGGATCTCGTTTGGATCTAAGCACATCATTTCATCCGCAAACCGATGGCCAAAGCGAACGAACCATCCAAATGTTGGAGGAGATGCTTCGCGCCTGTGTGATGGATTTTGGCGAAAACTGGGATACTCATTTACCGCTGGTGGAGTTTTCCTATAATAACAAGTTATCACACAAGCATCAAAGCCGCCCCATACGAAGCACTATACGGACGGAAGTGCCGATCACCGCTGTGTTGGGCGGGAGTCAGAGACAAACAACTCATTAGCCCTGAACTAGTCCAAGAGACTACTGACAAGATAGCAAAGATACGAGACCATATCAAAGCGGCTCGTGACAGACAAAAGAGCTACGCAGACAGAAGACGTAAACAATTATCCTTCGAGGTTGGAGACAAAGTCTTACTAAAAGTCTCACCTTGGAAAGGCGTAGCTAGATTCGAGAAACGCGGAAAACTAAACCCGAGATACATTGGACCATTTGAAATTCTATAAAAGATCGGTACCGTCGCGTACAAGTTGAAACTGTCAGAAGAACTCAGTAACGTACACGACACATTTCATGTGTCGAATCTTAAGAAAAGTCCAACAAATGAAAACAGTTATCATCCTAGCGGATGGAATTCACGTAGACGACAAACTCCAGTTTACAGAAGAACCTGTTTAGGTTATGGACTGGAAAGTCCACAAGGCAAGGAGAAGTCGTATTAAACTAGTAAAGGTCCGCTGGAACTCACGTCACGAACCCGAGAATACATGGGAACGTGGAGTTCAGATCAATACAAAGTACCCCTCCACCTGGTCGAGAAGAGTCCTTTAAAGGATAACTCAACGTGAATTTCGGGACGAAATTCTTTTTAACAGGGGGAGAATGTGACAAATGGCAATAAACCGGCAATTCTGTACAAACTAATCACTATTTTATTTACATAATCTCATGCGTTTAAAGTAATTTAATTACGTAACAGTGTCGTTAATTGGATAACAAGGTTAGGGCAAGGAAACAATGCTAAAACATATGTTGGTTTTCGCCACATTGCGAAATCAGGCAAACAATGTCCTAAAAGTGTTGGTAGAAAGTGCCACGTGCACTATTCACGGTTACACTATTCATGTCAGCAAACCGTGAAATCAGACCGAAACACTGAAAAACGACACTCGGATAACATAACTGAGTCCATTTATATAAGAAAACATTATTATGAAAACACATCTTGCAAAGAAACAAGACTTTCCGGTATAACGCCCTAATCTAAAAAATGTCTATTTCGGCTAAAAATATAGCACTTTTAACTTGTCCGAACCTATAACAAAGCATTTCCGGGACTTCAGAATTATATCACTTGATGAATAACACACTAAAACATTTTAAGGATATCAATGAGATGACCAGAATCATAAGCTTCCAATATTATATCGCTATGCATTAAACTAGTCCGTTAGCGAACCGACGAGCTAGTAAGCAGTACCTCTGTCATCGTAACAACCACATGAAAACTCTAGTGAACTAGTTAAGCCTAATTTGGAACTCGGAACCACTTCCTACATCGTTCGGATGTGAAATAACAACTCGCGACAACGTCCGTCGGTACGCCACAAAAGTGTCGTAAACCCACCGACGACCAAACGAAAGACATTTAAAGCGTCAAAATGCAATTTTTACTAGTTTAATGAACTAGTTAATAATAATTTTGGTTCTGAATCATTAATTACCCTCTAATGGTGTAATTAAACCCCTAATCACCGAACTCCGCTTAATGACTAAAATATCTATTTTTTAGTAACTTTTTATAAAAAATATATATATAATACCCCCCCCCCCTTTTGTTATACACGTTTCCAAGTGGGCCACCCACTTGGATTTGTTGTTGAAAATGTGTTCGATTTCAAGTATGGGTGGATGTATGGATGGTATGGCATGTAGATTGAAAATTATAACAAAGCACCCCCATTATCTAACCTATCATTTCACCACTTTCAAACAAGCGAAACCCCTTTGTTATCCTCCATTTTCGGCAGCCAACAAGCACACCGCAATTCCACAATAAAAATTCACTAAAACACCCTAAATTACACATCTTCTAACCTTTTCTAGATCATTCAAGTAAGGGTTAAACATGGAGCATTATTAGGAGCATATTTGGAGCTTAATCATCTTCTAATTTTCTATTTAGCTTGTGCAATATTGTAAGTCTTCTAATCACCATTTTTAAGCTTCATATTACTAGTAGATTATGGAAGTACAAGTTGATCATCAAAAAGATTAAAAAAAATCACACCAAAAACCCTAACCCCAAAGCTAATAAACACTAAATATAACTATATTATGTGTTGATTTATTAGATTTGTGATAGCTAGTTAGCATAATTTATGTTGATTATGTTAAAGTAAGTTGTTTTAAGTAGGTAATCTTTTTATGATTAATAATATAAATGATGATTTAAACATGGTAATGTTTAAATCTAATCAAGATCATCAACCTCTTGTTCCATGAACTTTACTACAACTTAAAAATGATTTATTGCACATAAGTGACTTTTATAAAGAATAACCACCATGATTCTTATTATGATCATCCTAAAAGTTCACTAAACAAAGTGGTTTAAAGAGGAGGTTTTAATTAGAAAATATAATGAAAATGGTGTCTTTAAGGTCCTAATAAATATGTGAAGATTTCATTATTTTTAACCAAGTTGTTAAAAATATACTTATAAAAGTTCATGGAAATAAAGGAGAAAAGAGCATGAATCATGCATGCAAAGTTGGTGTAATGAAACTTGATTTGGAAATTGATTATGATTATGGGTTTAAACATGGTTTAAACGCGTTTTGAAAACGTGGGAAACGTCATAGTTTAGGGGAAACTATGGCGAATTTTTCTAAAAATCCAATCGCGATTAAAAATGGGATCAAAGGGTGATTAACAATGTTAAACGCGATTAGTGGTCATAAACGTCATTTCGGAAACTTTGATGGGAATATTTAAGGTTTAAATATTCAAGAAGTTCTTATGAACTTAAACTTATATTTTACCAAAAATAAATGGGTAAAAATATAACAATGTGTAAATATAATTTTTGGTAAGAAAAATTATATATTTTTGGAAACTTGCTAAGTGCTTGCAATGTGTGCTATATATGTGTATGTATTAGTTACCTAAAGGGTGACCAAAATAAATACACATACATGTTCCTACTTGGTCCAAGAAATGCTAGTAAAATCGGACAATTAAATAAAATGGCCGAAATGGAAATACATAACACTTGATGACGACAATTTGGGTGTATCGACATCGTAAACAAGTTACTACAATGTCGAGTCTAAAAATAACATATTTTTAGACACTAAAGAGAACGCATAACTAAGTGGTCAAAAACAAGAATCCGGAAAGTCGAAAACTATAAAAATTACCAAGTATTTTCATGTGAAAAAAAAGAACTTATTAAGTTACATGCTTGGTGAATTTTTGGTAAAAATTGCAAGAGTATATTTAATGGACTCACTAGGATTAGATTTGGGCTAGACCCAAATTACTAAAACTAGGGCTAGGCCCAATAACAATGAAACGTGGGTTAAGCCCAATGACATAGGTTCGAAGCCGTTCGCTTATGAATTCAATATGTATAGAATATACACATAACAATCGAGCGAGTAAACTATCAACGCTCTAAAATACAAAGTTGTTCCAAAGATGACAAACGAGAACATAATAAAGAATTCAAGATGAACAACTTGTACGAGGTCCGAAAGACCTAGTGTCTAACGAGATTAGTACACATGTAGGTTATTGACACGTACGGACGCTCACTTCGATATCATAATACACGGAACGCAAAATTGTGAGTTCATGTCCCTCCTTTCACTGTTTTCAATGTTTTGTTTTCAAACACATCGAGGGGAAATACATGCTAAAACTATTGGTATGTTAGTTACGGAGTAGATGACATGATCAATGTGCATAAGTAGGGAAACAACATTAGTAACCATTAATCACTTGGTGACCAAGGTGCAAAAGGTGTAGATCTATTGGGCTTGAGGCACGCCCCACTCCTGGTTGGTATACCCTGGAGTGCTTTTGTGATCCCAATGATGACAAAGTGTTCTCGGTTTGGTTATTTGCTTATGGTACATTATGTCAAGGGGCTCGCTACCCACTGATAGATCCTTAACAAACTCCATGAATGAATCAGAACATACTATGATTACAAGATTTCATTTTCATTAATACTATGATTACAAGATTTCATTTTCATGAATACTATGATTACAAGATTTCATTTTCATGAATACTACGATTACAAGATCTCATTTTCATGAATACTACGCTTACAAGATTTCATTTTCATGAATACTACGATTACGAGATCTCATTTTCATGAATACTACGATTACAAGATTTCATTTTCATGAATACTACGATTACGAGATCTCATTTTCATGAATACTACGATTACATATGATAACAAAAACTGCATGAACTCGCTCAACTTTTGTTGACTTTTTAAAACTACATGTATTTCAGGAAACAAGTCTTGAGCCGGTGATACATGATTGGATGCAATGATTACCTTTCTTACGTCACACGCAACACGCTTCCGCAACTAGCAGGGTGTAACAAATATGTTTAGATCTATGAAAGATCCTTGTTTGTTTATGTGGAAATCGGTTAGATCTAAGTTGTTCTTGGTGCATTAAGGCCAAAACATGAAGTTCTTCAAGAACACATGATGACGTCATCCTAGAACTCCTTGAATCTTGATGATTTCACGGTTAAAGGTTAAGATTCAAAAGATAGGAAGGTGTAGGAGTGCGTGAAGATTAAGGAAGTACAAGATTTAGGACGAGATCTTACCGGAATTGCGAGAAATCAGAGAAAAAGCAAGGTGAGAGCACTGGCCGGACGTCAGTTGCCAAAAGTGAAAAGTATGATGGTGACAAGGGGTGTCTATAGGGTTACCCAAAGTGGAAAGGAGTGGAGAGGGGCTGGTCGATCGGTTAGGCAGTCCGATCGAGCAGCTGTCTGATCGAGCGGCTGCTCGATCGACGTCACCTTGTTTGAGTGTTCGGTGCGACAAGTTTTGTTGTTTCGATTGCGATTGCGAGCGTTTTTACGCGTTAGAGTTTCCGAGTCAAATTACTTTTAATCCCAACTACTATATCAACATATAAGCATCCTTACTTCGTATTCGTTTAGCGTTGGCGATTCGATTGCGATTGAGTTTGATTGCGTTTCGATTGATTACCACACATAACATAAATAAACATGCACAAGTAACACTTAAGGCACACACATACACATATAACAATAACCAAAATGCGTAATTCGAGTTGCGAGTGCGATTTCGATAGCGATAAAGCGATTAATCAAGCGATAAGTAGCGATTACTATGCGATTATTAATAGATACTCCACATAATATAACTAAAGCGATAATAAAATAGACTAATTACAAGTCAAAGAAGTCAAAACAGGAATTGAGCAAGGAGAGACAGATCGCAATTTGCAATCTTTTCTTCCTTTGACTTCAATCTTGACTTTGACTTTGATTTCCGAAACACGGGGTGTTACAGCCTCCCCTAGTTGAGGGAATTTCGTCCCAAAATTAGGACGAAGCCGTAACAAACAACTGCGGGTGCTTCGCCTTCATGTCGCTTTTGAGTTCCCAAGTGAACTCTGCGCCTCGTTTTCCTTCCCATCGGACTTTCACAATAAGAATGTGCAAGCGTCTGAGCTGCTTGGTTTGGCGATCCATGATTTTGACAGGCTTCTCCACAAAGTGTAGTGTTTCGTTTACTTGGAGGTCATCGTGAGGTACAATTAAATCATGCTCAGCTAGGCACTTTCGGAGGTTTGACACATGGAAAGTCGGGTGGACATTACTAAGTTCCCCCGGTAGTTCGAGTCTGTAGGCGACTTTTCTGATTCTTTCCATAATCTTAAAAGGTCTAACATATCGAGGCGCTAGTTTCCCTTTCTTGCCGAATCTGACCACACCCTTACATGGTGATACCTTTAGGAGTACGTAGTCGCCAACGTCAAATTCAAGGGGCTTGCGTCGTCTATCGGCGTAACTTTTCTGTCGACTTCGAGCTTTCAACAAGTTGTCTCGAATCTGGAGAACTTTGTCAGTCGTTTCTAGCAATAGCTCAGGACCGGTTAGTTGCGAGTGACCGATCTCGTGCCATACAATAGGCGATCGACATTTTCTTCCGTATAAAGCCTCGAATGGTGCCATTTGAATGATGGAATGATAACTGTTATTGTACGAAAATTCGACTAACGGCATGTATGCATCCCAATTACCACCGAAATCTATGACACACGAACGGAGCATGTCTTCAAGAGTATGGATCGTTCTTTCAGTCTGACCGTCGGTTTGAGGGTGGAATGCGGTACTTAGATTAAGCGTAGTACCGAGAGCCGCTTGAAATGTTTCCCACAGTCGCGAGGTAAACCGAGCATCACGGTCAGAAATGATGTCGCGAGGCGTCCCATGTCGACAAATGATCTCATTGGTGTAGATTTGGGCTAATCGTTCTACCTTGTAGTCTTCCCGTATTGGCAAAAAGTGAGCTGATTTGGTCAAACGGTCAACAACAACCCAGATGCTGTCGTGATCTGATGATGTGTGTGGGAGCTTGGTTACGAAGTCCATGGCTATACTTTCCCACTTCCACATAGGGATCGGCGGTTGTTCGAGTAAGCCAGAGGGCCTTTGGTGTTCAGCCTTGACCTTCGCACAAGTCAGGCACTTTCCAACGTAGAGAGCAATATCCCTTTTCATGCCCGGGCACCAGTACTTGTAGGGAAGATCCTGGTACATTTTATCGGCACCGGGATGAATAGAATACCAGGATTTGTGGGCTTCTTCCATCAATATCTGTCGTAAATTGGTCCGTTTAGGGATCCAAATTCGGTCCAGAAAGTGGAATATCCCATTTGACTTATTCACAAGCTAGGCTCCATCGTGGTAGATCCTTTCCCTCTTCAAGGTGTGTTCATTAAAACAGACATGCTGGGCTTCGCGGATGAGGGTTTCGAGGTCGTATTGGGCTTGGACATCACGAATGCTGAGCTGTCACACCCCCAAAATCCACACGCGGAGTACCACCGCTTGGAGGCGTGACATGACCAGGATCAAGCCACCAATCATATTGAACATATAAGTATATAGTAAAAGTCATTCATCAATACGATAGGTGTTTCCAAAACCAAATATAAACAAGTGTGTAGCGGAAGCAATAATGTAAAACCCAACATAAGTTTAAGTACAAAATGTCATAATGTTTAACAACACATTCACGATCCATGTCCACAACGACCGTGCCTCCCGTGCAAGCTCCAAAAGTACCTAAGGTCCTGCAAGGCATGTAACAGAGAGTCAACAACTAGTTGAGCGAGTTCACAGTTGGTTATTTAGTTATAACGTTCGTATCGTAAATCGTATGTTCGTTTAGTAATCATGTATCGTATGTAATAGCATCGCGGCCCTCTAGGCATGTTTGCGAAGTTTGTTGGGGGTTTCCCATATGTTCTCTAGACTAGTTATATTTGTATCGCGGCCCTCCAGGCATGTTTGGGAAGATTAAAGTATAGTTCGCGGCCATTCCAAGCATGTTTGCGAAGATTGTTCTAGTATCGCGGCCGATCCCAGCATGTGTGCGAAGAAAAGTATATGTATCACTAGTCTAAAATCATTGTGTAACCAGGTTTACCATTCACTTTAACATTTCGATATATATATATCATTCAGCCATACTTGAGCAGTAGCATTATTATTTAGATCTAGTCTAACACTCTAACCATGTTTCACATACAAATATATATATATATATATATATATATATACTGATCGATCACAAGCAACAACATAATAATATAATTAGATCTGAAACAACTAATTGTGAAAATCACTAACCGAAAATTAAACAGAGGTTTGGCTTCAAAAGAAGAATTCTGTTTGTGGGTTTCCGATGTAGAGAGAGAGAGCAAAGTGATAAGATAAGGTTTGGTAAGTGGAAACTTATCGGAGAAGATTGTTTATAAAATAAATATATAATACTCAATACTGGGCCAAGGCCCATCTCAGATTTCGTTGATCATCAGTGGACGAAAACACCTAAGGTGTTTTCACCACTTGGGTGATTTCATGGGTATTGTTTTCAGTAAAAGTTCCATCTTTATTTAACATGCTAATTAATACAAAACCTTATTAACATACTCTCACATATACTAAATATTATGGATCCCAAGTATAAAGTATCAATCGAAATACGATACAACGTATTACAAAGGTAAGCGTTGTGAAACAACGAGTCGTGTAAACCAACAACATAAACAATAAAAAAAATTAACGTGCACTAAATGCGAAGATGGTAATCTTGGAATCTCGAGTTGTCACATGAGCAGATAGCTCCGTCTGCTGAGGGCGTCGGCAACGACATTTGCTTTGCCTGGGTGATAACGAATCTCACAGTCGTAATCGTTGAGAAGTTCTACCCATCGGCGTTGACGCATATTAAGTTCTTTCTGATCAAAGATATGTTGTAGGCTCCTATGATCGGTGAAGATCGTACACTTGGTACCATACAGGTAGTGTCGACAAATCTTTAATGTAAAAACAACCGCGCCTAGCTCGAGATCATGGGTTGTATATAGTTCTTCTCATGGATTTTGAGCTGACGAGATGCGTAAGCTATAACCTTGTCCCGTTGCATGAGAACACAACCAAGACCAAGGTTGGAAGCATCACAATAGACAATGAAGTCGTCGTTTCCGTCAGGCAATGTGAGAACAGGAGCATTACAAAGCATGCGCTTGAGGGTTTGGAAGGCAGACTCTTGTTCAGTTCCCCAAACAAAAGGCTTGTCTTTATGCGTAAGAGCGGTAAGCGGCACAGCGATCTTTGAGAATCCTTCGATAAAACGTCGATAATAGCCCACCAATCCGAGGAAAGAACGGACTTCAGAAGGGTTCTTGGGTGTAATCCAACTCTTGACCGCTTCAATCTTCGCGTGATCGACGTGAATTCCTTGACTATTAACAATGTGACCCAGAAACTAAACCTCCTCCAGCCAAAATTCACACTTGGAGAACTTGGCATAGAGTCGATTCCCTCGTAGTAGCTCAAGAACCAAACGTAGATGTTGCGCGTGTTTGGCCTACGACTTGGAATAGACCAAGACATCTTCGATGAACACGATGACGAAACGGTCGAGATATGGTTTACACACGTGATTCATCAGATCCATGAAAACCGCGGGTGCGTTGGTTAAACCGAAAGGCATAACAACAAATTCATAATGGCCATATCGGGTGTGAAACGCGGTTTTGGGTATACCATCCTCTTGAATGCGTAACTGGTGATAGCCTGAGCGTAGATCGATCATCGAGAAGCATGTAGAACCTTGTAGCTGATCAAACAAATCATCAATGCGAGGCAGGGGATAGCGGTTCTTGATGGTTAGCTTATTCAGTTCCCGATAGTCGATGCACATCCAGAATAACCCATCCTTCTTTTTGACGAAAAGGACTGGCGCGCCCCAAGGAGAGGTGCTCGGGCGAATGAAGTCTTTCTCAAGTAATTCCTGAAGCTGACTCGAGAGTTCACGCATTTCGGACGGTGCGAGTCGGTATGGAGCTTTGGCAACAGGGTTGGCTCCAGGAATGAGGCCGATATGGAAGTCTGTGACAACTCGTAATTCCGAACCTATCTTTGTACTTGGATGTAACCTAGGTGAACGTGATTCGATTATATGAACTTGATTGATTTATTGAATATTACGATTATGTGTCTATGTGTATACATGTATGTTGTAGTCGCACAACACAACCCAACCGCACAAGCCTTTGGGCTTTACAAATCTCGGCCTATTTCTCGTGAACCCGAATCAAAGGGGAGCCCATGTGAAGGATTCGGCCCACTCCCACCATACGCATACATGGATCCTTTGAGGATTGTGCCTCATTACTTGCAATCACATAACACACCTACAAACCCTAGTTCTTTTCTCTCTCTCTCTCTCTCACGAAACCGAAGGCAGCCAAACATCCTCTTCATCGGAGTTTATTCTCTTGATCGGATCAATTCTTGTCTCTTTTCTATTCGGTAAGTATGTTAACAATTGTTTGATGATTTTATGATGGGTGTTATATATACTCGACATGATTGATGATGAATTGTTATGATTGTTTCGAATCTTATGTGATTAAGCATGGATGAATATAATCGGCTATATATGTATTCGATTCGAATCTTAAGGGTTTGATTTAATACTGATCGATGGTTGTATACTGGTATGATTTATGATGATGAAAAATATTAATTTTAATATTCTTAAAAATCGGCTCACATGTATAGTACTATAGGTCAACATAGGGATTGTTAGTTAATTGATGTGGTTAATGATTGTTGTTTTTGATCGAACAGTGTGTATATATGAAGATTGAGCATGTGATTGTATTTTAAGGTTTGCTTCATAATTACTTGCACATGATTGTGATAAAGAGTCTGCACATGATTCATAATTTTCAATCTAATAATTAGTCAAACCACCCAACTATTTGGTCCAATAACCTTTGGAGGTGATGGACAGTTGTCGACTATGTGGATGTTTTGAATGATAGATTTTAAGGATGATGATGAGTTGTTATGCATTTGATTGTTCCTATTAATTAAATAATAAATTGGTTAGTTGATTGATGGTATATGGAATTGGAAATAAGATAAACTGTTAGTTGACTTATTGTAATATAGGAAATGATGGAATAGATGTAACTGGCTGCTTGATTCACGAAAGTTTGTTAACCAGTCGCACAAGACCCCTAGTCGCATAAGGGGTCCATTCGCACAAGCTGATCAGGTCGCACAAGTGGACCTGATCGTACAAGCAGCCCCTAATCGCACAAGAACTGGTTGTTTGTTGTTTTGGGCCGTAGACTTGGGCTGGGTATTAAAACTGATCGCACAAGATGTATGAACATATAGCTGATTGGGCTGGTTGGTTATGTTTGGGCCGAATTAACACAACCGTACTAGAATACTTAAGTCGCACAAGGTTATTATTTATTTGTTATGTGGGCCGTAGGCTATATGTGTTGGGCTGGGAAACACTACTAGTCGCACAAGATGGATTATTGAATGATATGTTGGGCCATGTGTTAGTACATCAATGAATTTGGGCTTCAACGAGTGGATCGCACAAGTTGTCACACTTGTGCGAGCCCAATAGTTAATATGTTGAACGTGATGATTTCATGTTACCATGATCCGTATGTTAAACTGATAACATTTAAAACATTCTATGTGTGTACTATGTTGCCATGCTCGATACGTGTTAGCAATATGTTAAACTATGTGTAATCATACGTGCTTTAATTGAACCTAAACCTGACATGTGTGATAACCATGTTAGGACGTGGTTGACCACTAGCTTTTAGACGTGACCTTTCTGTGTAATCTGCCGAGCAAACCAAGGTGAGTTCACACTCCGTTACAAAGCATGGGGTTCCCAGGGGTTGGGAATGGGTTAAGGAATAGGGATTCCTCGTCCTGTTGAGACGTAACCAGGAACATAGATTTCCTCGTCCTGTTGAGACGTAACCAGGAACATAGATTCCTCGTCCGGTTGAGACGTATTAAACTATACTAGACTAGAACTCTATCAACGAAGTCCCTCCATTTTATATCGACTTAATCGCCGAGGCCAATGGCGAACGGGTCATTAGTTAAATAGCGCTATTAGGTTTAACAAACCTCACACCGTGCCGCAGAGGACGGGCGTGGACTAATGGACTATGGCACGTCAGTGATGATAGACACAGACGTTAGGGCACTTAAACATGACGAACGTTAGTAGTCGATATGGTAACGAGTCTGGTGAACAAAACATGGGGTAGCCCCCACGGCCATAGAGCCGGGCTGGAATAGCCAACGTAAGAACGGGTAACTAATAAACGTTTTTCGAACTATGGGGTAACCCCCACGGCTGGATAGCTGGTAAAGATCAAACTGTGTTTTCGGAATAACTATAAACTGGACAACCAAACGTGAACTCACTCAACTAGTTGTTGACTCGTTACTACATGCTTTGCAGGTCTATAGGTACTTAGCTGGAGCTTGCACAAGGGAGAGTCGTTGTGGGACATGGACAGCTGTGTGCCATGTTAAACCTTTGGATATTTAAACTACGTTTTGGTTTTACACATTATGCTTCCGCTCATAACTTAACTAGGTTTGTTTTGGATATTAATCGTGTTGGTTGAACTTTTACATTAAACATTTACTTGTTCAATATGATTAGTGGTTTGATCCTGGTCAGTCACGCCTCCAAGCGGTGATACTCCGCATGTGGATTTTGGGGGTGTGACAGATTGGTATCAGAGCCATTGGTTATAGAGAACTTGGTTTTAATAAAGGAAAATGTTTTTGTTAAAACCAGACTATAACCTGTACAGTGCTCTACGATCCACAACGACGCTTCACTCCACGTGCAAGGCTCGACATTCTAGGTGATATGGTTTGTGTTTTATTGCCTACTTGCTAGATTGCATAGAACTTTGCTCATGGTATGCTTAGATAAACGTAGCAACTATAGTTTGAAAACACATTTGTGCTTGCTCCCTACTGTCACTCCACACTTACACACATTTGCGACACCTTTCCTATTTGTGTTTCCTTCGATGTGAGATCATGAGGGAACGTGTGAACCTAACTCAAGCCAGCTGACGGCTCTTATCAACAAACAAGTTACCGCAGCACTCGCGGCCGCTAAGACAGGAGGTATAACCTGCTGTTACGAACCTATCCTAGGATGTTAGATCCTACTCTCATGACTCAACTCTCGCGCTTAACCCTGTCTCTCTCGTCCTCGCGTAACAAGGTCAGAACGCTCAGCCGCCTGTATGCACATTTAAGACGTTCATGGACTGTTGTCCTAGTACTTTCAGTGGCACTAAAGGAGCTGTTGGACTCCTCCATTGGTTTGAAAAACTCGAGTTTGTCTTAGAGACGTGTGAATGCCCTGAGGCTCATAGGGTGAATTACGCCACTGGTACTCTCGAAGGCACTACACTAACTCGGCGGAACGCGCGAGTTCAGATGCTGGGACTGGCGGCTGCTAATGCCACCCCATGGAATGATTTTGAGGAACTGATCAAACGCGAATACTGTAGTCGTGATGACATCCACAAACTAGATATGGAGTTCTTTAATCTGATGATGACGGGGTCAGAGATAGAAGCTTACACGAAACGATTCAAAGTCATGTGACTTCTGCTAACCTTGCTACTATCCAGGATATTACTCGTCTTGCTCAACGTCTCTCAGATCAGGCGATAGGACAGAACAAACTGCCGAAGCGTATTAATGCTGCTACAACTACTTCGGATGCTCCCAGTGAAAACAAACGCAAGTGGAATGGAAATTTAAGCAAGGGTTTCACTTCGGTTCAATCTTAGTCGAGTACAGGAGCCCCAGTCAGCAGTCTTTTGGTAATTGAAGTCAGGGTGGATACAGGGGAAACCACCCTAAGTGCAATCGATGTAATTTGCACCACAGCGGGCAGTGCAACAAGGATCGTCGTTAGAGATGCAACAAGCTTAGTCATGGAGCCAAAGATTGTAAAAGCTCACGTCCTGCAAACCAGAACCGATAACAGCAGCCACAAGCTCCACAAAATCAGCAGCAACAGCAGGATAACAAGGGATGTTATCAGTGTGGTGCTGGAGATCATTTCATGAGACGCTACCCACGGCTGAACCAGAATCAGAATCAGAACCACAACCAAGGAAACGGGAACAACAATGGGACAACAACGGGGGTAATAATGACGGCAATGGTGCCAGGGGCCGAGTGTTCGTGATTAGACAGGGTGATATTAGGAATGACCCCAACGTTGTGATGGTTTCGACATTGTTATTGGTATGAATTGGCTACCTCAACATCGAACAGAGATTCTTTGTAACGAAAAGATTGCCCGTATTCCTCGCCCAGGTGATGAACCTCTCATGATTCGCGGTGACAAGAGTGGTGCTGTTGTGAGCATCATCTCTTCCCTTAAGGCCCAAAAGTGTTTGCGTAAGGGCCACACTGCTTTTCTGGCTCTCGTAACTGACACCTCGAAGAAAGAGAAGAAGATAGAAGATTTTCCAATCGTATGTGACTTCCCTGAAGTATTTCATGAGGAACTACCTGGTCTTCCGCATCATCGCCAGGTCGAATTTCAGATCGAGCTAGCCCATGGAACGGCACCTATAGCTCATGCACCTTATCGCCTAGCTCCATCAGAGTTGAAAGAACTTTCTACACAACTACAAGAACTCTTGGATAAGGGCTTTATTCGTCCTAGCTCTTCTCCCAGGGGAGCTCCAGTGCTATTTGTGAAGAAGAAAGACGGTACGTTTAGAATGTGCATCGACTACCGTGAACTGAACAAGGTGACTGTGAAGAATCGCTACCCTCTTCCACGCATTGACGACCTATTCGACCAGTTACAAGGGTCGAGCTACTATTCAAAGATCGATTTGAGATCGGGATATCACCAGCTGAGAGTCCGGGAAGAGGACGTCTCTAAAACAGCCTTTAGAACCCGTTATGGACACTATGAGTTTCTGGTCATGCCTTTTGGGATGACAAACGCACCAGCGGTCTTCATGGACTTGATGAATCGAGTGTGCAAGCCGTACCTAGACAAGTTCGTTATCGTATTCATCGACGACATTCTCATCTATTCGAAGAGTCAGGAAGGACACGAACAGCATATACGACTCATTTTGGAACTCCTTCGAACAGAACAGCTGTACGCTAAGTTTTCAAAATGCGACTTCTGGCTTCGTGAAGTCCATTTCTTAGGTCATGTGGTGAACAAGGATGGGATTCACGTTGATCCATCCAAGGTAGACTCGATCAAGAGCTGGCCTGCACCTCGCACACCAACGGAAATTCGCCAATTCTTGGGTTTGGCAGGTTACTACAGGAGGTTCATTAAGGATTTTTCTAAGATTGCACAACCTCTCACCTCACT
Source organism: Helianthus tuberosus (assembly GCA_030545235.1). Lineage (NCBI taxonomy): Eukaryota > Viridiplantae > Streptophyta > Magnoliopsida > Asterales > Asteraceae > Helianthus > Helianthus tuberosus. The sequence goes on along the minus strand of CM060424.1, from coordinate 106,086,384 downwards.
AACGCAGAAAGGCGTTGTTTATCGATGGGAAATGCACAGGAACTAGCATTTCAGCACCTAAAGGATAGACTTTGCAGTGCACCTATTCTTTCATTGCCAGAAGGCACAGACAACTTTGTGGTTTACTGCGACGCATCAGTTCAGGGTCTTGGTTGTATATTGATGCAACGGGATAAAGTTATAGCCTACGCCTCACGCCAACTTAAAGTTCATGAAAGGAACTACACTACACACGATATAGAGCTGGGAGCTGTTGTTTTGGTACTTAAGATATGGAGACAATACCTGCATGGTACCAAGTGCGCCATCTACACTGACCACAGGAGCCTCGAGCATATCTTCAAACAGAAGGAACTCAATATGCGACAGCGACGATGGGTCGAACTACTGAATGACTACGAATGCTCGATTAGGTATCACCCAGGCAAAGCCAATGTTGTGGCTGACGCCCTCAGTCGAAAGGACACAGCGCCTAAGCGCGTACTAGCTTTACAACTCACTATATAGTCTAGTCTTCCTTCCCAGATACGAGATGCTCAGGTAGAAGCATTGAAACCAGAAAACGTCAGGGCTGAAGCCCTACGCGGCTCAAGGCAACGCTTAGAACAGAAGGAAGACGGTTCTTACTACGTTACAGGACGCATCTGGGTCCCACTTTATGGCAACCTACAAGAGCTTGCGATGGATGAGGCACACAAGTCTCGCTACTCGGTACACCCTGGTTCGGATAAGATGTACCACGACATCAAAACCCCATATTGGTGGCCTAGCATGAAGGCACACATAGCAACTTACGTTAGCAAGTGTTTGACTTGTGCGAGAGTCAGGGCGGAATACCAGAAACCTTCAGGCCCACTTCAACAACCAGAGATACCACAATGGAAATGGGAACAGATTTCCATGGATTTTGTTACTGGCCTGCCTAGATCACAACGTGGTAACGATACTATTTGGGTGATCGTGGATCGACTCACAAAGTTTGCTCACTTCTTGGCTATCAAAGAAACGGATAAGTTCTCCACTCTAGCAGAAGTATACCTCAAGGAAGTTGTCTCGAGGCACGGGGTGCCCATCTCTATCATCTCGGATCGAGATGCGCGTTTTACATCAGAACTGTGGCAAGCAATGCACAAGTCCTTTGGCTCAAGGCTAGATATGAGCACAGCTTATCACCCACAAACGGACGGGCAGTCAGAACGTACTATCCAGACCTTAGAAGACATGCTTAGGGCATGTGTGATTGACTTTGGCAACGGCTGGGAAAAGCATCTGCCAGTTGTGGAATTTTCGTACAACAATAGCTACCACACCAGCATTAAAGCTGCTCCGTTTGAGGCATTGTACGGGTGTAAATGCCGGTCACCTCTTTGTTGGGCGGAGGTGGGGGATAGTCAGATTACTGGTCCAGAACATGTGGTGGACACAACAGAGAAAATTGCTCAGATACGACAACGAATGGCGGCAGCTCGTGACCGTCGGAAAGTCTACGCCTATAAGGGCAGAAAACCACTAGAGCTCCAGGTTGGAGAACGTGTACTACTCAAAGTTTCACCCTGGAAGGGTGTGGTTCGTTTTGGCAAACGGGGAAAACTTAACCCACGATACGTTGGACCTTTCGAAGTCATTGAGAAAATAGGCAAGGTGGCCTACAGACTGAACTTACCAGCAGAACTCAGTGCAGTTCACGACGTTTTCCATGTGTCAAATCTGAAGAAGTGTCTGTCAGATGAGACCCACGTAGTTCCTTTGAAGGAGCTCACGATCGACGAGCAGTTACGATTCGTCGAGGAACCTGTTGAAATCACGGACCGGGATGTTAAGGTCCTCAAATGTACTAGAATACCCCTCGTTCGAGTTCGATGGAACTCACGTCGCGGCCCAGAGTTCACCTGGGAGCGCGAAGACCAGATGAAACAAAAGTATCCCCAACTGTTTGCAACCGGTACAACCACTACTGAGGCTGAAGCTACGGAATTTCGGGACGAAATTCCAGATCAACGGGGGAGGATGTGACACCCCAGGAAAACCATGCAACTTAACTAGCTTCCTCAGTGAGTACGTGCTAAATTTCGGGACGAAATTTCTTTCAACTTGGGGATAATGTGACAACTCGTAATTCCGAACCTATCTTTGTACTTGGATGTAACCTAGGTGAACGTGATTCGATTATATGAACTTGATTGATTTATTGAATATTACGATTATGTGTCTATGTGTATACATGTATGTTGTAGTCGCACAACACAACCCAACCGCACAAGCCTTTGGGCTTTACAAATCTCGGCCTATTTCTCGTGAACCCGAATCAAAGGGGAGCCCATGTGAAGGATTCGGCCCACTCCCACCATACGCATACATGGATCCTTTGAGGATTGTGCCTCATTACTTGCAATCACATAACACACCTACAAACCCTAGTTCTTTTCTCTCTCTCTCTCTCACGAAACCGAAGGCAGCCAAACATCCTCTTCATCGGAGTTTATTCTCTTGATCGGATCAATTCTTGTCTCTTTTCTATTCGGTAAGTATGTTAACAATTGTTTGATGATTTTATGATGGGTGTTATATATACTCGACATGATTGATGATGAATTGTTATGATTGTTTCGAATCTTATGTGATTAAGCATGGATGAATATAATCGGCTATATATGTATTCGATTCGAATCTTAAGGGTTTGATTTAATACTGATCGATGGTTGTATACTGGTATGATTTATGATGATGAAAAATATTAATTTTAATATTCTTAAAAATCGGCTCACATGTATAGTACTATAGGTCAACATAGGGATTGTTAGTTAATTGATGTGGTTAATGATTGTTGTTTTTGATCGAACAGTGTGTATATATGAAGATTGAGCATGTGATTGTATTTTAAGGTTTGCTTCATAATTACTTGCACATGATTGTGATAAAGAGTCTGCACATGATTCATAATTTTCAATCTAATAATTAGTCAAACCACCCAACTATTTGGTCCAATAACCTTTGGAGGTGATGGACAGTTGTCGACTATGTGGATGTTTTGAATGATAGATTTTAAGGATGATGATGAGTTGTTATGCATTTGATTGTTCCTATTAATTAAATAATAAATTGGTTAGTTGATTGATGGTATATGGAATTGGAAATAAGATAAACTGTTAGTTGACTTATTGTAATATAGGAAATGATGGAATAGATGTAACTGGCTGCTTGATTCACGAAAGTTTGTTAACCAGTCGCACAAGACCCCTAGTCGCATAAGGGGTCCATTCGCACAAGCTGATCAGGTCGCACAAGTGGACCTGATCGTACAAGCAGCCCCTAATCGCACAAGAACTGGTTGTTTGTTGTTTTGGGCCGTAGACTTGGGCTGGGTATTAAAACTGATCGCACAAGATGTATGAACATATAGCTGATTGGGCTGGTTGGTTATGTTTGGGCCGAATTAACACAACCGTACTAGAATACTTAAGTCGCACAAGGTTATTATTTATTTGTTATGTGGGCCGTAGGCTATATGTGTTGGGCTGGGAAACACTACTAGTCGCACAAGATGGATTATTGAATGATATGTTGGGCCATGTGTTAGTACATCAATGAATTTGGGCTTCAACGAGTGGATCGCACAAGTTGTCACACTTGTGCGAGCCCAATAGTTAATATGTTGAACGTGATGATTTCATGTTACCATGATCTGTATGTTAAACTGATAACATTTAAAACATTCTATGTGTGTACTATGTTGCCATGCTCGATACGTGTTAGCAATATGTTAAACTATGTGTAATCATACGTGCTTTAATTGAACCTAAACCTGACATGTGTGATAACCATGTTAGGACGTGGTTGACCACTAGCTTTTAGACGTGACCTTTCTGTGTAATCTGCCGAGCAAACCAAGGTGAGTTCACACTCCGTTACAAAGCATGGGGTTCCCAGGGGTTGGGAATGGGTTAAGGAATAGGGATTCCTCGTCCTGTTGAGACGTAACCAGGAACATAGATTTCCTCGTCCTGTTGAGACGTAACCAGGAACATAGATTCCTCGTCCGGTTGAGACGTATTAAACTATACTAGACTAGAACTCTATCAACGAAGTCCCTCCATTTTATATCGACTTAATCGCCGAGGCCAATGGCGAACGGGTCATTAGTTAAATAGCGCTATTAGGTTTAACAAACCTCACACCGTGCCGCAGAGGACGGGCGTGGACTAATGGACTATGGCACGTCAGTGATGATAGACACAGACGTTAGGGCACTTAAACATGACGAACGTTAGTAGTCGATATGGTAACGAGTCTGGTGAACAAAACATGGGGTAGCCCCCACGGCCATAGAGCCGGGCTGGAATAGCCAACGTAAGAACGGGTAACTAATAAACGTTTTTCGAACTATGGGGTAACCCCCACGGCTGGATAGCTGGTAAAGATCAAACTGTGTTTTCGGAATAACTATAAACTGGACAACCAAACGTGAACTCACTCAACTAGTTGTTGACTCGTTACTACATGCTTTGCAGGTCTATAGGTACTTAGCTGGAGCTTGCACAAGGGAGAGTCGTTGTGGGACATGGACAGCTGTGTGCCATGTTAAACCTTTGGATATTTAAACTACGTTTTGGTTTTACACATTATGCTTCCGCTCATAACTTAACTAGGTTTGTTTTGGATATTAATCGTGTTGGTTGAACTTTTACATTAAACATTTACTTGTTCAATATGATTAGTGGTTTGATCCTGGTCAGTCACGCCTCCAAGCGGTGATACTCCGCATGTGGATTTTGGGGGTGTGACAAAGTCGATATCACGACTTGGCGGTAAACCGGGAAGATCGTCAGGGAACACACTAGGAAATTCACGAACCACAGGAACGTCTTTCACTTCTTTCTTTCCTTTCTTTTCCTTCTCCCCTACTACAATGTTAGCCAAGAAAGCTCTGTATTCCTTGCGGAGATACTTGCTAGCTTGGACACATGACATGAGTTTGAGACCTTTCGAAGCAGTTTCACCATAGACACACAATAAATCACCATTCGCGAGCGAGAATCGAATCATCTTATCGAAGCACACAACTTCAGCATGGTTTTCGCGAAGAAAGTCCATGCCTACTATGACGTCAAAACTTCCGAGTTGCATCGGGATAAGGTCGATTGTGAAGATGTGATTGTTGAGCTCAAGAGTACAATCACGAAGAAAAGAATTAACGGCGACAGTTCTTCCGGTGGCGACTTCAACATCGAACATCGAGGAGAGATGGGAGCGCTTACGACTAAGAAGTTTCTCAAATTCAAACGATACAAAGCAGTTATCGGCTCCAGTATCAAAAAAACACGATGCATAAATAACATTCACAAGGAACGTACCATTGACCACGTTGTTGTCAGCCATGGCTTGGCGCACATTGATGTTGAAAGTTCTGGCGCGTGCGGCTTGTTGCTGCTGCTGAGGCTGTTGCTGCTGTTGAGGCTGCTGCTGCTGGGGCGCTTGTTTCACAACCCTGTTCGGGCACATGTTCGCAAAGTGGTTGGGATCACCACATGCGAAGCAGACTCGGGCGTTGACCGCGGGTGCCTGAGCCGCTTGTTGGCCTTGTGGGGCTGGGAGCAGAGCTTAATGAGCAGTGGCTTGAGCTGGTGCTTGACGAGGACCAGTACGGCAGTTAGCAGTGAAGTGGCCGTACATGTTGCAGTGAGCGCAGAAACGGCAGGCGAGACCCACCGGGTGATGATAAGAGCATGTTGGACACGCAGGGTGGGGGCCTGTGTATGCACGCTTTGCAGGCGGTGCATAAGTACTTGGTGCTAGTCGGTGGTGAGCTTGCTGCTGAGCCGGTACGGCTTGAAGTGGAGCAGCAGTGGTAGTGGCAGCACAGTTCTTGTTGCTGGAGCTGTTGTTGTTGTTCTTCTTCTTGCGGCGTGAGGGTTTTGACGATTGAGCGGCGGCGATTTCAGCGGTTGGTGCGGTGGTGACTTGGTGCAGGTTCTTTGGGGTTTTATCCCAGAAACCAGCTTTCACCCGCTTGTCATTGATTTCGGCGGCAAGCAAGTAAGTTTCTTCGATCGTTGCTGTCTTTTCGGCATGCACAAAATCCGCAACACAGTCGGATAGAGCTCGGATGTACTTCTTGATTGCCATGTCGGGCGTCTTCACTTGATCGGGACAGATGATGCTGAGCTGCTTGAAGCGAGCAGTCAGGGCAGCGTTGTCACCTTTCTTCTGCTTAATGTGCCAGAACTCGTCCTCCAGCTTCTGGCGCTCATGTGGAGGGCAGAACTCTTCGAGCATAATGTTCTTCAACTCGTCCAATGACAGACCATAGGCTGCATCATTTCCGCGCTTGTTCCTTTCGGCCGTCCACCAGTCTAGAGCGCGGGACTGGAAGACGCCGGTCGCGTTCAGTGTGCGGAGATTATCAGGACATCCGCTCTGTCGCAGAGTGACTTCGATCGAGTCAAACCATTGAAACAAAGCCATAAGGCCTTCTTCGCTGGTGAACTCTTTCGGCCCACATGCCTTGAACTGTTTGAAGCTGAAAGCAGCTTTGGGAGTCTCGGTCCTGGATTCCTCAGACGATTTGCTCATGTTCTCGTACAGCTCGCTGACGACTTGGGGTACAACCTTTGCCATTTGCTTAGTGATCATGGCAGCGAGGCGTTTGTCTGCTTGCTTTCGGCGAGCATCACGGGTAGCGCGAGATCCAGATGACGACATTGTCTACAACAGACATCGTCACAGGACTCAACACAGTATAATCGAATCTCACCTCACAATCCTAATACTACTAAAGCTCAGGAACACGTACAATCACGTAAACACATAGGCACATAATCACAGATTCACATAAGCACAGAAGCACATAAGCATGTAGGGCACAGAAACACAGAAACACATACGCCTGTAATCACAGAGGGAGTCAGAATACAGAAACCTATCATTCAAAGTTCACGAGTGTTCGAATATAGCAGTCGCGAATAACTTATCGAGTAGTATAAGCGGATAATATAGTGGGTAGTATAGCATAAGTGTATCCTAGGGTCGTCCACAATTTAGCGATTTGTCAGCGCTTTGAGATAGAAAAGCAATGCGGGTCGTGCGTGTCGATCGAAGAGAAAGCAAAAATCGGATAAGTCTCCAAAATTTAAACATATAAACAGGTAAACACACATACAAACACATAAAATCGACGAATCATCAGAGTCAGCAGTTGCGGGCTGAGAATCGAAACACAAAAAAAAATCAAGAAATAGATCGTCTGCGGCTATTAGACATTGACTATCCAAAGTGATTCGACTATTCTCAAGGACTTGTTGTACACATTTTGACCTTCAGGACTGTGCTTTTGCCTCGATTCTTGGGCATTCGGCACGCATCCCTTTAGTCATACCGTGACTTCAGGTCGTTGGAGTCCGTCGAGACTTTGGTGAGAGTTTTGTAAAACCAAGTAAAGGTCGGAACAAGTCGTAAAGGTTAGGGTTTCACCCCTGGCTTAACAACTTCGTTCCTGTTTTGATAGAATACGGGAGAATTATGCGTCAAAGTATGGATTTCACTCATATTTCAATGCAATTTCTCGTGTTTATAGCTAAAAATGTGGGCTGAACAAACAATTTAGTCGAGAGTTTGCGGTTTTCACACCTAATCTCGACTTAATCACTCGTTCATATTTGAAAAACTAAGGTGCAGTGATAGTGCATGATAGGCGAGGATAGCAAGGAATAGCAGTTAACTCATACATGATCCCTACTGGATATGCATGAGTCGGTCTGTTGGTTCCTAACTATAGACTAGGTCTCTAAGACATCGACCCGGACTAGGTCGAGTCTTGCCTAATTCCCTATAGTTACGGCTCTGATACCAATCTGTCACACCCCAACCGATGGTGGAAACATCGGGGCATGGCACTGAGCGAAACAGATTGTTTAGAAGTTTCCATAACAACTATATTTACCAAATATTTAAACAACACGTCCCATACCATATCATAAATGATAATACAATTATTACAGAAAAGATCTAGTCAAATTTTTCTATTCCGACAACTCAGATTTTTATTACAGACAATTGTTTATTGTTGACCTAGGTCTTTCCTAGCCTCGATTTCACAGCAAAGAAAGCAAATAACCATCCTAAGCACCTGTCATAGACGTTAAAGTAAAAGTCAATACACATAGTGTAAAGGTGAGCATACAAGTTTGATAATAGCATATAGAGTTCGAAAGTGTTACGCATAACCATCACGTACACAGAGTGAAATGAGGCATGTTAGTTATCGACATGAACCTATCGATACCAATGACTGTGGGTTGACTGCCCAAGGCAGTTCGCGATACATACTCACCACTGTGAGCCATGTAGGTAATTGTCCTTAACAACCCCCGAGTGAACAGGTGCTGAGTCCAAACTAATAGTACTATCGTTGCTAAGGCAGGTAGACAGCATTCCATGTGTAAACATAACAAACAAGCATTCATTTAGTCACGTATACATGTGTTAACGGTTAGCGTTTAAAGTATTGCGTAGTGTGTTCGATGTGATTTTATATAAGTAACGTATGTAACACCCAAAAGTGCGTAAAGCAAAAAGGGATCGAGTATACTCACAGCGATTGATGGATTGAAGGGAGCGCTAGAGAGTAGGGTTAGCCTGAACAGATTGATAGCATAACGATAAGCGACGCGTAAAATGGAACAAGTGAAGGTTAGGTCGATCAGCAGTTCGATCGGATGGTAATCCGATCGGACAGCCGGTCGTGCGAGTGGTAGTCCGCTCGGATGGTCATCCGTTCGGGTGACCTTTCGAGTGGATTGTTTCTTCCTTTGAGAAGGATGTGTTTGTGTATGATGGCTTGACTTTTGAAGTTTTCGTTGTAGCATTTTGAAAACATAGAAGTATCTCTACCTCTCAGGTCGGTCGATCGAACGACAACCCGATTGGTTGGACACTTTAGTGAGAACAAGTTCACAGCAGGTTGTCACTCGATCGGATGGTGGTTCGATCGGGTGGCATCCCTTGTGCATTGAACATGTTGAAAATTGTTTAAGTGTTGAGGTCTGATCATTACATGGTCAAGTTGCAGCCCGTTCGGATGGTAATCCGATCGGTCAGCACTTAGTTCAATGTCCATCCTTCGAGGTTTGAAAATAAAGGTTAAGTGTGGGACCAAGGTGCAAGTCGTTCGGATTGGCTGTTCGATCGGACAGCAGTCCGATCGGACGGCACTCCGTCCTGGTCGACCTGTTCGTCTTACACTTGGTTGTTTTGATTGTTTGTCGTTTTATCGAGACGTTTTGGTAACGTGTTAGGCAACAGAAACCTTGTCAATACTTGGTACCCCTGATCGGACAGGAATCACCCAAATCCGGCCAGTTAACGGTTCGAGACGGTGTTCCATGTTTAACCCGAAATCGGTAGTCTCGCGGATAGAATCCAGATCTTGAACCAACACAACCACAAGAATGAGTAGTAAGTCGGCACAAGCTCCGATTCTATCGGTTTTGAGTGCATTGAGTGTAAAAAAGTTGAAAGAAAGATAAAAAAACCGTCTTTCAATCCTTTTTGTTGTGAATATGTTTAGATCTATGAAAGATCCTTGTTTGTTTATGTGGAAATCGGTTAGATCTAAGTTGTTATTGGTGGATTGAGGCCAAAATATGAAGTTCTTCAAGAACACATGATGACGTCATCCTAGAACACCTTGAATCTTGATGATTTCACGGTTAAAAGTTAAGATTCAAAAGATAGGAAGGTGTAGGAGTGCATGTAGATTAAGGAAGTACAAGATTTAGGACGAGATCTTACCAGAATTGCGAGAAATCGGAGAAAAAGCAAGGTGAGAGGACTAGTCGGACGCCAGTTGCCTAAAGTGAAAAGTATGATGGTGACAAGGGGTATTTATAGGGTTACCCAAAGTGGAAAGGAGTGGAGAGGGGCTGGTCGATCGGTTAGGCAGTTCGATCGAGCAGCTGTCCGATCGAACGGCTGCTCGATCGATCGGCTGCTCGATCGACTATCGCCTGGTCGATCAGTCACCTTGTTTGAGTGTTTGGTGCGACAAGTTTTGCTGTTTCGATTGCGATTGCGAGCGTTTTGACGCGTTTGAGTTTCCTAGTCAAATTACTTTTAATCCCAACTACTATATCAACATACAAGCATCCTTACTTCGTAATCGTTTAGCGTTGGCGATTCGATTGCGATTGAGTTCGATTGCGTTTCGATTGATTACCACACATAACATAAATAAACATGCACAAGTAACACTTTAGGCACACACATACACATATAACAATAACCAAAATGCGTAATTCGAGTTGCGAGTGCGATTTCGATAGAGATAAAGCGATTAATCAAGCGATAAGTAGCGATTACTATGCGATTATTAATAGATACTCCACATAATACAACTAAAGCGATAATAAAATAGACTAAATACAAGTCAAAGAAGTCAAAACAGGAATTGAGCAAGGAGAGACAAATCGCAATTAGCAATCTTTTCTTCCTTTGACTTCAATCTTGACTTTGACTTTGATTTCCAAAACACGGGGTGTTACATTAGCTTTTGGCAAATTACGATTTTACCCCAGTAAAAAAATACAACTTTCCCTCAGTTAAAAATTACAATATTGCCATTGTTTTAGTTTTTTTATCAAAACTATAAAAGTATTTTGTTTTAATTGGTTGACTCGATTTAATTGTTTTTCGTGTCAATGAGCTGCCTAACACTCGCTCATTATTCGGCCATCGCCCCGCAACGCGGGCGGGGTATTAACTAGTATATTACAAAAATCAACCTATCATATTTACTATTCAATTGCCTAACAACATCTATGCTCAGCTAGTAGGAAACACCCATGCTTTCCTTTTTTTTAACGCACCTGGTGATGATGGGAGACTAGGCGAGTAGGCGGCGATTGCTAGTTCGATCCTTGAACTGAATGGGTTTTACCTCACCGCACTGTCGTGCCTTCAGGCGAGTGTTCACGGGCGCCCTAGGTAAGGGTTTTCCCCAGCTCGGAGACGAGTGTATCCCGATGTGGTGAATTTCGCCAGTAACCCATTTGGATGATTCGTTGCCGCTGAAAATTAATGGGGAGAAGTAGGAATTGAACTTGGGTCTCTTGGAAACCTAAGTTTCTCCTTACCACTCCACCACAAACTCATTGACCCATGATTTCCTTTTTGCATCTTGATTTGATTAGTCCAAAGAAAACAATAAAATAATAAAACAAACACTGTTGACAGCTCACATGAATTAATGGATTCTGCCACTTGAGATTGACAAAACAAATATCATATATACATGGTAAGCATGCGTGAAACTAGGGCTGGCAATTGGGTACCTGTTAAGACACGATTAGACCTGTTTGACTGAAAAATACACCCTTTGACTTTTTTAATTTTTAAAATAATTAAAATTACAATGTTAAGATCTATCATTTATTCATCTTTGTACATAAAACAATGCTTTCCTTTTTGCATCTTGATTTGATTAGTAAAAAAACAATAAAATAATAAAACAAACACTGTTGACAGCTCACATGAATTAATGGATTCTGCCACTTGAGATTGACAAAACAAATATCATATATACATGGTAAGCATCATGCGTGAGGGGTAAGATCAAATAAAAAGTTGATTTTGCCTAAGTAAGATGAGAATGAATCTTAACCATTCATTTTTCAAATCAATGGTTAAGATGAAAGTGTAGGAGAAAGGAGGAGTGCAAGGGTATCTTGGGGAAATCCTATTTATGGAATTTCTCTCTCCACATGCAAGGCACATGCATGTTCCACCCCCATTTTTTAAACGTTCATAACTTTTTTATACGACATTATTTTTTCATAAAAATTTCACCATAAAATCGAGCGTCTTTTTATCTTTAATTTGAGTATCATATTGCTATATAAAATATGAATACTAAAAAACCCCACTAAATTGTGTTGTATTTCTATGTTGTATAACATTTTTTGTGCTTGATTTTTGTACTATATTTTTGTGCTAAATTTTTTGTGCTGGATTTTTTTATCTTAAATTTTTTTTCTCAATCTTTTGTGCTGGATTTTTTTGTACTACATTTTTTTGCTGAATTTTTTTGTGCTATATTTTTTTGTACTAGATTTCTTTGTGTTATATTTTTTTGTACTACATTTTTTTTGTGCTATATTTTTTGTACTAGATTTTTTGTGCTAGATTTTTTTGTACTAGATTTTTTTTATTTTTAAAAAACAAAAGAGGTGCCACATGTCATTTTCACTCCTATTTATAAGGACAAAAATGCCCTTTATTCCTACTTATTAGGAGTGGCACATGTCATCATCACAATCCTTCTTAGGCTACTTAGGCAAAATTCACTTTTTAGTGGATCCTTCCCCTCATGCGAGTGAAACATTCACTATTCCCCATATATTTTTTTCATTATTATAATACATGAACAAAACATGAAAGCTAGTCATAAACTTTTACTCCCGTACTCGTGGTCATAAACCAAGCCCCATACTTTTCTTTTTCTCTACCAAGATTTATCAAACACACCTGTACAACCCTATCTACCCCACCCCCACTCACTCGTTCCCCTCTCCGGCTCTCCCTCACTCTATGATGTTCAGCCGGCCACCACGGTTGGTGGCGGCGCTTGATGGTGGCGGCGACGGGACCAGGATGAGAGATGGAGAAAGAGCCGATGAGTGAGAAAACAGAGAGAGATAGAGATCCGCGGAGGAGAGGTGACGGCATCCCCGTCTGCAGCGGCGGCGGGTCTCGCCGGATTTAACAGGGGCGGTGGCGACGGTGTCTTTTCCGGTCCATCAAATCCCTTCATTTTCTTCTCATTTTCTGTTGGGTCTTCTTAAGAACCGAGTGTTTAAGGCCGTAGCCGGTAGTTTTTCAGGATGGTGGTGGTGATCTAGGTAGTGTTGTTAGTTTTCTGATGTCTTGGGTTACCTTGGTCAGAAGATGGGTTCGAGATTTGGTTCGGTTCGGTTCGAGGGTTCAGGTTTCGGTCAACCGAAGTCAACGGTTCGGGAGTCAACAGGTCAAAGTTTCGGGTTGGTCAATGTTGGTCAAAGTCAGCAGGTTCGGGTCAGATCCAGAGTTGTTCGGGTCAAGCTTTGGCTCAGATTCAGTTTTAGCACGGTTCTCGGTCGACTCGGTCAAACCTGGTCAACTCAGCGAGTCGACTCGGTTGTCACACCCCGACCACGTGAGACAACGAAACGTGGCGGAAATGTCGAGGAGTGTTGTAACAGAATTTATGTTTCAAATCCATGGCAATTGAAGTTTCGTTTTATTAATCAAAAGTGTTACAATGTCTTAATAAACAAAGAAGTACAACATAATTAACTAGTCTTGTCTCGTTTTAAGTCACTAAGGCACAGGTCCGCCTAAGTATGTCTTGATAAGTCCTATGCTTCATCTCCTGAAAACACATGTGAAAATAGGTACGTCAGCATAAAAATGCCGGTGAGATACATAGGTTTTGTGAAAATAGAATTCATGACTTATGTTTGAGAAAATGTTTAGTCATGAACCTTGTAATTTGCTTTGTCTTGTAAATCATTTGAAAAACAATAAGTTCAGATGATATGTATAAATAAGTGAAATAATGTATGGTTAAATGAATAACCATTTAAGATGAGTTTGTATAAGATAAGTTGTTTGTAAAACAATGTCTTGTGAAAAGTATGTTATTTGTATAAAATGTTCTATGTATCAAACTGAAATGATTGAAATAACGCTACGACATGTAATGCCATACAAACACTTATATATAGGAAGTACCAGCGGCGTATCCACCATGTTTGTATCATATTACACACGCATCGTTACTTAATCACTTAATCAAACCAAACCACCAATATAGAATGTCTGTGTTTAACAATTGTAGAAATGTTTATGTATGGTAAGTAATGTAAAGTTAAACGAATAACCTTATAGTAGCATATCAAAAGTATACTTTGGATTTGTAAGTAACATATTAAACTATGTTTTGGTTTCATAAGTAACATATCAAAATATGCTTTGGATGTGATAAATAACATATTAAACTATGTTTTAGTTTAGTAAATAACATATCAACATATGCTTTGGATGTGATAAATAACATATTAAACTATGTTTTAGTTTAGTAAATAACATATCAAAATATGCTTTGGATGTTTAACAAAATATATGTTGGTTTTGTACAATACCACACATGAGAGTATAACAAAATATACTTTAATAGTGTGATTTAAGAATTCATTCAGACCTGGTGCATCAAAATACACCTTTGAGACTATAAGGATACCACAAAGGCAATCCCTATTTGGATGGAGCAACAAATTGGTTTCAGACATTCCATGCCAACAGGAATGGGGTGTCAAATCCTATAGCGCTATATCATACTAACAATCGGTCTGGTGAACATAAAATAAGTACAATTCAACAATTTATTTTATGTTCTTTGAGAAAAATAATGTTTAAATCATAGATAGTTATGTAATTTGTCAAATGATAAGTAATAACTTGTATGATCAAATGTCAAAATGTAAGTATGTGATGAAATCAGTTGTACTAAGTAATGCACACAATGGGCACACGTAGCATGAAATGTAATGTAAAATGATGTACCAAGTATGCTAAGTTAACATACGAAGCAGAAAAGTCATGTAAATCAATGTACTAATAGTGTACTAATGAACATAACCAGTATATGATGTGAAAACAGGAAAGCATGAAAGTAACAAGTAGGCACATGTGTTTCACCCCAAAACAGTTTGGAAAACAGTAAAAGAGGGGTCTATGTACTCACTTGAGATTGCTCAGATGTCTAAAGATAATCACCAAGCAAAGCTAGAGATCACGGAAATCAAACGGCACCTAATATAGGTAACTATGTTAACAACCGGACCTAAATCGGAAGACTGGGTAGTATTAGGGTTTGTAAACCAAACGAGGGTAGAGACTCGTGTCATTTGGTTTAACAAAGCCTACATACTAAATGAAACTTAACCTAAGTGTCTACGACCCATTACGACCCGTTTAGGTAGCTTATGCTACTTTAACGCGTCGTTCGCGTGAAACGCGTTCGGACCGCCTAACTAGCCCTATGACAAGTGTTATATGCCTAAACATATTACATAATCAGTTATGTGACAAAGGTTTAGGTTACATATGCTTAATTACCAATTATACATGAAAAGGGTATTCTGGTAATTTACCTAAGGCATATAAACTACCTATCATACAACTACTTAAACGATGTGACCATAGGGTATAACCTCGGAAGGTTATTCCCTACCTACTATGGTCACCTAATGTATTTGGTCGGATCCTAATGATCGACCAAATGGGTCGAGTTCGAAGGTATAGGCGATTTATCAGATCGCCTACCCTACGACTCTAGACAACGTGGTAATCAGTGGGCATAGTCCCAAGGGACTATGACCAACGTGATTACACTCACGTTGCGAAGTTCAAACGAACTTCGCATTGACCATAAGCTGGTCAACGCTGAAAGTCAAACAAAGTTTGACTTTCTGACTCTAAAAGCAATAAAATAAGGAAAAGAACGAAAGAATACTTACCCAGGGTCCCCGAATGCTAATCCCGATCCAAGAACTCAGGTATGAAACAATGGTTTCAACTTAGAGCTCTCAAATCAGAATTCTTGTAAGTTTTAAAGCAATGGGGGGTGGGGTATTTATAGTTTTCGGGTAACCGTTAGGATCGTTTCAAGGAAACCGTGCCTTAATCCAACCCGTACAAGTGTCGGGACCTTATGGTAACTAAAATTCCATCCTTATCACATGACTAGACAATTAGGAACATGTGGGTGAGGTTAAAACAGCTGCAGCCTGCTGTTTAGAAACTCTGAATCTGGTCAGCAGACCCCTAGCGCACCGCTACGCTAAAAGTGTAGCGCACCGCTAGGCTTAAGTTTGGCAGATTTACACTTTTGGTCCCTGTCATGCATTCAGCCCATTTTCGACACGTTTAAGGCCCGTTAACCCCATTTCAAAGCTCAAAAATGAAGTTAAAGTATAGGGAACTTAAAATGTGCTCAAAAATATCTCGGATGTCGGTTCGTTTAACCGTACGGTTGCGATGTTCGGTTAATTACGACGGAATGCGCATAAGCGCGAAAAACGATCCAAATGACGCGACGAATGGATTTTTGGCCAGCCAAACACTAAAGCATAATATATTCATGCTTACATAAATTTTTGGATGTCCGGATGTATTCAGAACGTAAGTTATGCGTAAAAATGCAAACTTGTGCACCTTTTGACGCTTTTAGTCCCTGAGTGACACAAAAGTTTATTTTAGCATACCGAACACCTCAAAGCCTATTTCTAAGCTATGTAAAGGATATTTATGGTATGTTTAACTTATGGTCATGTTCCGGAATGTCTGTTACAGTTCAAATTGGCATACTTTCGCAGTTTGTCAACTTTAGTCCCTGTAAGCGATTTAACTTGATTTTGCCATACCAAAGCCTTCAAAACTTATTTCTAAGTTATGTAAAGGTTATTTAAGGTATGTTAAGTCTATTTCACTATTCCAGAGTGTTTGTTGCATTAAACTGGTTATATTTACGCATCAGTGCGTGTATAACCTTCCAGAAAGTGATTTAGAGCTTGAAATTGAACTAGAGTTGATATGTGCAAATGATACACATATATTTAACAAATCCCAAGTATGAAATACAATATTTCATTGGTTTGGCATTTGTCTGATGGTTGAAGTGACACAGGTGTTACAGTCTCCCCTACTTTAGGAAATTTCGTCCCGAAATTTAATTTTAGAGGAAACTTGTGAAGACAGCTGTGACGATTTCGCCTTCTAATAGATCCTTTAAACCCTTAAGTAAAACTCTGGGCCATGTTAGGAATTTTAGCGAATTTGTTAACCATCAAAGTGAATTCCTTGCAGTAGTAAAACATGGAATTTTGAACTACGAACAGAAGAACGTTTCTTATGAAGACTTATCATAGGAAACTTGGTGTGTGATTGAGATCAGAATTGAGAATAAATGACATTGGTCGAGGTCCAAGACTTCTCCCGTATCATTATTCTTGTCACTATAGGTCTTAACACATGACAAAGCTTCCTGTGGTTTCTGTGCACTGAATTCCATAATTATGTAGGCCTCCATAATTACGTAATTCCTTGCCCAGTCCGCACAGTTCATTTCATAATGCGTAGAGGAAAAAAAATCAATTGAATAAACATGAAGCGACCTGACTAGACCACCAAAGGGTCCTTTTAATTTGATCCATGAACGAGCCTTTTAATTAGATCAACGCATGATCTTCTTAACTAGACCGTCGCACAATCTCGTTAAATAGACCACTTAAGGGATCTTATAAATTATATCATCACATGATATTTCTAATCAGATTTTCAAAATCAATCTGTTTGACCAGACCATGCAAGAGGTCCAATTTATAGAATAGTACTTTAAAACCCAAAGGACTTGACTACTACGTAGAAGTCCATTAAGGATTTAAGATAGTATCTTTGGATATCCTTCTATGAATCCCTCATATAAGATATGGAAGATTCTACGAGGATTTGGATGGGTCACAAACAACCACAAAACATAGAAGAAAACACATAAGCACATAATTAGTTAACTTGATTCTTTAATTCGTTCTCTTTAGGTATAGATAATTAAAGCACACTAGGAATCCAATCCATGGATTTCATTTGGCACTTTAATCTTTTCAAGAATCCATCCATGAAGATAGGATAATCTTAAAAGAAATTCGGCTTTGTCCCTATTGAATTGTGATGTACGTATTGAATCATACAAGGAATTCAATTAAGGACTCCGATGAATGATACCCATCCACAAGGATCTAATTATGAAGATAGAAAGATCCTACATGGATTTTGGAGTTTGTGTAACGAGAGTGTTCCGACACCTTGCACTAGGCGTGCTTACGTCGATACACAAGGTAGAATGTTCATGAGGTTGAGGCGTCAGATATGCCAAGCGACATATGAAGCAGAGTTTGAAGGTTGAGCAGCAGCAGGATTTGTAACAGCTTTGCTTTGGATTGCAAAGCGGCATATGTTAACCAAATGTCTCCATCGTCCACCGTGGGTACATTTGAAACAAGGTATTTGATGTGAATAATGACGATGGCATTGATTGCACCAAGGAGCAGTTCCCTTATACAGCTTCACCCCTGAGGCGAGTCATGGTGATAGCTAAGTCAACGGTCCTCTGGAGTACGACGCCTATTCGCTGGGTAATTGCAGCACCTGGTTCGGACATTGTTGTTGCGGTGAAGAAGCATCTTGAAGATAACGAAAAGCATAGGAGGAAACAAGCGAAAGATAGTCAAAAGAAAATGATAAGGTATGTAGATTATGACCATTTGTTTGTTACCAAAGGCAAACAAATGAGAGAGTGACTAATCAAAGTAAGCGGGTCAATATAATGTATCGCGAAGACATGCTCGCCTATAAGTGAACACTCATCCCAAGAATTCCCAGGTAAGCACAACTGGTCTCGCGTCTGATGAGATGTATACGAAGTGCTTGCCTAGACAGAAAACCCAGAATACAGGCATTCACCCTTCCAGTTTGCACGTGTTCACATTATTTAAAACCCAGAACCTTGACGAGATTTTGAAAACTCAAAGGGGTTCAAAACCATATAACAGAGGGTTCAAAACCTAGTAATTAATCATCCTAGAACAGATGATTAGTTTTCAAAGCGGTTTTGAAATTTATGTTCTTGTTGTGGTCGTCGCCTAAGGATAGGTGACGGTATTGTTTTATGACTAAACGCAAGTAAACTCGCGTTAGGGTCCTAAGAAGGTTATAGACTAGGTCAAAGTATTACTAATAACCTAATTCCCTATAACCATTGGCTCTGATACCATCTTTTCTGTCACACCCCGACCACGTGAGACAACGAAACGTGGCGGAAATGTCGAGGAGTGTTGTAACAGAATTTATGTTTCAAATCCATGGCAATTGAAGTTTCGTTTTATTAATCAAAAGTGTTACAATGTCTTAATAAACAAAGAAGTACAACATAATTAACTAGTCTTGTCTCGTTTTAAGTCACTAAGGCACAGGTCCGCCTAAGTATGTCTTGATAAGTCCTATGCTTCATCTCCTGAAAACACATGTGAAAATAGGTACGTCAGCATAAAAATGCCGGTGAGATACATAGGTTTTGTGAAAATAGAATTCATGACTTATGTTTGAGAAAATGTTTAGTCATGAACCTTGTAATTTGCTTTGTCTTGTAAATCATTTGAAAAACAATAAGTTCAGATGATATGTATAAATAAGTGAAATAATGTATGGTTAAATGAATAACCATTTAAGATGAGTTTGTATAAGATAAGTTGTTTGTAAAACAATGTCTTGTGAAAAGTATGTTATTTGTATAAAATGTTCTATGTATCAAACTGAAATGATTGAAATAACGCTACGACATGTAATGCCATACAAACACTTATATATAGGAAGTACCAGCGGCGTATCCACCATGTTTGTATCATATTACACACGCATCGTTACTTAATCACTTAATCAAACCAAACCACCAATATAGAATGTCTATGTTTAACAATTGTAGAAATGTTTATGTATGGTAAGTAATGTAAAGTTAAACGAATAACCTTATAGTAGCATATCAAAAGTATACTTTGGATTTGTAAGTAACATATTAAACTATGTTTTGGTTTCATAAGTAACATATCAAAATATGCTTTGGATGTGATAAATAACATATTAAACTATGTTTTAGTTTAGTAAATAACATATCAACATATGCTTTGGATGTGATAAATAACATATTAAACTATGTTTTAGTTTAGTAAATAACATATCAAAATATGCTTTGGATGTTTAACAAAATATATGTTGGTTTTGTACAATACCACACATGAGAGTATATCAAAATATACTTTAATAGTGTGATTTAAGAATTCATTCAGACCTGGTGCATCAAAATACACCTTTGAGACTATAAGGATACCACAAAGGCAATCCCTATTTGGATGGAGCAACAAATTGGTTTCAGACATTCCATGCCAACAGGAATGGGGTGTCAAATCCTATAGCGCTATATCATACTAACAATCGGTCTGGTGAACATAAAATAAGTACAATTCAACAATTTATTTTATGTTCTTTGAGAAAAATAATGTTTAAATCATAGATAGTTATGTAATTTGTCAAATGATAAGTAATAACTTGTATGATCAAATGTCAAAATGTAAGTATGTGATGAAATCAGTTGTACTAAGTAATGCACACAATGGGCACACGTAGCATGAAATGTAATGTAAAATGATGTACCAAGTATGCTAAGTTAACATACGAAGCAGAAAAGTCATGTAAATCAATGTACTAATAGTGTACTAATGAACATAACCAGTATATGATGTGAAAACAGGAAAGCATGAAAGTAACAAGTAGGCACATGTGTTTCACCCCAAAACAGTTTGGAAAACAGTAAAAGAGGGGTCTATGTACTCACTTGAGATTGCTCAGATGTCTAAAGATAATCACCAAGCAAAGCTAGAGATCACGAAAATCAAACGGCACCTAATATAGGTAACTATGTTAACAACCGGACCTAAATCGGAAGACTGGGTAGTATTAGGGTTTGTAAACCAAACGAGGGTAGAGACTCGTGTCATTTGGTTTAACAAAGCCTACATACTAAATGAAACTTAACCTAAGTGTCTACGACCCATTACGACCCGTTTAGGTAGCTTATGCTACTTTAACGCGTCGTTCGCGTGAAACGCGTTCGGACCGCCTAACTAGCCCTATGACAAGTGTTATATGCCTAAACATATTACATAATCAGTTATGTGACAAAGGTTTAGGTTACATATGCTTAATTACCAATTATACATGAAAAGGGTATTCTGGTAATTTACCTAAGGCATATAAACTACCTATCATACAACTACTTAAACGATGTGACCATAGGGTATAACCTCGGAAGGTTATTCCCTACCTACTATGGTCACCTAATGTATTTGGTCGGATCCTAATGATCGACCAAATGGGTCGAGTTCGAAGGTATAGGCGATTTATCAGATCGCCTACCCTACGACTCTAGACAACGTGGTAATCAGTGGGCATAGTCCCAAGGGACTATGACCAACGTGATTACACTCACGTTGCGAAGTTCAAACGAACTTCGCATTGACCATAAGCTGGTCAACGCTGAAAGTCAAACAAAGTTTGACTTTCTGACTCTAAAAGCAATAAAATAAGGAAAAGAACGAAAGAATACTTACCCAGGGTCCCCGAATGCTAATCCCGATCCAAGAACTCAGGTATGAAACAATGGTTTCAACTTAGAGCTCTCAAATCAGAATTCTTGTAAGTTTTAAAGCAATGGGGGGTGGGGTATTTATAGTTTTCGGGTAACCGTTAGGATCGTTTCAAGGAAACCGTGCCTTAATCCAACCCGTACAAGTGTCGGGACCTTATGGTAACTAAAATTCCATCCTTATCACATGACTAGACAATTAGGAACATGTGGGTGAGGTTAAAACAGCTGCAGCCTGCTGTTTAGAAACTCTGAATCTGGTCAGCAGACCCCTAGCGCACCGCTACGCTAAAAGTGTAGCGCACCGCTAGGCTTAAGTTTGGCAGATTTACACTTTTGGTCCCTGTCATGCATTCAGCCCATTTTCGACACGTTTAAGGCCCGTTAACCCCATTTCAAAGCTCAAAAATGAAGTTAAAGTATAGGGAACTTAAAATGTGCTCAAAAATATCTCGGATGTCGGTTCGTTTAACCGTACGGTTGCGATGTTCGGTTAATTACGACGGAATGCGCATAAGCGCGAAAAACGATCCAAATGACGCGACGAATGGATTTTTGGCCAGCCAAACACTAAAGCATAATATATTCATGCTTACATAAATTTTTGGATGTCCGGATGTATTCAGAACGTAAGTTATGCGTAAAAATGCAAACTTGTGCACCTTTTGACGCTTTTAGTCCCTGAGTGACACAAAAGTTTATTTTAGCATACCGAACACCTCAAAGCCTATTTCTAAGATATGTAAAGGATATTTATGGTATGTTTAACTTATGGTCATGTTCCGGAATGTCTGTTACAGTTCAAATTGGCATACTTTCGCAGTTTGTCAACTTTAGTCCCTGTAAGCGATTTAACTTGATTTTGCCATACCAAAGCCTTCAAAACTTATTTCTAAGTTATGTAAAGGTTATTTAAGGTATGTTAAGTCTATTTCACTATTCCAGAGTGTTTGTTGCATTAAACTGGTTATATTTACGCATCAGTGCGTGTATAACCTTCCAGAAAGTGATTTAGAGCTTGAAATTGAACTAGAGTTGATATGTGCAAATGATACACATATATTTAACAAATCCCAAGTATGAAATACAATATTTCATTGGTTTGGCATTTGTCTGATGGTTGAAGTGACACAGGTGGTTCGGGTCAGATCCAGAGTTGTTCGGGTCAAGCTTTGGCTCAGATTCAGTTTTAGCACGGTTCTCGGTCGACTCGGTCAAACCTGGTCAACTCAGCGAGTCGACTCGGTCAACTCAGTTGACCCGGTCAACTCAGTCAAACGTCTCGACGCGAAAGATTTGGTAAAGATTTTAGTGACGCGAATAGTTATTTACGCTAATTTTAAGATTTTTACTTATTTCGTGAACGAGCTCAAACAGATTCGGATTAGTGTTTAGTTTACATTTTGTCGTTTTTACAAAAAATGTGAATATTGATGATTGAATAATTGTTGAGTTTTGATAAAATAACGACAACTTGTGTTGTCGGGGGCGTCCGAAAAACAGAGGAAACTCTGCCCGTTTTTCGAAAAACTCCGTAAAAACAAAACCGGTTTTATTGTAAAACGAAACTAATGGATTCGAATAATTTTTGTAAAATCAAATACAAAGTACATTTAATCTCAACGACACTTTATAATATACAAAAACGTTAATAACGCGAAGTATTTTATAAAATAAATATAATAACTTTTATATTTATTTCAAACATCAAACGGCTCGTGTTCTTTTATGAAATAGATATAGTTTATATATTTATTTTAAACGCCTAAACAGCGTACTACATATCAACGTACAACTTCTCGGGATCACTTACGCGATTATACCGATATATTTATATGTATTTATATAAATATTTATTTATTTTAAAATCTCTCAAGAATTAAGTATTTCCAAAACTTAGTAACTATTAACGACATTAAACGAGACTTAACACGTATAACTTAATCGTTTTCATTGAGTTAACAACTTACCGTCGAATCGTTCGGTCAACGATTCGGTAGAGCTTGGTGACACGTAATTTAGCTATCGCATTAATTTAGAAACTTATAAAATATTCCGTGTTAGCAATATTGTAGAATGCACGCTAGCGAGTCACGTCTTGGAAACGACATCACGAAGTCGTATTTAGTTAGCTTTGCACATGGAAATCCAGGTGAGTTCATAACCCCACCTTTTCACGGTTTTACATTTTATAAATGTTTTCGGGGTGGAAAGACATGCAGGTTTTGCAAAAATAAACAATTTATCGATAAACGAAAACTCATATTTCCAACCCATGTTACGAATGAATTACAAAGAACTCAAATGGTTTACGAACGATTTATACTACATATACCGGTTTTACAAAACAAATGCGTATTTTCGAAACGTGCATGATTTTCATGAGTAGGGACGGGATCGTCCTAGTTATAACTACGGGACTGCGTTGGTCTGCTTTGAAGAACAGGACACCCAGTGAGTTCATGTCCCCCTTTTCTTTTAACTGTTTTTGGTTTTATAAATATCGGGGGTGAGATACATGTTTCAAATGTTCAAATGTTTCAATGGTATGGTTTAGCTAAGGATTGAACTGTTAGATCACGTGGATGATGTAGTATCTCTCCTAAGTGCCATTAATCTAGTATAGACCGAGGGGCATGAGTGGTAGATCTATCTGGGTGTAGCGAGCCCCACCCATGGGTCCTTGTGTGGCCGCATATGGTGACTATGTCATTCCCGCCGGATGGACCAGAGGAAATTCGCTAGGTTTGAGCACTTCCTACGCACCACACATATTAATGTACTTGCAAATCATTAATGATCTGTTCATAGACGCTACATACTAGTTCTTGATACTCGAATTTCGAATGCCTTTAAGATTCAACTGATGATAACTCACAAATACATGGATTTACGAATTTTGGTAACGCTTTTCAACTTATGTATAAGTGAGAGGACGGGATGGTTCTGCTTACAAAGACTCTCATGGGCTAGACTCACAGTTTTCATATAACATGCCAAAGGAAATGATTTGTATTCGTTTTCTCAACAAAATTTAAAAACCGGTTATTCAAAAAGATTTATTTAAAAATCTTTTCCAAAACAAACTATGAACTCGCTCAACTTTATGTTGACTTTTTTGCATGTTCTTCCTCAGGTTGCGTTTTCAAAACTATGGAACGGTTGGAATAGGAGAACCCATGGGAATTCGAGTACTTAGCGGCGTTCAATTTCTAGAAGTCTTAGCTTATTTGTTTCCGCTGTGCAATGAAGATACCAGTCCAGTCACGCCAGCTCTGATATTTCGGGGTCTGACATAAAGTATGTGCGACACATGTTCACCGTGGTGAGCACGTGGTGAGCATGTGAAGTAAAGTATGTGATCCTTAACAACCCCTGACTAAACAGGTGCTGAGTCCAAATTATAGTACTACCGTTGCTAAGGGTGGTAGGGCATGTCATCACTGTATAACATAGCAGCAAGCATTCGACTAATCATGTATAACATGCAAGTGCGGTTAGCGTTTATAAAAGAGTTTAAGTGTTGTGTTTTTTTATAGAGAACGTATGTAACACCCAAAAGTGCGTTAAGTGAAAAAGAGTTCGTGTATACTCACAGAGTGTGCTTAGCAAGTAAACACGATCTGAAATGGATTGAAGGGAGCGCCGGATCAGCCTACGTAGGGGGACAGAATGCGTAAGTCTTCCAAAGTGCTGAAACGGTCGAAATCGAAGTGTTGAGTGGGAAACAGAGCCTTCGTACGAAGTTGTGCCTTCGTACGAAGTTATGCCTTCGTACGAAGGTGGTGGTCTTCGTACACGTGTTGCTTCCGTTGTCCAAAATTGAGTGTTCTTCGTGTCCTTCTTAAGGAAATCGAGTGTTCATCCCTCCAACCTTAAGCTACTGATTAAACTTAGAGTCGGAGAGGTCTTTGGTTGAGTCACGGGTGAGAAATGGGTTGTGTTATGCGAAGTCAGTGTCTTCGTACGAAGCCAGGTGTGCATTCGTACGAAGGCAGTGCCTTCATACGAAGCCGGGGCTTCGCACAGAACAGTCCAGCTCGCATTCGTGGCTGTTTCTTGCGTTCGGAGCTGTGTTTTCATCTGAATCGGATGTGTTTTGAGTCATTTTCTTGATGGCTTCGACACCAACTCGTTCCACTATCTATTGAACAAAATATGTGTCAGTTTTGGTCCATTTTGAGTAAAAATCGAGTTTAAAAAGGGCTTTCAAAGGGTTTTTACTTAGATCTAACACTTAGTGAGTGTGAAATCCGTAGATTTCTAACTTGGGAAGTCATAGCTAGGCCCAATACACTCGGTTAAGTGTAGATCCGTTGTAAAATAAGAAGATTTGATGAAAAAGATGAAGGTTTTGTAAAAAGAATGAAGGGTTTCACAAGAAATAATAAGTTTTAGATGAAAGAGATGAAGTTTAGATGAACATAGAAGAGTTTTGATGAAAATAAAGAAGTTTTGTTGAAATCGGAGATAAACTCATGTAAAATCGTAGTGGAAAACGTTGTGTAATCATGTAAAATCAGTAAATCTTACTTGAAAACAATTGGACAGCAATTCGACAGCGTTTTAGATGAAATGGCAGCAATGAATGAAATGGAGAAGTGCGGTGAGTATTTATAGAGGAGGGCTGGACACCTGGTTCGAAGCTGGTTGTCTTCGTGGCTTCGTTCGAAGGGGCCAGTCTTGAGTACAAAATCTCCGTTTCGTGTGTAGGATGCTCGTTTGATGCGTTTTGTTACGTTAGTTAGTTCGAGTATGTTAAGTATTTTAGCTAGATGTTAAGTATTGCGCTGTGTTGTGTGTGATAAATCAAGTTGCGAGTGTGAGCGTTTGAGCGTTTTGAGCGAGTAATCAACATATAACACAAGTAACATCTAAACACACAAATATCACAAATAATATAAATAAATCCACATTTTGAGTTTGCGTTGAGTTGGCTTTGCGATGAACGTTTAGGTAATAAGCATTTAAAATGCGTTAATAAGCGAGGTAAGATGCGTGTAAAATATCGTTAACCCATTGATAGTAATCGAATCTCAGAGTACAAGTGTTTACGATATGAAGTAACGGTAAAATAGGGACAACCAAAAGTTCGGGTTGTTACAAAACACAACCACAAGGTCAGGTCCGATTTACATATTCAACATAACCAAAAGTTTGTTTGGACAAGTTGTTGGTCAACCAAACATTAACAATCAAAAATAACCAAAATTTATATATTTCCAAAAAAAATCAAAACCTTTAGACTTTTAAATTTTGTGACTTATTATTCCGGTGAAAAAGACCGGTTTCGATTTGCATGTACTGAGCATCGGCACTGATACCACTGATGGGAATCCGTGGTATACTTTTTTTTTAACCCGGTTCATATATGTATATATTTATTTCTTACAAATATTAGTTAAAATAAACTTTAACTAGTAAAAAAATATAATACATTTTTAAGCAACGTTAGCATAAGTAACAATATATAAATAATATTAACACTTTTATACCAAGGAGTATCCGCAATGGAACAAGATCACCGACATGCAAACAGGAAATAAAAACACAAACCATAGAGGGTTTAGATATACCTTCGGTTAGTAAATAACCGGTTGAGACACCGAGGTTCAACGGACAGGTGCTAGTGACACGAACTAACGAACGCGGGTATAGGCCGGGGTAGCGGCGGTGGCGTCAGTGGTGGGCGACGGCGGCCTCACGGCGATGGCGGAGGTTATGGTTGTGGGTGTTTTGAGAGCTTTTGTTCTAGTTATTCTTCTTACCTAATGCAAGACCAAAATCCCATTTAAATAGAAGATGGAGGTTCATGCATGTTTGCCAAGTGGCGGACATGCATATGCATGTGCATGTGCGACATGTGGCGAAGAAACTATGCATGCGTGACAAGTGGCGATGCAAGTGTTCATGCGCGACAAGTGGCGTAGCACGGGTGCATGCACGATAAGTGGCGAGATGAGTGTACTTGTCTCACCCTGTCCATGTACCTGTCTCTTGGTAATACCCGCAACAAGTTTTTTTGGGTAAAGGGTTACCCCGGTGATTCTATATATTCACAACCAAAACGCACAAGTAATGTAGAGAGTCTACACTAGTTCAATCACAGGACATGCCCCATGAAAGTAACAACTAGAAAAACAAAAACTAACACCGCCAAAATGGGAAAAGACAACTAGACTAGGCTCTAGAAACACAAACATAAACAAACTTAATCAGCCGCCATCATCTTGAAGTTCATTTTCGTTAATCTCCCAATCACCTAGAAGCCTACGCACATTGTCACAGTTCTTCAGCTTCGCACCCATCAATTTGTAACGCGCCTGTTGGATAATAATTTCACTTATAGTATCCGAAGGTCTCAACTGGTTCTTGAATAATCTAGCGTTACACTCCTGCCAAATAAAATAAGCACTAGCTGCCACCATCAGTCTAGCAACGTAGTTAGCCGCGAACTTCGAGTTGGACCGCAAAAGAAGCCACTCAACAATATCGTCCCACTTAGGTTGAACCGATTCCATGCCCACTTTCTGTCTAACCATATGCCAAACTTGAGAAGAGAACTTACATTCGAAAAACAGATGACTATGAGAATCGTGATTAGCATAACAAAGCAAACAACACATCATGTTCATATTCTTTCTACGCGAGATATCCCACTTCAAAAATTTATCCTGAGTAAGTAATGTAACACCTGTGTCATTTCAACCATCAAACAAATGCCAAACCAATGAAATAATGTATTTCATACTTTGGACTTGTATAAATATGTGTATCTTTTGCACATATCAACTCATGTTCGATTTCAAGCTCTAAATCGCTTTCTGGAAGGTTATACACGCACTGATGCGTAAATATAACCAGTTAAATGCAACGAACACTCCGGAATAGTGAAATAGGCTTAACATACCTTAAATAACCTTTATATAACTTAGATATAAGTTTTGGAAGGTTTGGTGTGGTGAAATCAAAGTTTAATCGCTTACAGGGACTAAATTTGACAAACTGCGAAAGTATGCCAATTTGAACTGTAACAGACCTTCTGGAACATGACCATAAGTTAAACATACCATAAATATCCTTTACATAGCTTAGAAATAGGCTTTGAGGGGTTCGGTGTGCTAAAATAAACTTTTGGGTCATTCAGGGACTAAAAGTGTCAAAAAGTGCACAAGTTTGCATTTTCGCGCATAACTTACGTTCTGAATACATCTGGACATCCAAAAATTTATGTAAGCACTAAAATATTTTATTTTAGTGTTCGCCATAAGAAAAATCCATTCGTCACGTCATTTGGATCGTTTTTCGCGCTTGTGCGCATTCCGTCGTAATTAAGCGAACATCGCGTTCGTACGACCAAACGAACCAACATCCGGCATATTTTTGAGCATGTTTTGAGTTCCCTATACTTTAACTTCATTTTAGAGCCTTGAAATGAGGTTAACGGGGTTCAAACGCATCGAAAAAGGCCTTAAACACGTGCAGGGACCATTGCTGCCAATTTTGAAACTTTCTGATTCAGGGGGGGTGCTAGCGTAGCGCGAGGCCTATGGGGCTACCCGTCGCGCTACGCGACTGCCTATCTGATCAGATTCAATGTTTTAATAAGCGGGTCCCAGCTGTTCGATTCTCAACCACACATTCTCAATCGTCTAGTCAGCGGATAAGAACCTAATTTCAGCCACCATAAGGTTCCGACAAGTGTACGCCTTGGATCATGGCACGTTTTACAACAAACGATCTTAACGGTTACCCGAAAACTATATATACCCCATGCCTTTCATTGTTTTAAGGCACAAGAATTCTGATTTGAGAGCTCTAAGTTGAAACCATTGTTTCATACCTGAGTTCTTGGATCGGGATTAGCATTCGGGGACCCTTCGTAAGTATTCTTTCGTTCTTTTCCTTATTTTATTGCTTTTCGAGTCAGAAAGTCAAACTTTGTTTGACTTTCAGCGTTGACCAGTAATGGTCAATGCGAAGTTCGTTTGAACTTCGCAACGTGAGTGTAATCACGTTGGTCATAGTCCCTTGGGACTATGCCCACTGATTACCACGTTGTCTAGGGTCGTAGGGTAGGCGATCTAATAAATCGCCTATACCTTCGAACCCGACCCAGTTTGGTCGATCATTAGGATCCGACCAAATACATTAGGTGACCATAGTAGGTAGGGAATAACCTTCCGAGGTTATACCCTATGGTCACATCGTTTAAGTAGTTGTATGATAGGTAGTTTATATGCCTTAGGTAAATTACCAGAATACCCTTTTCATGTATAATTGGTAATTAAGCATATGTAACCTAAACCTTTGTCACATAACTGATTATGTAATATGTTTAGGCATATAACACTTGTCATAGGGCTAGTTAGGCGGTCCGAACGCGTTTCACGCGAACGACGCGTTAAAGTAGCATAAGCTACCTAAACGGGTCGTAATGGGTCGAAATCACTCAGGTTAAGTTTCATTTAGTATGTAGGCTTTGTTTAACCAAATGACACGAGTCTCTACACTCGTTTGGTTTACAAACCCTAATGCTACCCGAACTTCCGATTTAGGTCCGGTTTATTAATGTAGCTACCTATACTAGGTGCCGTTTGATATCCGTGATCTCTAGCATTGTTTAGTTGTTACTCAAGGACTACTGAGCAATCTCAGGTGAGTACATAGACCCCTCTTTTACTGTTTTCCAAACTGTTTTGGGGTGGAACACATGTGCCTACTTGTTACATTCATGCTTTCCCGTTTTCACATCATATACCTGCTATGTTCGTTAGTACATTATAGTACATGATTTCAATACATTTTATGCTATGTATGTCCATTATGTGCATACTTAGTACATTATTTTACATTGCTTTTCTGTTGCATATGCTTATCCAGCATATGAACACATTATACTACATATTGAACCGTTGTAAACATTTGACTATGTGAACCGTTGTAATCATTTGACTATGTGATCCGTTGATATCTGTGAACCGTTTGTATCTGTGATCCATTGATATCTGTGAACCGTTTGTATCTGTGAACCGTTGATATCTGTGAACCGTTTGTATCTGTGAACCGTTTATATATGTGAACCGTTTGTATATGTGAACCGTTTATATCTGTGAACCGTTTGTATCTGTGAACCGTTTGTATCTGCGAACCGTGTGAACCGTATTTGACCATACATAAACACTTCTACTATTGTTAAACATTACTTTGGTGGTTTGGTTTGATTAAATGATTAAGTAACGATGCGTGTGTAATATGATACAAGCATGGTGGATACGCCGCTGGTACTTCCTATATATAAGTGTTTGTATGGTATTACATATTGTAGCGTTATTTGAATCATTTCAGTTTGAGACATAGAACATTTTATACAAATAACATACTTTTCACAAGACGTTGTTTTACAAAACAACTTATCTTATACAAATCCATTTTTCTATGGTTATTCATTTAACCATACATTATTCACTTATTTATACATATCATCTGAACTCATTGTTTTTCAAATGATTTACAAAACAAAGCAAATTACAAGGTTCACGACTAAACATTTTCTCAAACATAAGTCATGGAACCTATTTTCACAAAACCTATGTATCTCACAGGCATTTTTATGCTGACGTACCTATTTTCACATGTGTTTTTCAGGAACTGTTGCATAAGATGATCAAGATACATATAGGCAGACTTGGGCTTTAGTGACAATAAAAGATGAAAGACTAGTTAAATTATGTTGTATTCCTTTGTTTGTTAAGACATTGTAACACTTTTATCAATAAAACGAAACTTCAATTGCCATGGATTTGAAACAATTAATTCTGTTACAACACTCCCCGACATTTCCGCCACGTTTTGTATGTTCTACGTGGTCGGGGTGTGACAGAAAAGATGGTATCAGAGCCAATGGTTATAGGGAATTAGGTTATTAGTAATGCTTTGACCTAGTCTATAACTTTCTTAGGACCCTAACGCGAGTTTACTTGCGTTTAGTCATAAAACAATACCTTCACCTATCCTTAGGCGACAACCACAACAAGAACATAAATTTCAAAACCACTTTGAAAACTAATCATCTGTTCTAGGATGATTAATTACTAGGTTTTGAACCCTCTATTATATGGTTTTGAACCCCTTTGAGTTTTCAAAAATCTCGTCAAGGTTTTGGGTTTTAAATAATGTGAACACGTGCAAACTGGAAGGGTGAACGCCTGTATTCTGGGTTTTCTGTCTAGGCAAGCACTTCGTATACATATCAACCAGACGCGAGACCAGTTGTGCTTACCTGGGAATTCTTGGGATGAGTGTTCACTTATAGGCGAGCATGTCTTCGCGATACATTATTTTTGACCTATTTACTTTGATTATTCACCGAGGTCGTTTGTTGCTTTGTAGTAACAAACAAATGACCACTATCCATTTCTTTCATCAAATTTGTTTCATCTCATTCTTTTCGTCTAATTCTCTCACTCGTTTCCTTTCATGTTTTTCTCTTTTAAGATGCCTCCTCGACGCGAAAACCAGATAGCGACTGCCGAGTTGGCAGAAATCATTGCGCAGCAAATGGCTGCTCAATTCCCAAACCTCTTTGCTCAATGGAATCAGGCCAACAACAACAACAATGGTCCATGCAATTTCAAGAGTTTTAACTCGGCGAAACCACTCAAGTTTAGTGGTTCTGAGGGAGCGACTGGGCTTCTTCAATGGTTCGAGAGCATCGAGAATACTTTCCGCCACGTGCAGTGTCCTGACAATCGCAAGGTCGAGTTTGCTTCGAGTGTGTTCCAGAAGAGAGCCCTTACGTGGTGGAACGGGGTTATGAGGGATCGTGATGCAGAAGTTGCTCTAGCACAGACATGGGCTGAACTTAGAGCCCTTATGATGAAGGAATTCTGTCCTCGACACGAGATCAGGGCTTTGGAAAGGGAATTCGACAATCTTGAGCAAGACAGCGGTGAGCATCGAGCCTACACGGACCGTTATGAAGAGTTAAGTCTGTTATGCCCAAACATGGTCACGCCTTTGGATAAGGCAATCGAAAAGTACATTGATGGCCTCCC
This sequence comes from Helianthus tuberosus, assembly GCA_030545235.1. Taxonomy (NCBI): domain Eukaryota; kingdom Viridiplantae; phylum Streptophyta; class Magnoliopsida; order Asterales; family Asteraceae; genus Helianthus; species Helianthus tuberosus. The sequence goes on along the minus strand of CM060424.1, from coordinate 106,054,044 downwards.
TGATTCAATACAAGACATTTTGACTGGTAGCAACCCTACTGCAGTTAGACAGGCCATTGAGCTATCTGCAACCTTAACTGAATCAAAGATCAGGAAAGGTAAACTTTTCCGAAAAGGTGACAAGAAGCCGGTCGAAGAATCGAAACCAATCGAGGAATCAAAGATCATGGATGAACAGACTGGATCCCCTAAGAGGTCAAAGAAGCGAAAGGCTTCTCAGAACTACGCTGTGGTCGCTCACAATGATCAAGCCGTCCTCAACCAACCAGCTCAACCCCCTGCCAGGAAACCCTACAACGGAACTGCACCCTTGTGCAACCAATGTGGCCTACATCATCATGCTGGGGTGAAGTGCCGCACATGCCAAGTTTGCGGACTTATAGGTCATACAGCTAGGGTTTGCCCAACCGCAGCTGCACCAAATCAAGCTGGCAACAATCCTGCTCAAGCTCGTTTTCCACCGGGATCTTGCTACAACTGTGGCGAGATGGGCCATTTTCGTAGGAATTGCCCAAGGCTTGCTAATGCAAATCCAGCGCAGGGATGAGCATTTGATCAACCAGAAGACAACATCGTTTAGAAATAATCACGTCTTATGTATTATTTTCTTTTGTTGTCAAGATCCAAGAAACAGTTGTTATCGTTGTTTATAAATAAATCTTTTATTTACATTGCAATGTATTTATGTGATTGTATGTATAAACAACATATCCCCTACAATACCGACAATCAAGGAACCGCATTCCTTGAAGAACAGACTACTTCCAAATTTCTTCCGTTGTATGATCTCTTGCGTTTTCCGCGAAAATCCTAAGTACCCGTTCCTTCCAAGAGAAACGAAGTACGAGGTGCCAAGTTAATTGCAATCAATAACAAGATAATAACAATTAAACAACTATGTGATTATGTGCTTATGAACATTACAAGACAAACTGTGCGGACTATGCAAGGAATTGCGTAATTATGGATGCATACATAATTATGGAATTTAGTGCACAGAAACCACAGCGAGCTTTGTCATGTACCTAGAAGTTAACTCTATTCATTTCCAATTCTGATGAAGTATCCGTTGAGGAAAAATGAACTAGCTATTCATTTTTCACTTCTGAAGAATATCCGTTGAGGAAATGAATATCCGTTTATCCTTCATTTCCAATTCTGAAGAATACCCGTTGAGGAAAATGACTCCGTTTGTGCATTTTCGTTCTGAAGAGTATCCGTCGAGGGAAATGAATATCCGTTTATTTAATCCTTCATTTCCGAACCTGAGGAAACAACCGATGAAAATGACTCCGTTAGTTCATTTTCGTTTCTGAAGATTATCCGTTGAGGAAATGAATATCCGTTGTTTAATCCTTCATTTCCGAACCTGAGGAAACAACCGATGAAAATGACTCCGTTAGTTCATTTTCGTTTCTGAAGATTATCCGTTGAGGAAATGAATATCCGTTGTTTAATCCTTCATTTCTGAACCTGAGGAAGCAACCGTTGAAAATGACTCCGTTAGTTCATTTTCGTTTCTGAAGATTATCCGTTGAGGAAATGAACATCCGTTTGTCTATCATCTTCATTTCCGGACCTGAGGAAACAACCGTTGAAAATGACTCCGTTAGTTCGTTTTCGTTTCTGAAGATTATCCGTTGAGGAAATGAACATCCGTTTGTCTATCATTTTCATTTCCGTTTCTGGGGAAGCAACCGTTGAAAATGACTCTGTTGTTCATTTTCGTTTCTGAAGAATTGTCCGTTGAGGAAATGAATATCCGTTTGTCTATCATTTTCATTTCCGTTTCTGAGGAAGCAACCGTTGAAAATGACTCTGTTGTTCATTTTCGTTTCTGAAGAATTGTCCGTTGAGGAAATGAATATCCGTTTGTCTATCATTCTCATTTCCGTTTCTGAGGAAGCATCTGTTGAAAATGACTCCGTTTGTTCATTTTCGTTTCTGAAGATTTTCCGTTAAGGAAATGGATCCCCGTTTGTTTATTCCTTCATTTCCGCTTCTGAAGAATACTCGTTGAGGAAAATGACTCCGTTTGTTCATTTTCGTTCTGAAGAATGTCCGTTAAGGAAATGACAGGATTATGCTCTACATATCTCTGGTGGTTATCTGACACAAAGTCACAAATAGACTCCTACGAATTAATTTCGGGACGAAATTTCCTAAAGTAGGGGAGACTGTAACACCTGTGTCATTTCAACCATCAAACAAATTCCAAACCAATGAAATAATGTATTTCATACTTTGGACTTGTATAAATATGTGTATCTTTTGCACATATCAACTCATGTTCGATTTCAAGCTCTAAATCGCTTTCTGGAAGGTTATACACGCACTGATGCGTAAATATAACCAGTTTAATGCAACGAACACTCCGGAATAGTGAAATAGGCTTAACATACCTTAAATAACCTTTACATAACTTAGATATAAGTTTTGGAAGGTTTGGTGTGGTGAAATCAAAGTTTAATCGCTTACAGGGACTAAATTTGACAAACTGCGAAAGTATGCCAATTTGAACTGTAACAGACCTTCCGGAACATGACCATAAGTTAAACATACCATAAATATCCTTTACATAGCTTAGAAATAGGCTTTGAGGGGTTCGGTGTGCTAAAATAAACTTTTGGGTCATTCAGGGACTAAAAGTGTCAAAAAGTGCACAAGTTTGCATTTTCGCGCATAACTTACGTTCTGAATACATCCGGACATCCAAAAATTTATGTAAGCACTAAAATTTTTTATTTTAGTGTTCGCCATAAGAAAAATCCATTCGTCACGTCATTTGGATCGTTTTTCGCGCTTGTGCGCATTCCGTCATAATTAAGCGAACATCGCGTTCGTACGACCAAACGAACCAACATCCGGCATATTTTTGAGCATGTTTTGAGTTCCCTATACTTTAACTTCATTTTAGAGCCTTGAAATGAGGTTAACGGGGTTCAAACGCATTGAAAAAGGCCTTAAACACGTGCAGGGACCATTGCTGCCAATTTTGAAACTTTCTGATTCAGGGGGGGTGCTAGCGTAGCGCGAGGCCTATGGGGCTACCCGTCGCGCTACGCGACTGCCTATCTGATCAGATTCAATGTTTTAACAAGCGGGTCCCAGCTGTTCGATTCTCAACCACACATTCTCAATCGTCTAGTCAGCGGATAAGAACCTAATTTCAGCCACCATAAGGTTCCGACAAGTGTACGCCTTGGATCATGGCACGTTTTACAACAAACGATCTTAACGGTTACCCGAAAACTATATATACCCCATGCCTTTCATTGTTTTAAGGCACAAGAATTCTGATTTGAGAGCTCTAAGTTGAAACCATTGTTTCATACCTGAGTTCTTGGATCGGGATTAGCATTCGGGGACCCTTCGTAAGTATTCTTTCGTTCTTTTCCTTATTTTATTGCTTTTCGAGTCAGAAAGTCAAACTTTGTTTGACTTTCAGCGTTGACCAGTAATGGTCAATGCGAAGTTCGTTTGAACTTCGCAACGTGAGTGTAATCACGTTGGTCATAGTCCCTTGGGACTATGCCCACTGATTACCACGTTGTCTAGGGTCGTAGGGTAGGCGATCTAATAAATCGCCTATACCTTCGAACCCGACCCAGTTTGGTCGATCATTAGGATCCGACCAAATACATTAGGTGACCATAGTAGGTAGGGAATAACCTTCCGAGGTTATACCCTATGGTCACATCGTTTAAGTAGTTGTATGATAGGTAGTTTATATGCCTTAGGTAAATTACCAGAATACCCTTTTCATGTATAATTGGTAATTAAGCATATGTAACCTAAACCTTTGTCACATAACTGATTATGTAATATGTTTAGGCATATAACACTTGTCATAGGGCTAGTTAGGCGGTCCGAACGCGTTTCACGCGAACGACGCGTTAAAGTAGCATAAGCTACCTAAACGGGTTGTAATGGGTCGAAATCACTCAGGTTAAGTTTCATTTAGTATGTAGGCTTTGTTTAACCAAATGACACGAGTCTCTACACTCGTTTGGTTTACAAACCCTAATGCTACCCGAACTTCCGATTTAGGTCCGGTTTATTAATGTAGCTACCTATACTAGGTGCCGTTTGATATCCGCGATCTCTAGCATTGTTTAGTTGTTACTCAAGGACTACTGAGCAATCTCAGGTGAGTACATAGACCCCTCTTTTACTGTTTTCCAAACTGTTTTGGGGTGGAACACATGTGCCTACTTGTTACATTCATGCTTTCCCGTTTTCACATCATATACCTGCTATGTTCGTTAGTACATTATAGTACATGATTTCAATACATTTTATGCTATGTATGTCCATTATGTGCATACTTAGTACATTATTTTACATTGCTTTTCTGTTGCATATGCTTATCCAGCATATGAACACATTATACTACATATTGAACCGTTGTAAACATTTGACTATGTGAACCGTTGTAATCATTTGACTATGTGATCCGTTGATATCTGTGAACCGTTTGTATCTGTGATCCGTTGATATCTGTGAACCGTTTGTATCTGTGAACCGTTGATATCTGTGAACCGTTTGTATCTGTGAACCGTTTATATCTGTGAACCGTTTGTATATGTGAACCGTTTATATCTGTGAACCGTTTGTATCTGTGAACCGTTTGTATCTGCGAACCGTGTGAACCGTATTTGACCATACATAAACACTTCTACTATTGTTAAACATTACTTTGGTGGTTTGGTTTGATTAAATGATTAAGTAACGATGCGTGTGTAATATGATACAAGCATGGTGGATACGCCGCTGGTACTTCCTATATATAAGTGTTTGTATGGTATTACATATTGTAGCGTTATTTGAATCATTTCAGTTTGAGACATAGAACATTTTATACAAATAACATACTTTTCACAAGACATTGTTTTACAAAACAACTTATCTTATACAAATCCATTTTTCTATGGTTATTCATTTAACCATACATTATTCACTTATTTATACATATCATCTGAACTCATTGTTTTTCAAATGATTTACAAAACAAAGCAAATTACAAGGTTCACGACTAAACATTTTCTCAAACATAAGTCATGGAACCTATTTTCACAAAACCTATGTATCTCACAGGCATTTTTATGCTGACGTACCTATTTTCACATGTGTTTTTCAGGAACTGTTGCATAAGATGATCAAGATACATATAGGCAGACTTGGGCTTTAGTGACAATAAAAGATGAAAGACTAGTTAAATTATGTTGTATTCCTTTGTTTGTTAAGACATTGTAACACTTTTATCAATAAAACGAAACTTCAATTGCCATGGATTTGAAACAATTAATTATGTTACAACACTCCCCGACATTTCCGCCACGTTTTGTATGTTCTACGTGGTCGGGGTGTGACAAGTAACTTACGCCTCATGATAAGCCACATTAAACAAGCATGACGCGGGATGCACTGACCGAACCAAACAATCCGAGTCCACTCTATCTCCAACTCTCGATGCCTAACTGAATCCCAAACACAAGCCGTAGAAAAATCATGATTCTGATCCCCTTGGCGCCACCTTAGTTTATCAGACTTATTCGGATCAATAGACATCTGATCCAGTTGGATAAGAACAGGATAAATATCCCTCCATGCGGCTGGCCATCTCCACGAATTGTCCGAAAAAACATCAGAAACCTTAGACTCCATGTTGAACCCTGCATTGGCAATAACTCTAGGCGACAGGATCTGATCCAGCGGCCCTAAGACACTCCAAGTATCGAACCAAGCTGAAGTATTAGAACCATTACCAATATCGGACCAAAAGAACTTCCTCATACTCGTCCGAATCTGAAGAAGCTTTCTCCAAGACCAGCAACAACTAGCCGGAACTCTACAAGCCCAAAATTTTTTACCTTTCAACCTGTATGAGTGAACCCACTGAACCCACAATGAGTTACGTCTCGAGAGAATACTCCAAATATGCGATGTCATCAGAGTTTTATTAACATCACCAATCCGACGAATGCCTAACCCACCCTCATACTTAGGCACGCAAACCGCTTTCCAAGAAACCTTAGCCCGACCTTTTTGAAAAGCACTGACATGAGAGCATAAAAAATTCTGCATCAAAGCCCGTGAAGGCAAAATAAACACAGAAGACCAATAAATATGCATCGAAGACAAGACCGAAACAATAAGTTGCAACCTGCCCGCAAAAGAAAGTAACTTATTCCTCCAATGCATGATACGTTTTTCAAGCTTCTCCACCATCATATAACAATCTTTATAAAGTAATCGAGAAGATATAAGGGGCACACCCAAATATCTCACAGGCAGATTACCCTCCTTAAAAGGCATAATATTCAAGATAACAGTTTTAACATAAGATGGCACATTAGAGAAAAAACTGTACTTTTCGGAACACTAGGCAATAAACCCGACATCTTTGTAAAAGAATTGAGGGACTTCATAATACACCTGGCTAACGCAATCTCACCTTTCGAGAAGATAAACAAATCGTCGCATGCTGTAAGATAGCCGTAAGAATCTCCATAACAAGCGTAAATAAGTATGGAGAAATAGGATCACCCTATCTTAACCCCCGGTTTCCCTTGAAAAAACCATGAACATCCCCATTAATACACACTGAAAACGTGGTAGTAGAGACACAAACCATAACCCAGTGAACCATGTTGGAATGAAACCCGAAACCAATCAAAATACTCTTGAGAAAAAATCCAATCAACAGTATCATAAGCCTTCTGAATGTCAACTTTGAACGCACATTTAGGGGGACCGATATTTCGATGATAGTTATGCATCAACTCTTGCGTTAACAAAATATTATCAGAAATTTTTCTAACCGGCACAAAAGCTGATTGGTTGACACTAACAATATCATTCAATGCCACCTTAATTCTCTCAGCAACAATCTTACTAATGCATTTATAAAAGACATTGCAACAAGCAATCGGACGATAGTCCGTGACCACAGACGGGGATGGGACCTTAGGAAGAAGAACAATAAGAGTAGGATTTAATTCCCGAAGAAGCTTCCCTGTACTAAAAAAATCAATAACAGCATTCGAAACATCATTACCAACGATAGGCCAGGCGCTTTTAAAAAATCCAGCAGTAAAACATATGGACATGGCGCCTTATCCGAACCAATCGAAAACATCGCCTTCCTAACCTCTTCAGCTGTGACTGGACGAACCATATGCGTCGCAACATCCATATCCAACGTTTTAGTAAACAGATCAGGAGTTGGACTAAGCGTCGTATCCCCCTGGCATCCCAAAAAGTTCTCATAATGATCAACAAACGCTTTCCGAACCATATCATCCTCAAACACATTCCCACTAGCATCCCGAATGACATTAATTCGACTATAATGAATTTTGTTCTTGAGCGATGAGTGAAAGAAAGCCGAATTCATATCACCAGCCGCTAACCAGTCCACCTTGGACTTTTGCTTCAAAAACCGCTCCTCATCTAATAAGGCCTCCTGATAATCACGACGAATACTAGTTTCCTCAACCTGAAGCGACTCACTGGCCGGCTCATTATCAAGCTCACGCTGAATCCCATCAAGTCTCTTGCGCAAGTGTTGAACTTTCTTATGCAAATTGCCTTGCTGAAAAAGTAACACTCGTAACGGAGCTTTTAGAAGCCGAAGTTTCTTTACGATAGAAAACCGATACACACCACTTATACTCATATCCCAAATCCGCTTGACAATCACCAAGAATTCAGGCTTATGGACCAGAAAATTAGCAAATTTGAAGGACCGATGTTTAGTTTTTCTAACTTCCAGAATCTTGAGAACACACGGACAGTGGTACGATAACCGGGACGGGTAGAATACCGCCACTGCACTCGGATAACGGGCTATGAACTGAGAATTACCCATTATTCTATCAATCTTTTTCATCAAACCAATCCCCTTCTTTGGCTTCTGATTCCACGTAAAATGAATACCTGAACGATTTAAATCAACCATCTCAATATCATCAACGCATGCTTGAAATTCCTTCATACTAGTAGAAACCGAAGAATACCCCCATAGATTTATCTTCAAGATTCAAAGCAGAATTAAAGTCGCCTAAGATGACCCAAGGTTCATTACGAACGAAATTTTTATGCAATGAGAGGTGATTCCAAAGCTCCCTACGAGACACATAATAGTTTGCATCATAAATAACTGAACAAAAACCATTCTTTTCACCTGTTTAAAGATCAGTTGCGGGTGCATAACCTGATCAGACTCCGAAAGCACCATAACATCAAAAATAGTAGGATTCCACCCAACAATAATTCTCGTGCCTTTATTACATCGAGTCCCATTAGACGTCCAGTGCTAAGACCGAAAGATTGACTTGCAAACTTTAGAAAGATTACTCACCTCAACGTGTGATTCAAGAATAGCACATAAACGTAAATTAAAATCCTTAACAGCTTGTCGAACCTCAGTTTGCTTTATGGGCCGGTTCAAACCCCTAATATTCCATGAAGCAATACTAACCATCGTTAACCAACGAAGAAGGAGTGCTTGCCCCTTTTGTATCATCAGTTTTAACAGTTCCTTGACTCAAAAAATCATCCATCTCATACCCATCCGTCTCGTTAAAAACCTCGACTACCTCTTCTTCCTCCACATCCACTTGGGCCGAACCTGAAGTGTTACCACCCTCATCCACATTAACACTAGGATCGTTGAGAACATCAAAAGGATTCGAAATGTGTATTTTAGACGAGTTCAACCCTTTGACCGGCTCATCTTTTTTCATGTTAGACGAGTTCGACCCACAACAAGTTTATTAATTAAGATAAACAATTATATTATTAATAACGAGTACTAATAATATAAATCCGCTCATGATCATAAATATAATTATGATCCGTTTCACACATCGTTCGTAATTACCAGTCAAACTAGTTAAGTGGATTTTAGTTCGTTGCCCACGGTGTAACTTTTACGGGTCAAGACCCGGTCGGTAGCGCTAACTTATCGAACCGGACATAAATATCCAACAAAGGATTTGTGTTTGCCTTTGTTGATTTATGATATTAGGGTTCCAATTTGAGGATCTGGAAGATAAGATTAACTCCTATTATATTGCAGTGGTTGGATGGTGTGTTATATTGTCAATGTTTGTTTTTTTAATATTGTTTATCCACGAAGAGGGTTTCATTGGTGAACAACATTGTTGGGATTAAAGAACAATGGATGGAAGATATATGTCCACAAGTCAAATGTTATGTATATATTGATGGACACCTATTTTCCATCATGATTTGAAATGGGGATGTCCTAAACATAATACAATCCATTGTTGGGATTTAAGAAACAACTTGACTCGAATGTATACTTCTAGATAACCAATTATAATACCAATTATGATCAAAGTTGGGTGACTTTATTGACTAATTGGGTCATATCTCTGAATGAATTTAAAATCTAAAAAAAGACCCCTTCATTTGAAATGCAGACAACAAGTTTCTTCTCAAAAGGATAAAAGGTAACGTGACTAATGTGAGTTGCATATGAAAGTTTAAAATTATAATATATATTTTCCCTAGGGGTGCGCACGGGTCGGTTTGGGTCGGTTTTGATCTAAAACCATAACCATAATTGTGATGTATGTTAATGGATAATCATAACCATAACCTATCAGTTATGGTGGTTATGGTTATTTGGTTTTCAATAAATATGTGCATTAACAATAACTTTATCATTACTATATACACTATGCACATGTGCATCACTATGCATATGTGCATCACTATGCATATGTGCATCACTATGTACACGTGAATCAACATAAATTACAATGTTAACATATTCTTGCAAAATTCTAGCAAACTATGCACATGTACAACAACATGAAGGACCTTATTAACATAATCTGGCAAATTATGCACATGTGCCTAACTGCACATTTGCATCCATATAACTGACCTAATTGAAATAATCTGGCAAAATATGCATTTGTGCATAACTATGCACAATGTTGTAGAAGGCGCTAGGCGCTAGTCGGGCGGTGAGGTACAGCCTAGGGATTGATCGGGATTAATTGGGATTAATCGGGATTAATCGGAATGGGATTTTTATATGTATTTTTTCAAAATTATGTATATATACCCAATAATATAAAAATAATACTTCAAAATTCACATAAATACTTCAAGTTTCAGATAGTATGGTTCGATTTTGACCGATTTTGACCAATTTTGACCGCCTAGGACCGCCTAGAACCGCCTAGGACCGATTTTAATCGATTTTGACCGACTAATATTGTCCGATTAATCCGATTTTTGACCGCCTAGGACCGATTTTGACCGATTTTTTACTATAGCCGATTAATTGACCGCCTAGCTCAAAATTAGGCAGTAGATGACCGCCTAGCGCCTAGGCGCCGATTAATCGGCCGCCTAGGCCGATTTCTGCAACCAGCACGGGTCGGTTTGGGTCGGTTTTGATCTAAAACCATAACCATAACCATAATTGTGATGTATGTTAATGGATAATCATAACCATAACCTATCAGTTATGGTGGTTATGGTTATTTGGTTTTCAATAAATATGTGCATTAACAATAACTTTATCATTACTATATACACTATGCACATGTGAATCACTATGCATATGTGCATCACTATGTACACGTGAATCAACATAAATTACAATGTTAACATATTCTTGCAAAATTCTAGCAAACTATGCACATGTACAACAACATGAAGGACCTTATTAACATATTCTGGCAAATTATGCACATGTGCCTAACTGCACATTTGCATCCATATAACTGACCTAATTGAAATAATCTGGCAAAATATGCATTTGTGCATAACTATGCACATGTTCATTAACATGACTGAGCTTATCAACAGGTTTGCTTCGATAAAAAAAACCCTAACCCTTACCAAATCAAATTTTGTATTACCACCAATCATAATTAACATTAATCAGTAATAAAATTATTATGTCAAATTCTGCACATGTGTATAACTATGCACATGTACAACGAAATAAATGACCTTGTTGACAAATTCTCGCAAACTATGCACATGTGCATAGCATAACTATGCACATGTGCATCAACATAAATGACCTAATTAACCTATCCATGCAAATTATGCACATATGCATAATTATACACATTTGCATCAACATGATTGACCTTATTAACCTAATCTGGCAAAATATACATATGTGCATAACTATGCACATGTGTATAACTATGCACATGTACATTAACACGGCTGACCCACAAGTTTGCTTCAATAAAAAACCCTAACCCTTACCAAATCAAATTTCGTATTACCACCAATCATATCTAACATTAATTAGTAACAAAACTACATACAAGAAAACACATAAATACCACATTACATATAGTTCTATCACAACAGTCACCCCTAATCCCTCAAAAATAATATATATCACACAATTTTCACTAGTGCAGATATGAAATGACGATTTAAGCGTCATATTAACATACAAAAATTTGAATCGACGATTAAGCGTCATGTCATCATATAAAAGTGCAAAACAAAGAGTATAAACTTACAAATTCACGGAACGGTGTAGCGACGCTGAATAATCCGATAATAACTAGATTACGTCGAGTCAGTTGGACGTTTGTTCTTCAGATTCTTCCTAATTGTGCCAGAGTGTTCAATGATTATGCTCTTATTGCCCTAATTTCGAGCAGATGACGAATATATGATCGATGATTATGTTCTTATTGCCCTAATTTCGATTATACGACGAATACACGATGAATGGTAAGATTGAGATGGCGAATTTTGGAGATTCTAGTGTGTTGGATGTGAACTGGGATGACGAAGTCTGTAGATTTTTGGAGTGTCGGACGTGAACTGAACAAAAAAGAGGATTTAATTGCTGTTTGAAGTCCAGTAAGAGGAGGAGTGATAGCTAGTTTAATTTTTGTTATGTATTTACAAAATTGCCCCTGTTCATATTGGTTCTCGCGGTTCTCGCAATAAGGGTGGTTCTCGCATGAACCCTACCCTATATATATATATATAGGAACAGGATCTGGAGAGAACGCCTCAAAGTGTGAGAACGGTGAGAATAATTCTCAGCCACAAGATCTTAGTGGTTTGTGGCTAAGATTGATGCGGTGGCATTTTGTAAATAATAGGGGCCTTGTAACTATCAGGAGGGGTAAAATAGGAAGATCCAAACAAAGGTGCATATGCTAATCACATGCCATTTTCCCCATCATATTTAAACGACAATAACTTTTTTATACGTGATTATTTTTCGAAAAAAATTACACCATAAAACTCAGCGTTTTTTTTTTCTTTCCAACGAGTATACTATTGAAATACTTATAAAAAAATTTAACTAGGTTTTATGACGTTTTTCTGAACTGGGTGTTTTATGGCGTTTTAGACTAGTTATTTTATGGCGTTTTTCTAAACTAGGTGTTTTTATGGCGTTTTAACTAGGTATTTTGTTGGTGCATGTGATGTCTGTTGACTACGTGTATATCAAGTCTTAGGTCAAGATAGGTCATCATAGGAGCTTGATAGTTAGAATTAGGGTTTTATGATGTAATTTTGTTTATATGTACATGTTAGAGGTGATTTCGCTTGTAAGGTCATGATTATAGGTAGTTTCGCTCCAAGGGTCATAGGAGGTTTCGCTTATAAGTACATACATAGGTTTCGCTCATTAGGTAACTTGGAGGTTTCGCTTATTAGTCAATGTCATAAGAGCGAAACCTCATAGGCTATATATAGTCATCATGAGCGAGACCTAGTCATTCAGTCGTGACATTGGAGCGGAACCATCTCATTGCTTGTGTAACGGAACTCTGTCAAAATCAACTCAGAAAGCAATAAAAGAGAAGGAATTGAATAGGAAAAGCTGTGTAACTTCATTTACGTTGATTCCGCCTTCGTATGTGAAGATGAACGTCCTTGACTAACTTTTCAGGGTCACAAAACGCTCCAACAAGTGGTATCAGAGCTTCAGGACGAGGAGTTCATACTACTACAGCTGATTCGACAAAATTCCCTCATTTCTACTCATTTTCTCTCATATTTTTTCTGTTTGAACTGGTTCCTACGGTTGAAACGGCCTGATTTTTGAGTATTATGTGTAAAATACATTAATAACAAACCCTAGAAAGATTCAGGTTAAAATTCGGCTTAAAAATGGTAAAAATTGGGTAAAAACTTGATTTCGCTTTTTCGAACATCAAAGGTTTCGCTCTTTCGGTCATCTCGCTTATACGGACATTAAATTGTTTGTTTTCGCTGATAGGGACATATTCTGTTTTCGTTGAAAGGGACATTAGTTGTGATTTCGCTCATATAGACATTAAAATCAGATTTCGCTTTTAGATCATTCCTGATTTCGCTTATTCGGACATTCAGCTGATTTCGCTTATAGTGACATTGAGTAGTTTCGCTCTTTTGGACAATACTTAGTTTCGCTTATCTGAACATTACTGTTCCGCTTATTTGGACATTATCACTTTCGCTTATACGGACATATTGATATTTCGCTTTTCTGTCACACAAAATTGATTTCGCTTTTCTGTCATACAAGCTGATTTCGCTTTTGTGTCATTGTTTTCCAAAATTACGAAAATTTTTCTAAGTGATTGTTGATTTTTGCAGGTACACTCAAGATGGATGACATATTCTTGAACCCGTTTAGCAATATGTATGCTTTCGCTGGAAATTCCGGAAACGATGATTCTTCGTCGAGCAATACGAATGAGAATCCGCCGAAAGAGAGGAAAAAGGAAGCTTGGGAATCTGAAAGTGCCTTTGGGACATTCAATAAACCTCCAAAGTTAATGGCTATCGAGGAATACAGTCGGTGGTCAAGAAAGTTTGAAGATTGGTTGATGGCATTTGCATTTCCCAGCTGGAAAAGTCTAAAAAATGGTTATGTCAATGGAAACAAAAATGGTGAAACTCTAACATCAGCTGAGGAGATTGATTCGTTTGTAGCTGAACAAAAGTGTGTGGCTTTGTTGTTTCAGTCCGTCCGGGAGGACATAATCGCTTTGATCGATTATTCAAATGCAAAAGATCTTTGGGAAAAGCTAGAAAAGAAATGTATAGGTAGTGAAGAAATTAAGAAAAACAAAAAGAAACTACTTAGGAAAGAGTTTGATATGTTTGGGTGTTTAAAGAACGAGTCAGTTTGTAAAATGATAGAAAGGTTTGGTCATCTGAAGCTGGAATTAGTAAGACATGATATCAGATATCCTGAAGAAGATCTTATTGACAAATTGTTCGATTCGTTGCCTGACGAGATGGATTGGAGATATTATGCGCTGATGCTGAAGAATACCATCAAAGCACCAGAAAAGTTGACATTAGATTTGCTGATTGAGAAACTCGAGAGTCACGAGTTGGAACTGAAAAAGACGTACAAAGTCAATCACTCATCTTACCAGCAGAATTTGGATTTGTATTATCCAAAAAGCATGATGCCAAAAGCAACTTCTCCAAAAACTGCGTTTTCTGCTGAAAATGTGTCCACAGCAAGCAAAGAAAGTCAAAGTGGTCAAAGCAGTGGAAATCACAGTGGTTATCACAGTGGATCTTCATCATCTGCAAGTCATTCTGATGCAAAGAATCGTTTTCAATGCAACATTGCAATAGACTTGAAGAATGCTCAGAATTTTGATGAGGAGTCGGCCAAACAGCAGATGATCTTCCTAGCATCGGTGTTGGAATCGTATGAAGGGTTAGTAGCTGGGAAGATAGGCAACACCAATCTGACGAAAGAAGATTATGATCAGATAGATCCTGAAGAAATGGAACTGATTGATATTCGTTGAGCTATGGCCAGTGTTGTTCGTCGAGCACAGCGTTTCATGGAAATTACTGGCAGGAAGACAATTGGTGGTCCATCTACCAAGCTGGGGTTCGATAAATCCAAGGTGACGTGCTTCAAATGTAAGCAGAAAGGTCACTTCAAACGAGAATGCAGAAACGCATATGCTGATGAGTCAGAGAACCCTTTCAGAGATGATTATTACAAGTAGGCAATTTATCATCAGAATAAATCTGAGCCGCCTAGATTGAAGCAGGTTGAAGACAATAAAGAGAAATCTAGAGCACTTGCGGTGATTTATGATGATGAAGGGTATGATTGGAGTCAAGAGGTTCTACCGGAAGAAGATGCGGTTGGTTACGCATTCATGGCGAAAAATGAACCTATTCCGTGGAAAGACGATAGAACTGAAGAGCAGAAATATGGATACAGAAAAATGCTGGCTGAAAACAGAAGAATTAGAATATCTCGTATCTTTCTGGAAGCGAGGAGAGCAAATAGATGGGATCCGGATAGAGAGTGTTATCTTGATGAATATGGAAATATTGCGATCGATGACAAAACGCTTGATATCGAAGCCATAATCAAGGAGTACAAAGTAGAGGATGATTATTGGCAGAATAAATGGTGGGGAACTGGAGACGAGAAAGAGAAAGAAGAAAAAAAGAGGAAGGAGAATGAAGAGAAAGAGAAAAAGGAAAAAGAAGAACAAGAAAATTCAAAGAAAGTTGATACTGGAGTTATTGACACAACGTAGGAGTTGACTGCAGATAATCTGGGAAAAATGGCTGACAAAGTGCTGGCTGCTAAGGCACTTGAGGTAGACTCTAACTCCGTGTCTGAGTCAAAAAGCCAGGTCAGTTCAAACTTGTCAACAAATGCGTCAGGTAAGAAAATTGATGGAAATGCTGATTGCAAAAATTGCAACAAAGAGTGCAAATTTTGTAACACAGTCACGTATCTCAACGGGAAGAAAGTTGATGATCTGACAGCAAAGGTCAGAAGCGTTGAGAATCAGATTCTTGATCGTGACAAAACAGTTAAAGCTTCAACTGAACGAATAAGAGAATTAACCAGCCAAATTGAAAATGATAAAATTGATCATGACAAAATTAAACAAGAAAATGAAAAGTTAATTCTTGAAAACCGTCATATTTCTGAGAAGTTTGAAAAACTCAAAAGCACAATGAAAGATAATGATGATCGAAATGGTAAAACTTATAAAGAAAATGTTCACCTAAAAGCAGTGCTTAGAGTAAAAGAAGAATCAATCAACCAACAACTGGATGAAATCGCTAAATTGAAACTTAAATTTCAAGAGGCTGAAATTGAAAACGAGCGAATCCAGTTGAAGCTTAACAGTTACAGCTCCGCAAGCTTTGTTTTGCAACACATTATTCCCAAACCCATCGGGAAAGACAAAGCAGGCGAAGATGTGTATTCTGATGGAACTGGGGTGGGTTTTCATCAAGTTCCACCACCTGTTCTTGATAACTACACGAAAAAGCAATCAGGGTTGGTTGAAATTGAAGAAGAAAGTGAAATGAATCTTCCGGATTCAATTGGTGTCACGTTCACATCTTCCAATGACGATAGTGTCCAAAATGATATTGTAAAAGGTGTTGTTGAAAATGTGCTAAAAATGGATAGTGACACTACTGAGGAAGATAGGTGTTTCTTGGATAAGTACCTTCAGAAACCAAAATCCAAAAACAACTTAAGTGATGAACCGGGTCTTGTGATGTACAAGATGGCTGGATCTGATAAGTTGTATTCGGATTCTGAGTTTCCCGTTGAGAATGTTAATGTGAAAAAGTTGACAAATGTTTTCAAATTGGTTGAAGTTGAGTTGTCAGAAGTGAACAGTTTGAAACAAACAAAAAGGCAAATGAATTTTGAGAAAGATAAAGCTTACTACAAAAAGCCTGTTGTGCCACCACGTTTTTATAATAACAATCGAAACAATTGGTCGGGTGGTTATAGGGGTGTTAAGAGTTATCAGAAAAAGAGTTTTCAAAACAAAAGTTTTGCTGAAAAGAAGGTGTTTGTGAACGGTTCAAGTTCACTTGCTGATGAAGAGAAAGAGATTTTTTCAAAATCGAATGAAGAGTTCTTTGAGAAAAGAGCTTCACAGTATCAGTCTGAAGGCACAAGTCGAGTTGTTGATACTCGAACATGTTTCAGGTGTAATCAAGTTGGTCACATTGCACGAAAGTGTACCAATGTGAAGCCTAAGACTGAAACTGTGAAGATTCAAAAGAAGAAAGTTGACGAGAAGGGTAAAGCACCAATCGTTGTTGAGAAAAAGGGTGTGAAAAATGACAACATCAAAGTGAAAAATGAACCCGTAAAGAAAGTGGTAACTAAAAATGACAAATTTTACAAGCGGGTTGCATTATCTCAACAAGTTTGGAAACCAAAAACAGAAATGAAAATTTCAACTTCTGAAATGAAAAAGGCTGAAGAATCAATTTCGGTTGATTATGATGAAAATTTTCCACCTCTTAAGGCTGAAAACTTCAAAATTCAAATTGCGAGAGTCAAGGTTACACCTAAGGCTGATGAGGCCTGGGTGGACTCCATGTTCGACTAAACAATTTGAATTGCCGGAGCTTCCTTGATCGCGAAGCATGAATTGGCATCTTTATTGAAGTTGGTTAATTCAAAGTTTGTTATGTGTAGGATCTTCCAAAACTTGTATCCAGATGGATCATGGATAGTGGAGCTTCAAGACATATGACAGGAAAGACTGCGTTGCTGTATGATGTGAGAAATATCAATGGTGGTTATGTGGGATTTGCTGGTCATGAAGGTGGTAGAATTATAGGTGAAGGAACGTTATCCAACGGGATTGTGACGTTTGAAAGAGTTAACTATATTACTGAGCTGGAGAACAATCTGCTGAGTATCTCTCAGATTTGTGACAATATGTATACTACTCACTTCACTGATAAAGAATGTTTGATCTTGAAACCAGGATTTGTTATCCCTGAAGAATGGATTATCATGCGGGCACCTAGAGTGAATGATTTATATGTGTTAGATATGAGTGTAGCAACTACATCTACTGGTCAAGCACATTGTTTTGTTTCTAGAGCAACTGAGAAAGAATCAAGATTGTGGCACCGCAAGATGGGGCATATTCACCTAAGGAAGATGAATCACTTGGTGCACAATGATTTGGTTCTTGGAGTTCATGTCAAAGGTTTTCATCTGGAAGGGGAGTGCATTAGCTGTATTAAAGGCAAGCAGAAGAAAACGTCACACCCTACAAAGCAATTCAATTCAGTTTCGAGACCTTTGGAAAGAATTCACATGGATTTGTTTGGTCCTGTGAATGTCAAAAGTATTACAGGAGATTACTATTGTTTGGTCGTTACTGATGATTATTCCAGATTTTCGTGGGTTTCTTTCTTGAAAACGAAAGACGAAACGTTTGATAGTTTGATGGCGTTGTTCAAGAAAATTGAGAATCTGTACCAACGGCGTATTAAAAGAATTCGTAGTGATAATGGTACTGAATTCAAGAACAGTAAGATGGAAGAATTTTGTGATGAAATAGGTATATTGCATGAGTTTAGTGCTCCGTACACTCCGCAGCAGAATGGAGTCGCAGAACGCAAAAACCGGACACTAATCGAGACGGCTAGAACTATGCTCGCAGATTCAAAGTTACCGATAAATTTTTGGGCTGAAGCTGTTTCCGCCGCATGCTATACGCTCAACAGGGTTCTCACTGTCAAGAAGTTCAACAAAACATGCTTTGAGCTAATCAATAACCGCAAACCGAATTTGAAGTATCTAGAACCGTTCGGGTCACCCTGTACAGTTATAGAGCCTCATGGAAAGTTTGGTCCGAAGAGCATTGAGGGAATATTTGTTGGTTATGCAAATCCGATGCGACGTGTCTTCGTTCCAAGTGAGAAGCGGATTATTGAAGCTGCAAATGTTGAATGTCAAGGTTATACTATGCCGCCGCAGAATCCAGGAGATTCATGGCGTTATCATTATGACAAACTTTGGGATTCGTTTGACATGAAAGAAGAATCAGAGGAAGATGAAGATTTCTTTGATGAGTTGGATATTTTGCGCGAATACGAGTCACAGCTAAGGTTCCCAGCTGAGTATTCTAGAAGACCACGGGAAACTTCAAATGACGATGAAGCAGGTCTGAGTAATGCTGGTGAACATGATGATGTCCAACAGAATGAAGTTGCTCAGGATAATCAGTCGGTTCAGGATGATAATCAAGAAGCTGAAAATATGCCAGTCTTTGATCATGGTGATTCAGATTCTGAGGGGGAGCAAATTCAGATTTCAAGTCAAACAAACCAAGTTGGTGAACAAGATGCAGATCAGAATGTTACTAATCTGGAGGGAAATGTAGATGTTCCAAGCGGAGTGATGCCGCGAACCTTTTCATATCATCCAGAGGAGTTGATCATAGGAGAATTGCAGACAGGCGTTCGCACTCGAAGACAGATTGATAAAGGGCTTACATGTTTTTATACAAAAGTTGCTCCTTTGCAAACTGAATTCTCATTGAGTTGTTTTATTTCGCAGGTTGAACCAAGAACTTACAAAGAGGCGCTTACAGAAGATTCTTGGGTCAATGCAATGCAGGAGGAACTTAGTCAATTCGAGAAATTGGGAGTGTGGAAGTTAGTTGATTTGTCGGATGGTCATAGGAAAATCAATACGAAATGGGTATTTAAGTGTAAGAGAGACGACAGAGGAGTTGTTGTAAGGAACAAAGCTCGACTCGTTGTTCAGGGATTTAGTCAACAGGAGGGGATTGATTTTACAGAAGTCTATGCTCCTGTAGCACGACTAGAGGCAATCAGAATTTTCCTTGCATTTGCGTCTTGGAAGAACTTCAAAGTATATCAGCTAGATGTAAAATCGGCGTTTCTTTATGGGAAGGTCAAAGAGGAGGTTTATGTCGGACAGCCGTCGGGCTTCACCGATCCAATCCACAAAAACAAGGTCTACTTATTGGACAAAGCGCTGTATGGTTTACACCAGGCCCCGAGAGCTTGGTACGAGACTTTGTCTCAACACCTACTAGCCAACAAGTTCATTCGTGGAAAAGTGGATGCCACTCTCTTCACTAAAGAGGTCGACAGTCATCTTCTGATAGTTCAGATTTATGTGGACGATATAATTTTTGGGTCAACAAATGAGAGTCTGTGCAAAGACTTTGAATCAGTAATGAAGCAAAAGTTCGAAATGTCATCAATGGGGGAGATGAAATTATTTCTGGGACTACAAGTTGAACAACTACCTGAGGGAATTTTCATTCATCAGACGAAGTACGTTCATGATATTCTAGAGAAATTTGGGATGTCAAGTTCTACTCCAGCTGCTACCCCACTTGCAACAAATCATGGGATTCACCCAGATCTCACCGGAGACAGGGCTGATGAAACGTTTTACCGTTCCATGATAGGTTCTTTAATGTATCTAACTGCTTCACGTCCTGATATCATGTACCCAACGTGCCTCGCAGCAAGATTTCAATCTAACCCGAGAGCTTCGCATATGATCATTGTGAAGAGGATATTGCGCTACCTGAAAGGAACTCCTTCATTGGGGTTGTGGTATCATAGGAAAGGCGATTTTACGCTCGAAGGGTATTCCGATTCGGATTTCGGATGCTGCAAAGTCAATTCAAAATCAACAACTGCAGGATGCCAGTTCTTTGGATCTAGATTGGTTACCTGGCAGTGTAAGAAACAAACGTCTGTGGCGCTATCTACATGTGAAGCGGAGTACGTTTCTGCTAGCAGTTGCTGCTCTCAGATCTTGTGGATACAGCAACAGATGCGCGACTACGGTTTGCAGTTTCTTAACACACCTCTTTTTGTTGATAATGAGGCCGCAATAAATATAACAAAAAATCCAGTACATCACGCTAAAACTAAACACATAGAAATTCGTCATCACTTTATTCGTGATTTCTTTGAGAAAAAGTTGATACGAATTGAGAAAATCCACACTGACGAACAGAAAGCTGATTTACATACCAAAGCTTTTGATAAAAATCGGTTTAAATATTTGTTAAAACTGAATGGTATGAAGCTTCTTTCGGTGTCGGATGGAATTGTGGGCGTTGATGAGAGTACTGTTGCAGATGAAGACGAGAAACAATCTGCAATGGTTTGTCGATTTTTTACTTGTTTTGGTATTTAGGGGAGTAGATAGATGTATATAGTTTATTTTTCAGAAAATACAAAAACAGTAAAAAATGCAAAAATACAAAAATACAAAAACATGATAAAATCTGAAAAAGAGCTTGTGTATAAAGGGAAAATGATAGTACATCGGCTAGACAATTACAGTATGCTAAAGATTTGTAAAGTTTAAATGAGTTAAACAGTCTCACTGATGATGTGTCGATAGGTTTTCACACATTTAGTAGATTTATTCGGGATATAAACCTAAAATTTCAAACTTGTGAAATTCGTGGGGAACACTACTTGGATATATAGGTAACCCCTGAAATCTCGTTTGAAAGGTCTCGTATTCTGATATACAGGTTTTTATTCTCAATGATGTCTGGGGTATTATTCCGGGACTTCTGCTGAATGGAAGTTCTGACCTAGTCCTTGGATAATACTTTCTGCATATGCTTGAAACATAGCATAAACCCTCAGCATGCCGATGAAACAATAAAATTGATAGTCGCTGCTGTTGTAGCTAAAAGATCCTCTAAAGGGGACATACCGTAAAGTCGAAGCTGATATCTCTCTGCGTATACGGAAGTATCGACCTGAGATCCCTCGGCCCTCGCATTACCTAATTTATGTACAGATATCATTGTAGTATACTCACCTGTAAGACTGAATATTGGGATTCTGGATACGGGAGTATATTCAAGAGGTGGGACACATGAATGAGCTAAGTTCATAAGACATCTAATTCGTATCCTGAGTAAATTGAAATTTGTGTAAGAATTTAAGATGGATCAGTATATCGACAATCGAGGTGAATTGTTTAAGTCTGAGTATGAAATGAAGCTTAACGGTACTTGTAATTTGTCTGAAAAGCTGATATGATTCCCTGACACGCTCGTCAAAAATATGTTTGTAAATAGTTTATTTTGTTTACTTTCTGCAATTTAAGTTTTCTGTATTTCATTTTTTAGTTTAGAACACTTTATAAAATCCAAAAAGATTTTTCATTTCTGCTTTATTTTCCGACAAACCAAAGTGGAGAGTTGATTGTTGGATTCTCAGATGTTGAAGCAGATGCAGGAGATTCTGGACTGAAGAATGAGGAGAGCTTATCTTGATGAAGTTTGTTTTATTGGAAAGTCAAAACAAGTTCATTAACTTGATACTTGTTATTTTTAGAAAATATTTGAAAATGTTTTTCAAAATCAGTTTGATTCGTCAAATGATCAACCAAGGTCATTAAATTGAACTTGGTAGATTAATTGAGTAATCAGGGTCATTAACTTGGACCTGAATACTTGAATGGATTGCTAAAGCTGATAGTTTGTGATTTATTGTTGAAAAAGATAAGTTTGTAATGATTGATGTTTGAGAAACAGGTTTTGTACTTCATTATTCCCATGGAAGCTAAATGTCAAAGCTTGAACCAGATAAAGACCTCAGATTCTAGCATATTGAGAGGGGGAGTCTGTGAAAGGGGGAGTCTGGATCAACGGACAAATGGAATGCTGAAGATGAAGCTAGGATAAGATTGTGAACCTGTGAAGATAGAATGCTTATAATGTGAAGACAGAGAGTTGGAGAAAAGACCAAGACTGAAGACTCGGAGCTGAAGACTTCGTCAACATCCAAGGGGGAGTCTGTTGGTGCATGTGATGTCTGTTGACTACGTGTATATCAAGTCTTAGGTCAAGATAGGTCATCATAGGAGCTTGATAGTTAGAATTAGGGTTTTATGATGTAATTTTGTTTATATGTACATATTAGAGGTGATTTCGCTTGTAAGGTCATGATTATAGGTAGTTTCGCTCCAAGGGTCATAGGAGGTTTCGCTTATAAGTACATACATAGGTTTCGCTCATTAGGTAACTTGGAGGTTTCGCTTATTAGTCAATGTCATAAGAGCGAAACCTCATAGGCTATATATAGTCATCATGAGCGAGACCTAGTCATTCAGTCGTGACATTGGAGCGGAACCATCTCATTGCTTGTGTAACGGAACTCTGTCAAAATCAACTCAGAAAGCAATAAAAGAGAAGGAATTGAATAGGAAAAGCTGTGTAACTTCATTTACGTTGATTCCGCCTTCGTATGTGAAGATGAACGTCCTTGACTAATTGTCGGTATAGTGCAAGTGTTGGTCCAATTAGAATTGTGTTGGGTATTAAAAAGGTGTTGGAAATTAAAATTTGGACATGTTGACTAATTAAAGCGATTGTCTCGAGACTACACATCACGTGAACAGATTAAAATCGTATTCATTAAATCGTTTGGACTGTTCCATGTGACTTTATTAAATGTGTCGGCCATTATAAAGTGTATGTGAACAATCAAAGTTGCATGTGAATGAATTAATCTCATAGTTGTCCACTAAATAGACGGTCCAATAAAATCACATTGTTTTTTAAATTGGCGGCCCATCAGTTCATGAGATACACTTGGTCAAATTAAAAATAGACTATAAAATTGTTGTTGGACATATTGTAAGCCCATGTGAAGTCTATATCGGCCCAATTTGAATCCATTTTTGATTGGTCCATTCATTTAGAGATTTCATCCGAACAACATTTATCCGCAAATCTTCGACACGAGTCTTAGATTGATTTCATCAACGCACTTTGTTACGTATTCAGTTAGTTTGAACTAATAGCTTGTTTGTTTGTTTGCAGGTGATTCGAGGTGATTTACAAGGTGCAATTTTGTGGACTTTGAGCTAAAAATAATTTTTGAATCAAGTCATTTAACAAAGAAAGTTTGGTCAAAATGTTTGACGAAAAGGAAAACGCTAAACTTGAAAAAATAAATGATTGGTATTGTGAATATTGGGATCACCGGAAAGAAGTTGAGAAAAAGGATATTTGGATTGTAAGATGTGGATATTTTTTGTGTAGGAAAAATGAAAAGCTTGATGATTTGAAAAAGCGGTATGATGAATTAATTGACAATTTGAAAAGGTATGGGATAAAGATATCTAATGATACTGAAAAGATAACTATATTTGCAAATGCCTTACCTTTGGAATGGGATGAATTTTTGAGTAAACTGAAAAAGGAGTCTAGGTTTTCAAAATTTAGTCTAGATGATTTCATCAGAGAGCTTAGAACACAGAATTGTGAAAATGAGAAGAAAAAGAAGGAGTTAATAAAGGAATTAGAAAAGAACTCAGAAAATATAAGTTTAGATGTGTTTCTTGAAATAATCAAAAGAATTAGAAAAGGTCTTAGTGCAAGATCTAAGATGAAATATGATCACAAGAGAGGTTGTTTTCTACATGAAGATTTGAATCCTGCTGATATGGTTAAAATTTTTCTTGCAGGAACATCAAAGATTGAAGAATCCAAGAAAGATGAAATTTCAAAAAATGAAGCTGTGTGCTCGAAATGCGAAAAATCAGAAGCAGACAATGTGAAACTCTTGAAGGATTTGGAGAGTTTGACATTGGAAAACAAAACTTTGAAGATCGAGAAGAAAGCTGATGATGAACAGATTATGGAGTTGCGCTTGAATTGTGAAAAACTAAAATCTGAAAATGACAAACTTTTGAAAAATATTGAGAGTTTGACATTAGAAAACAAAGATTTTGAAAAAATTAAAAGTGAAAATGAAAATGTTTCTTGGATCAAATTAGAAAATAAAGTTTTAAAAGAAAAAGAAACAGAATTTCAAGATCAGATAAGAGTTTTGGAAAATGAAAAATCTGTTCTTGAAGAGAACAAAATTGTGAATGAAAAGGCAATCAATTCTCATTTTGAGAAAATCTCTCAGCTTGAAAAAGAAGCTGAGAATTCAAGGATCAAAATTAAAGAACTTGAAAAGAAATTGAAAGGTTTTGTGACTTCATTATCATTACAAAATCTTGTATGTCCAAAACCAATCAATTCTGTTCCAATAAGTGACAATGTCACAAATTTTGACAAAGTCAAAATTGAAGATTGTGATGATAAATCTGATGATAAAAAAGAAAAAGAAGAAAAACGAAAAACATTTTTGAAATTAAATGAAATGTTTAAAAATACTGTTTTACATTCTACTGAGAAAGGTGAATGCTCAACGCAAAAACCTGTATAGAAGAATGTGGAACAGAAACAAAAAGATAAAAATTGGAAAAAAATTCAAAAAGAAAATAAAAGCCCATCAGATCAATCATCCAATCACAATAAAAAATCACAAAAATTTAAAAATCAAAACTCAAAAATAGTTGGTAATCAGTAGTGCAGGTTTGACCACAGTTCTCAAAAGCCAAATCCAGCTTATAGGAGAAGATGGGATGAAGATTCTTCAAGGACAAATCATTACAATGATAGAAAACAGAGAAATGGTGATTAGCACAAGGCAACTCAATGCTATGATCTAAGTGTGTGGTATGAAAATGGTGTACGATATGAAAGTGAGAAGAGGTATGATAACAGAGTGTGTTACTCATGTGGTTATCAGGGACACATTTTTGTTAACTGCCAAAGTCAGAGATTCGAAACAAGAAGGTGCTATGAATGCCACATCAGAGGACACATTGCAAGAGATTGCCCAATGAAATCAAAGGGAAGATCGAGGGCTGAATCTCAGAAAATGGAAAAGAAACCAGTTAATGTCAAGCCCAAAGAACAGAAAGTGGAAGAAAAGAAAGTAAAGCTTTCACAAGGGCAGAAAGACAAACTGAGGAAGAAAAGAAAGAAGGCAAGAGAATACTTGGAGAAAATTTTGTCCTCGGATACAACTGGTAATCCGAGAAAAAGTTCTGATGAATTGCTTTCCTCAACTGAAAAGGCAAGCAAAACGAATTCATCAGATGCAAATCTGGGGACAAAAGAAAAGAAGAAGAAAATTATCGGCGATGAATCTGGCTTAACAAAGTCAGACAAGCCACAATCAGGCAATGATTCTGGTTCGTCGAAACCAGAAGAGCCATCTGTTGAGGTAAAAACTGTCAAACCCAAGGCTGGTCAGGCTTGGGTGAATATGTTTAAATGAAAACCCTGACTTGCCGGAGTTCCCAGGTTGGTAAGTGTGGAACAGGAATCGGCATATTTCTTGATAAATTCACAGGTTGGTAACTGTGATATTTCGAATAAAAAAAACTAATCAAGGACATTAAGTTGTACTTGATTTGTCTTTCCGATAAGTGATTAAAGAAGAACAATGTGATGAAACCCCGAATTTGTGAAATGACACACAAAACTAATTTTCCGGAAGAAACATTTGATTAAAACAAAATTAAGTGTTTTGAAATCACAATGGGAAAATAGTTTGTTGTCAGAGGGGGTTCTGATTGTTTATGCCAAGTGAATGGCAAATTGAAGCGATTTGATATCAGTTTGTCACGTTTCTTGTATAGTTTGTTTTCAAATTTTCCTTGAAAATCAAAATGAAACATATTTTGATTTTAGGGGGAGAAAAATTTTTAAAAAAATTAGAAAATTTGAAAATGCCAAAAACATTGAAAAAGCAAAAATGAGTTTTGTTGAGAAAAGAGGAAATGATAGTAAATCAGTGGACTATCACAGCATGCTAAAGAAATGTAATGTCAAATGTGATAAACGGTCTCACTAATGATGTGACGATAGGCTCAGCTAGACTAGTAGATTTGCGATAACGATACAAACTTAAATGAAAAAGCCTAGTTCTAGTGGGAAACACGGTTGAAAGCATAGTACTTAGTTTTGTCCTTCTTGATTGTGTGCCTACTCAGTAATCGCTGAATGCTAAAGAGCATAAAAACCGGTTAAGTCTGTGAATTTTCACAACTTGCTGAAAAAGTCGCTGTGATTGTGCATTTCATTTTGCAAAGATTAAACTTGTTTTATTTCTTTATTTTGTTTAAGCATCGGACATCCTCTGCGTATACGTGAGTATCGACCTGGATGTTGTTGCCTAAACGTTCTGCTTTATTTTCTTTGGTGTTTCGTTTAAGCTTTGGACCTCCTCTGCGTATACGGAAGTATCGACCTGGTGGTTAAAGCCTAAACAACTTCAACTTGTTTTATTTTCTTATTTTGTTTAAACATTGGACTTTCTCTGCGTATACGGAAGTATCGACCTGATTGTTAATGTTTAAACATTTTGCTTTATTTTCGCACATATCACAGTTGATGAAAGTTTAAAGGCATTACTTGAGTTAGTGTATTACATGATGAGGGGATATGCTGAGATCGTGGGGTCCATAAGAATTTAGTGCAAAATTAATATACCTTAAAGTATCGGTAAGCATGTCGAAAGTTTTTAGATTGAGCTTAAGAGGACAAACATATCGTCAATCTACGTGAATCGTTTAAAACTTAAAATGTCAAAAGCTTAACGGTGCTAGTGATTTGTCTCATAAACTGATATGATCCTCTTACACAAACTCACAAAAATATTGTTTGTATATATTTCTTTACTGCACTTCTTTAAACTCAAAATCCAAAAAGATTTTAGTGTGTTTTAGCTTAAATCTTTTGAAAAAGCCAAAAAGATTTTCGACAACTGATGTTGAAGAGCTGATATTCAAAATTCCAAGTGCTAAACATGATGAATTGGGTTGGGAGAATATGTTGAAAATTTTGAATGTCATATACAAATGTTTTGAAAGATTGTATGTTTAGTTAATCAAGGTCATTCATTTGAACTTGATGTAACTAGTATGTTTGTTGTTTAAATGATGTCTACCAGTAAGTTTATTAAATTCAACTGTTATAAATTTGTGAAACTTATGTTGAGGTAGAGGATGTGCAGGTTAACCAGGTTTCAAATCCTGAGCAGATGCAGAACAAAGCCAGGAATTGATCCTGAACTTGTGAACCAATGAAAGCCAGACTACGATCCCGACAGCTGAGTCTAAGGGGGAGTCTGAAGACAAGCTCAACGCAAGAGGAAGCGTGGATTCAAAAAGCCAGATAAATATTTTGGAGGAGCTTGTATATGGAAATCCAGGTGTCGATCCCAAAAGCACGGAAGCTTGACGAAAGGGGGAGCCTGAAGAAAGAGTCTACCGAGAGGGGGAGCAACGGAAGCGCGTAGACAGATCCACGGGGATTCTGTTCGAAAGAGAGAAAGACAGGACGCTACGAGATTGACTATGGCAATATCCAAGGGGGAGTCTGTTAGTGCATTATCTGTCTATCGCCTTCGTCAATCTAGTCCGTAGCAGAAACCGAAGAATCAAGCTTATATTGTTATATCTAGTTAGAAATAGCAAGGTGGCATTTTGGTAATTAATGAGAAGTCTCATTAATTCCAAGAGCTATAAATAGGAGCTTTATGTTATCATTTAGAAGACTTTTGCTCATTTGGAGATTTAGAAGTTTAGAACTTAGAGAGAGAAAGTCTAGAGAGAGAAAGTCTCTCCATGTGATTCTCGGCTATTGTACACGACATATTATTCAATAGAATCACGTCATTTGTACGTTCTTGTGTGTTCGGTCACGCACGTTCACGGATTCCGCACGTCGAACGTTCGTTACGCAATCGTACGGTGTCAAAACCGATCCTACATATTTTCATGGCGTTTTTATGAACTGAGTGTTTTATGGCGTTTTCAACTGAGTTTTTTCATGGCGTTTTTAACTGGTATTTTCATGTCGTTTTTCTGAATTGGGTGTTTTATGGCGTTTTATTTGAACACCCAATTCATGCGAGTGGGTTTTTTTTTAGAATATTACCCATTAGTGTAATTTAACATCAATGCTACATGTCACTACCAAAATCGTTCCCACCGTTCTCACACTTTTCACTGTTCTCTCTAAATACTGACCCTATATAGGGTCAGGATTTAGAGGAAACGGTGAAAAGTGTGAGAACAGTGAGAACGGTTATGGATCGTCAGATCAAAACAATCCATGGACTAGATTGCGCGGTGGCGTTTTCATAAATAACATCAATTTTATTATGTGGGACGCGATTCATTAAGGGTAAAAGGGTCTTATGACTTCTCTACCGAAAACGCCAAATCATGAATAAAACGCCATTAACTTCCCGCCTTGAAATACAAAGCAAACATCATTCCTAATCTAAACGTCATTAGATATAAAACGCCAAACTTTGTTTTTAAATGATAAAGCTGAACAAACAGTAACTGAAATGACAGGACTTAATTACTATCATTTATTATAATAAAATCCCACCTAAAACAACCGCCAAAAACATCCTATATATACAACATCTCAGACCTTCCATTAAACACACCAAACCCAAAATGCCATATTTAATATATACCATTCATCTTAGAAACGCCAAAAAACCCAAACATCAAAGATTCCAAAGACAAGCGTTTCTTTGAAATTCAGCTTGGTTGTCGGTAAGGTTTCGCTCAATGTGATGAAAAATTCCTTAAGTGAGGATATTGTCCATCTCATTGAGTAAAATCTTATTAACTTTATCCTCAACTTCCATCCAATTTATAAACGCCAAAACATACAAAAACCACAAAATTGCAAAAACGTCATTTCTTGGAGATTCAGTTTTGTTCTCAATAAAGTTTAGCTGAATGGGGTGGACAACATTGTTAAACATCTTTCTTAACTGAGGATTAACAATGTTGTCCATCTCATACAGCAAAACATTATTGAGTTTAGCTTTACCAAATTTAGAGGATTAAGGTACTTTTATTTAGTGGCGCTCTTTTTCTCGATAAAATGCCAAAAAGTCAAAAAATCAAAAATGGCAAACATCGTTCCTTGGATATTCAATTTAGTGGCGTTCTTGTTCTACGCGAAGTTTCACCGAATGGATTGTTAGCTGAGGGGTGTAACTCAATAACATTTTGCTTCAAGAAAAAAAGGCTGATGTCAGACTTATGTCATTTTCTATGCTTTGTTCTTGATGAATATTTGAATGACATGAAGAGACGGATGACACTGATGAGTGAGTTGAAGATAAAGATGAACTTCAAACAAAAAAACTCATGTCATATGTGCTTCCAAACGACGACAAAAAAACAAAATGAATCACACCAAAGTCAAACCGCCAGTGAAGATGTTTCAAAAGAAGAAAGAGACTGGTGACAGTAAAGATTTGGAAGATCAATTGTTTCTATTTTTTTTTTTTAATTTTCTTTTTTAGTTGATTGTTATATAATAACAATGCCATATATAATAAAAACGCCACACAGACAAATGCTTGTGAAAACGACATCATGCCATAAAACGCCCAAAACTCCCAAACTATAATAAAATTACTTTGGACAAGTATTATAAAAAACGCAAAAAAAAGTATAAAAAACAAGGTACAAGAGAAATAGAACAAAGTGCCATCTTTATATAAAACCTCATTAAAAATACAAAACGCTAAAATCTCGAAAAGCTAACTAGAAACACTAACTACAAAGAGTAAACTGAAACGATAAACAGATGAAGTTGACACAAACTGTAACTACAAAACAGTAAACTGAAAGCGACGAAAACTTTATTATTAATAACATTTATTATATTAAAATATAAAACTACAAACTTGAAAGATGGGACGTGTTACAGACTTCAGAGATAAAGCTTAGCAAAAACAGTAATTACAAACAGTAACTGAAACGACGGATATTTTATTATAATAATATCACACCTAAACTACGCGCCAAAGACATCCTATAAAATGATATCTCTTAGCAACTTCCATTGGATCACACCAAAAAAATAAACGCCAATGTTCTTAAATACCACTCACTGTAAAACGCCAAAAATTTAAAAAAATCAAAAATGGCTAACATGCTTTATTGGATATTCAGTATTGTTCTGCGTGAAGTTTCACTGAATAGATTGTTAGGTGAGGGGAGTAACTCAGTAAGATTTTGCTGCATGAGATGGACAAATCTTCAAGAAAAAGAGACTGATAACAGTATATGTCATTTTGTGTTCTTTGTTCTTGAAGAAGGCTTGGATGAGGAGAAGAGATCAATGACACTGAAGAGTGAGATGATTATAAAGATGAAGATAAAGTTGAAGAGCAAAGCGAAAAAACCCACTCACACGACATTGATCTATATCCCCAACATCCACAAAACCACTTCAACAAAACGAACAAACAAATAATCAGACAAAAAACAAAACGCCATATATTTGGTGATAGTGCTTGTAGTATTAAAGAATAAAGAGACTGATTACAGTGAAGATTGTGAAGAGAGGTTCGATTAGGATTTTTAATTTATTTTTTTCGCTTCTGTTTTTTTCCCCTGTGGTTGTAATATAATTTTTCGCTATGAAAAAAATACATTATTTCTCTTAAAAAATGCTTGTAAAACGCCAAGATACCACAAACGCCAGAAAATATATAAACAACAATAGAACAATGGGTCATCTTGTCTAAAAGCCATTGAATCTAAGAACAAACAATGGGCCATCATCCTAAAAAGTCCTGCCATTCAGAGAGATATTCTGGCCCTTGGGGTTCCAATGGCCGACGATTTGGAAACGCCATAAACGCCAAAATATTATCTATGTGAAACAAAAAGATTAATACAACGAGACCAGTAAAACGCCAGGTAATTATTGAATTTGGTTAACGCCAAAAAATCTTAAACGCAAAAACTGAAGCAGTATTATGACAACGAATTGGAAAAGCGAAAGATAAAATGATAAAAAGCCCCTACAACCTAATTATATCATGCGCCACGTGTTTAAACAGGATCCGTTCTCACCGTTCACACACTTTAGGGCGTTTTCTGCTGATCTCGTACCTATATAAACATACACACACACACCCATATATAGGGTAGGGTTCATGCGAGAACCACCTTTATCGCAAGAACCGCGAGAACCAATGTGAACACAACAAAATAAACCCACTACACCACCAAACACCTAAAAAAACCTAAACCCCCCCCCCCCCCCCCCCCCCAAACCCAAGCTAAATGTTAAAAACTAAACCCCCAAAAAAATTAATATTTTTTATGGTAAAATCGCTACTTTAGTAGCCAAAAAAAATATTTTTTTAATTTTCTTTTAATAACGAAAAGTAGCGATTTTACCATAAAAAATATTAAAAAAAATTGTGTTTTTTAGATTTTTTAGGTATTTTTTTGTTGTGTTCACATTACATTGGTTCTCGCAATAAAGGGTGGTTCGTAAATGATCATACTCCTATATATATATATATATATATATATATATATATATATAGGGAGCCGCTAGAATGTGAACCACCACGAGTTATGAGAACCACGAGAACCGCGCCCCGCGGGTGGCCGTCGGCGACGAAATTTTTTTTACACCTAGATCCGTATATTTTAGCGGGGGGTTTAAATTTTCGGTTCAAACGGCGCGCCCGAGGGGGTAGTTTTTTACGCCCAAAGTTTGGTAAAAAAAAAAAAGAAAAATTAAAAAAATTAAAAAAACCCAAACTTTGGGCGTAAAAAACTACCCCCTCGGGCGCGCCGTTTGAACCGAAAATTTAAACCCCCCGCTAAAATATACGGATCTAGGTGTAAAAAAAATTTCGTCGCCGACGGCCACCCGCGGGGCGCGGTTCTCGTGGTTCTCATAACTCGTGGTGGTTCTCATTCTAGCAATCCCCTATATATATATATATAGTGTGTGAGGTTCATTGAGTAACACTAAAAAAGTGGAGAACCGGGGAATACTTTTAAAGATTTAACTTAACAAACAATCAATTTTTTTTAAAAAAATTTCGGCGTTTTTCCTTATAAATACTTGTAGAAGCAATTTTAAAAAAAAAAAAAAATCTAAAAATATAAAAAAATAGTTAAAAAATGCTTAATTTTTTTTTTACAAAAATGATTTTTTATTGGCATAGTTTCTACCCATTTTTATAAGTAAAAGCGCTGAAATTTTTTTTTTTAAATTTGATTTTTAACATGTTAAGTTAATTTTATAAGATATATTTTTAACTGTTTTTTAAACAATTTTTTTTATATTTTTTAGTTTTTTAATTTTTTTATTAAAAATGTTTATACATGTATTTATAAGGAAAAGTGCCGAAAAAAATTAGAAAAAGTTGATTTTTAACATGTTAAGTTGAATTTTTAAGAGTGTTTTCCGGTTCCCCACTTTTTTAGTGTTACCCAATGAACTCTTCCCCTGTAGGTTCATTGGGTTGTCGAGATTATTATTTGCAAACTGTTTGTGGGATGTGATATTTATTATATTATGAAATGAAATTTTGAATCATGTAACGATAACCATGTATTGTATTGGGACAACGTCTTGTTGGTTGTTTAAAAGGATGGACAATTGTTCAAGACATTATTAAAATTATATGAAATGGTTGGGTTGGGTTAGTATCCAACGGCAATGCAACAAACAAAGTTTCATACATGTGTCGACTTCTTTTTCAGCAGATGTACTGTTTTGTTGTCAACGCCGAATGTCTGTGCAAGGATCTCTGTAGAAATTGGCGGTGTGGACCCGAATATGGAGTTTGTGATGCTAATAACTCCCGGATTTTGACTACTTAACGCGGCTATCGCAGTTGCATTCGAGTGACCCATATTCCTTTGGAAATGAACAAGCCCAACCGGAAAAACAAACACATCACCGCGTTGAAGGACTTTTGTAATGAGTCGGTTTTGAGGGTCTGAAGTAATGAATCCAACTTGAAGAGTTCCTTCTAAAACTGTAAATATTTCGGTTGCTCTAGGGTGAGTGTGTGGTGGGTTAGCTCCCCAAAGTGCATAGTCAATTCGCATCATTGAGAGTCCTAGTGTGTTGAGCCCGGGTACCTGGTATACGGTGACTGGGGTGACACGAAACCCATAAGAGTTTCCTGTGTCGCCTGCGACATGGAGCCCGCTATAGAAGAAATCGTCAGCTTGGACAAACAACGGGTTCTTGCACGCCATGCCGTTCACTCTAACGGAACCTAAACAAAAAAACGCTTTAGATTATTATTAATGTACGCTATAAATCATAAATGTACCAACCAAACCACCCTATTGTGTAAAATAGGAAGGCTTAATTAGCAAAGGAAGTAAAAAACACCTTGGTTAGATGTTTCTGCTACGCAAAAATCTTGCAGGGGTGCCGGCTCAAATGAAAAGACAGTTGGACTGAGTGCTGCTGCTAATAAGAACAAGGTAAAAGGTGTCGCCATGGATTTGAAGAAAGATGTATGTAGTAGGGTGAACATGTATTTGGAATGTATGTGTTTATATACCAAGCAAAGAAGAAAGATCATGCAAAAGCTCTTGTATCTTGGTTTGGTGGTTAATAAGTATTATTCTTTCATGACTTCATTATCTTATACAAATCTTGAAAAGTTCAAGCATTGTTCATGATCGCATTTCGGTCACTAAACAAATGTCAATATAGATTTCATGATGTCTCCCTCCTATCCTATACGAAAATCACTTAAATGAATGCTTCAACTTTTCATGACATCTGTTTTTAAAGTAAAAGTCCTTTTATGTTTTTTTTTTCTAAAACTTGTAACGAGATTAAAAAACAAAAAAACAAGGTCTTTTACTTTAATTGAGGAGGTTAAAGCTCTTGCCTTCGGAGAGCAGCATGAAATAGCGCAAACTCTGTGGGATAGATGGATTTCCTTTGATTTAGCATGTTTGGATTCGTAATCGTTTTTTCGGTTGTTGTATGAATTTTGGCGATCTGGTTGACATGTTAGCTTGCTCACTTTTCTGGAGAATAAATGTTTTTAGTTGGCCTTTAAAAAAAACTTCAAAACAAGCATGGTGAACAATAGGAATCTTAAAAACCGTTGATTAATGGATTCGTTGAATTATTTTCAGTTTGTTAGCCAACCAAACACGTTTTCGGACGGAATTAATTCCAACTCCAATTCTTGAGAATTTCGTGAACCAAACGGGGTCTTAAATTTTCGGATAGTAACTAATATTACCTAATGACCTAATTCACAATATATCAACACCAAATACGAGTGAGTTATTCAAGTGTTTTTATTTATAGTTTTTTCAAAGATGTAGTTTTTAGATTCAATGTCGAAAGAATAACAAAATATAGGAGTAAACTACATTAAGGTTCCTCCAAAGGTAAATTTCAATTTTTTTGCATATCTATTTGAAAAAAAAAATCACATATGGTCTCAACCATAACATAATTCTACTGATTAACAATTTTGGAGGAAAAAAAAGTAATTTATGTGATTGGGGAGATCCAAAGCCAAAATCGTGTGGGTGATGAGATGTAACAATACATCATGTGATAAAGACCATGATAAATTATTACACAGGTAACAAATAATCAATCAAGCAAACAAAATTCAAATGATAAATAACACACAACATATAACATTAATTTGAAATGCATACAGTGGTTGGCTAAAACAAGTGAGAGATATAACATTGTATACTTAATCAGAACCGCGCTACTTGGATGAAGAAGCAGCCTTTACCTGGGTGCCTTCTTCGCGCAAACTATTATCTCTGCGGTAAGTAGCCTTGGCGCCCTGAAATCAGATGGAGAGGAGATTACACACACACACAAATATGTTGAGAACCTTATGTTTCAATTCTGCCAAACCATTAACACAAATCACATACATATGCATGCATAGAACAAGAAGAAAATGAGTGGGGTAATTATCAAGAGTGTAGAGGAGATCATGTCGTGCTTGAGATCGAATCACTAGCTTATCAAGAGTAGCCTTGTTAACATGATAAATTTTACTTTAACATAACTACATACTAATAATGAGTAATATTATATGTATATAATAATGATAAAATTAACAATATATTATGTTTTATATATAAATATAAGAGTAAATTGCCAAAATCGTCCCTGAGGTTTGGTTACGTTTGCTAGTTTCATCCAAAACAACTTTTTTGTACCATATTGCCCTTCACTTTTAGGATTTTTCGTCATTTTCATCCAAACCTCCAACTTTTTTTTGCCAAAATCGTACTTAAGGTTTGGGATTTTTGGCCATTTTCATCCAAATATCTGATAGAAAAAATAACCCAAATTAGACATTTGGATGAAACTGGCAAAAAGTCTCAAAAGTGAAGGACAATATTGTACAAAAAAGTTGTTTTGGATGAAACTGGCAAACATGCCCAAACCTCCGGGACGATTTTGGCAATTTACTCTAAATATAATAATAAATATAGGATTAGGATCAAATACAAAGGATCCAAATTGTAAGAAGGATTTATAGAGTGACAAGTGTCCAATAACCTAAAAAAACCCACTACACAAAAAAAAAAAAAAAAAAAACCCTTAAACATCCACCACCACCACCAAAAACCTAAACCACCCCCCCCCCCCAAAAAAAAAAAAATTTTTTTTGCCGAGGGGGGTGGGGGTTTAGTTTTTTTTTAGGTTTTTGGGGGGTTGTGGGGGGGGGGTTAGGTTTTTGGGTGGGGGTGGGTGTATAGGTTTTTGGTGGTGATGTAGTGGGTTTAGTTTTAGGTTATTGGATACTTGTCATTCTATAAATCCTTCTTACACTTCTTACAATTAGAAGCCTTTGTAGAATTAACTTGACCCAATAAATATATATAGGGCAAACCCGGTGCACGAGGCTCCCACATGCCCACGATCTGGTGGGTGTTGGATCAACTTGGGTCTGATGTATGTATGCATGCTTACCCTGCATCTCTACATGAGCTTGTTTTCATGACTTGAACCCGTGACCTTCAGGTCACATGGCAACAACCTTATAGGTTCGCCCCTTGAATAACACACACACATGTATACACACATATATAGGTGAAAATGTTTATATACAATTTAAATAAGTAAATAAATTAATAACTTTCAAAAAAAAGTAAAAAAAGTTAATGAGTAAAAACCAGCGAGCTTGATCTTGAAAAGTTAGAAAAGAAAAGGTAGGTTCGGTTAAACCCTTAGTTAACACAGAAAGTATGCCATGACACCCATCTTTTTCTTTATTTGTTTAAGTAAAGCAAAGTAAACCATATGTATAAGTGTCAAAGCGTGTTGGGTTCGTAGGCTTTAGGGTAGCCAGCCCTAATTAGGGTTAGCCGGCCCTAGTTATCAGGTAGGAAACCCTAATCTT
Source organism: Helianthus tuberosus (assembly GCA_030545235.1). Classification (NCBI taxonomy): domain Eukaryota; kingdom Viridiplantae; phylum Streptophyta; class Magnoliopsida; order Asterales; family Asteraceae; genus Helianthus; species Helianthus tuberosus. The sequence goes on along the minus strand of CM060424.1, from coordinate 106,017,159 downwards.
GTTCAATAATACCTATGATGTAATTGTAGTCTGTGTCATTCTTTGAATAGTTGTGAGAATCTAAAAAAGTGAAACCCTAGTTGCAACCCATGGACGTAGGTCATCTTGACCAAACCACATAAATTCTCATTTTCTTTATTTTCTGCTAATGTGTAAGTGTGTTTGTTTCGCTACCACTCGAGCCTACTCTAGTTCGATACCTTAACAAAGTGGTTCTCAATAATAACCATTACACAACCGTTAAATAACAACAAATGCAATCTCATTCTAACTACGTTGATACGGGATGCTTACTTGGAATATATTTCCAAGCTTCTTCATTCCAATAGCATGTTGCTTGAGCTCGTCTTTTGAAACACTGGGATCTTTCAGCACCTGAAAGAGAAGAATGCAAGTGAACTTCATTTGCTCCTTTGAACATAATTTAAGGCACTTTTATAATGTATTTGCATTTCACAAAACCATGCTCCTTTTTTCCCCAATATTGTACTTTTTGGTTAGTTTATATATTAATTTCTTAAATAATCATTATTTCTCAAACGATTGTAAGCTCAGATACTCAGTTTGTCCCAAGAATGTAGCTTTAATTTTAGTATGTTCACTGTGACAAAATGAGTCAAAAAAGGGTTGGGTCATAACGAAGCACACTGGCTATTTTATTTTATTTTTAATTTCAAAATAACTAGTTTGTAATATATAGTTATAAAAATCCAATGTTTTAAATAAGACTGAATATTTAGAGTTTCCTTTATAGTTGGTCTCTTTGAATGTAAGCGATAAAACATAAGACAAGTAGATGAAATTACTGCTTGGCAGACACGAGATAAAGTAGTCTCAATATCTACGACATTGATCTGCCAGAGGGAATTGATCATTTGATCTTTTTTGTCTTCAATTGCTTTCATTATCTGCTCTTCCTTTGCTTCTGAGTTGTTCAACTTCTTCAGCTCCTCTTGTATTTGAATCAAAGACACTGCACCTATAATAAAGATAAAAAAATCCAAAAGTTAATTGATAATATTTTTGTTTCTACTAGTTAATAATGAAAGCTTGCCTGAAGCGGCAGAAACTTGTGATTTCATCTGGTGGCCCTTATCCCTGACCCATTCGGCTATAAAGGGGACCTTCATATAACGTTTATCCTTTCCAAGTTCTCTTGCAGCTTGCCTTGTGTAGATATAGCCAATAGTATGTAGCATAGCCTCACCAAAAGCGGCTTGTGAGAGCTGGTGAGCTTCTGATGTTGCCCATTTTACAAATTCAGATGTTTGACCTTCAACAAATGGGCGAAGCCGATTCTTGAGATTTGTTATCAGCTTTGCTTCCCTCTCCTTTTGGAATTCCCTCATCCTCTCTTGGACTTTCATCTTACGAATTTCAGGAACCTGTCCCTCCTCTTCAAGTTCTACAGACTGTATGGAAGCCATATAAAGTTGTCCAACATAATCTTCAAACATATCACTACCAAAGAGCATCCCAAAAACAGCTGCCGGATCCACCATTGAATCGCTGAAGAGAAACACTGTTATTATACAGAAACAAACAATGGAATATCAATCACACTTACTTTGCTATTCCTGATTTTCCATGTTTGTCATATGTTTCACGCTTCTCAGGATCACTTAAAACCTGATAAGCCTCTCCAAGAACCTTCATGCATATACAATTCAAACATCGAATAACTAACTAACTGAAATCATTATTATTAAGTGAATGCTTGGCACCTGGAAATTGTAGGCCGCTTTCGGATCCCCAGGGTTTTTATCAGGGTGAACTTTCCTTGCCTTGAGAAAGAATTATTATTATTATTAACACATAATAATATGAAACAAAAATGTAACTTATTATCATAAGCAGTCAAGTCTACTACTACTACCTAGAACCTGCCTGCCTGCTAATGTTCTCAACACCAACCAACCAAGGAACAAGAAGTAGAGGACGTACTTTGACATAGTAGGCCTTTTTAATATCTGATGAAGGTGCATCGGTGCTGACTCCCAAGATGTCGTAATATTCTGTTTCCTTCACCATATCTCTCTTGTAACTGCTAAAACAACGAAAATCAATCAGATGAATCCTACTAATCTGAATTTTATTAGTCGTCCATCCTTTTGTTACAAAAACAATATCTGGAGTTTGCAGTTTATTACTATTATGCATAACCCTAGGAAGGAAGGAAGGAAGGAAAAAGAGCCAATTAGGTCAAGATCCATGAGTTTATCAAATTCAAAATGTAGGATCTGATCCAGCTATCGAAAATTGAACAAGACAAGACGCATTCAAACGACAACAGAAACAGACCTCAAAGCTCAAGGAACTTACGAATCAAGCAATCTTCTGGCGATATCGGAAAATGTCCTTCCCTTCAATAAAGGATGATTGATTCCTTGCTTACCTTACTTTTTCTCTTCATATATGTCCCCCATAAATACCCCTTCAACTAGTTTTTTTTTTTAGGAAAAATTACAAGTTTTGTCCTTTATCTTTAGGGTACTTTACAGGCGGTGTCTTTTTTTTCAAATGTTGACAGGCGGTGACCTTTAGTAGATATTTTGTTACAAGTTTTGTCCTTTGAGCCTAACCTAGTTAGATTTTTTTGTTAAATCTGATTACCCAAGGGTATTTTAGTCTTTTTACCTCTTTATTATTATTATTGTTATTAATATTATATATAAAACTCTTACCTCTTTATTATTATTATTATTATTATTGTTATTAATATTATATATACCACTGTCTCTCTCTCTCTCTTTACTTGCAACCTCCGACTAAAGCCCCAATCGCCCCATTCAGATCCCACCACCACCACCTCCCGCCTCTCACCACCATCAACCAATCGCCACCACCATTAACCCACCGTTTCACCATCCGACTAAAGCCCCAACCCAGAAACAATGGTGGCGGCGCCACCATCCACCACCGTGCAACAACCACCAACTGCAACCCACCCCCACAGAATCAACATTTGTTCATTCATCACTCAATCAACGGTAGAGGCGGAGGAGGTGTGGATTGTGGTGGTCGGCAGGTTAGGGTTGGGGTTACAGAAGAAAGGGTTGTGGAGGTGGTCCGATTGGGTTGGTTGTGGTGGGTTGTGGTGGCGGGTGGAGGTGGTCCGATTGTTGTCCAGAGAGACGAAGTGGATTGTGGGTGGAATCGGAATCTTGCCGCTGACGAAGTTGATTCATGTGTGTTACCACCAACACCCAACCACCACCTCTTATCGCCATTCTCGTGGCTCTGTTCTTCTTGTCGGCACTACTCCAATCAGGTATGTGTTTGTAATCTTAAACCCAGTTTGTTTATACTCTTATGAATCTTGTTTTAATTGTGGGTTGAACAAATAACAAGTTTGAACAGCATAAAGCTGCAATTTTTAGGAAATATCTTTCAAAATTATAATCTGTTTGTTCCACTGGTTCTTGAAATTTGATTGGTTTAGACCAGATGTTTGCAGCCAAAACAAACGATCGGATTTTAATTATTTTTGGGTGTTTTATGTGTTTGAACTTGTTGTTTGTTCTAGTTTTAATTTGGTCAGAAGGAACGTTGAGTTAAACATCCACTAGATGTAAACATCCACAATTTTTGAAATTGTTGTTGCTTCCCTTTTTATATTTGTTGCATACAATGGTTTCTAATTTCTTAAGTTTTTTTTAGTAAGTATGAACATAGAAAGAAAATGCAAGCATCTATGTTTTTTTTTTACTGCTTCAACTATCTAATGGTGGCGGTGGTAGTTGGGTGTTCGCGGCGGTGGTGGTTGGGTGTTGGTGGTGGGCGATGGGATGTGACGGCTGAAGGTTGGTGGTGGGAGGTTGTGGTAGCGGATGAAGAGTAGTGGTAGGAGGTTGCGGTGGTAGGTGTTGGTGGTGGGAGGTGGAGGTGGAGGTGGTTGTAACGGGTGAAGAGAGGGAGAGGATGGAGAGGAGAATGAGAGAGAGAAGAGAGAGAGAGAGAGAGAGAGTCAGTTAGGGAGAAAAACTGGGTGGGTTTAAGGAGAATTGAGGACTTGTATTTAGAGTATTTACAAAAATTGTCCTTTATATGTATAAAGACTAAACTACCCTCAAGTGACTTGCATGTGACCATATTTAACAAGAAAATCTAACTAGGTTGGGTGGAAAGGACAAAACTTGTAACAAAATACCTACTAAAGGACACCGCCTGTCAACATTTGAAAAAAAGGACACCGCCTGTAAAGTACCCTAAAGATAAAGGACAAAACTTGTAATTTTTCCTTTTTTTTAACCTCAAAACATCCAACGTCTCAACCACCGTAACATCGGGCGTTGTGGTCAAGGTGTACTCAACCGCCGCCAGCCCCTTGGCTCTCTCAGATATGCAGAAACCCGACCTCCACCCCCTCGAATACACGACAATGGAATAATCGGTAAAACCTCACCTCCCATCCAAGACGAACCGACGCCACCCGTATTTTCCCTTCGGATGTCGCATAAAATAAAGGGGAGAGTGAAAGTCGAACCTGAGTCACAAGGAACACCAAGTCTTCCTCAAGTCTTTCCCCAATCTTCACCTAGTTTTTATCTTTCACTTGTCTCCCTTTAACTTTTAATGCTTTAAAAAAATCTCTTATTTGAATTATCATGAGTTCAAGTTTTCAAATTGAATTCGAATCTATGAATTTTAAATGGAACTAATGCGATTAAAATTCAAATGAATTATAGTTTTTTTTTTGTTTATATATTCGAACAACCTGAATTCGAGTTTTTATAATTCAAATCAGTTTTCCGAATCCTAAATTCAAGTTGTTTTCAAATTATGAATTCCAAATAGTTGAACTCAAGTTTAGTTACAAATTTTCAAATTTGAAAACCATTAGACCTACCGTACTGGGGCGTTTTTTTTTTAAATTTTTGCATTATAACGCCCCGCCTACCATTACGGTAGGCGTTATAGGGCGTGATTTTCGAAAAAAATTGCCCCCGGCGTTTAAATTAAAACGCTCTTCAATCTTGAACCAACCAATCAAACGGCTAGTTGCTTTATTTTTGTTTTAAACCTATTATATATATATATATAAACAACCAAAACTCATTCATTTTCAACAAAAACAATCTCAAAACCTCTCTAAAAAATTCAACCATTTTTTAAAAAACCTTGATGGATTCTCCTAGTTCTTCATCCATGGTAAATTTTTACTACAACGAGTATTTTGCGGATGGCGATGGTTCGACCGATGAGGAGCTTGAGCAAGAGGCGGTTACGAGTGCATGTCAACTAGCGGTGAGATATGTCAAGCATTCTAGTCGGCCCCAAGCAGAAAAAAATAAAAGAGGTTATATTGAAAGAGACCGACGCGCGGCACACGATCGTTTGATGAAAGATTGTTTTGATGAGGCGCCGACATTTTCGAACGAAATGTTTAGGCGTCGTTTCCGAATGAGTAAGCGGTTGTTTCTACGCATAGTCGACGACTTGGAAGCCAACTACGATTATTTTAAACAAAAACCGGATGCGAGAGGGGAACTTGGATTTACCGGTATCCAAAAGTGTACGTCGGCGTTACGAATCCTTGCTTATGGTAACACTACCGACATCAACGACGAGTATCTAAAAATGGCAGAGAAAACAACACGAGACAGCTTGGAACATTTTTGTCGCGGTACAATTCTTATACTTTACTTTTATTTTTTTTAAACGACGAGTATGCTTACAATTTTTTTTTTTTTGAATCTTATATTTGTCTATATTTTTTTATAAAGGTATAATTGATGTGTACGGTGCGCGTTATCTTAGAACGCCTACATGGGAGGACCTTCAAAAGATCTACGAGGTACATAATGCCGAGCATGGTTTGCCTGGTATGATTGGGAGCATAGATTGCATGCATTGGCGTTGGGATAACTGCCCGACTGCATGGCGAGGCCAACACACACGGGGTGACCAAAAAGGACCCACTATTATTCTTCAGGCGGTTGCTTCACAGGATCTTTGGGTTTGGTCGGCTTACTTTGGCGTGGTCGGGTCATGCAATGATATCAATGTTTTTGAACAATCTCCGTTGTTAGAGGAGTGGATTTCTGGCAAAGCTCCAAAAGCGTCGTTTTACGCAAATGGAAACTACTACCCTCATGGATATTATTTGAGCGACGGAATTTATCCTAGGTATTCGATTTTCGTGAAGACGTATAGTGATCCTTTTGATGAAAAAAGAGCATACTTTAAAAAGGTTCAAGAGTCTTCACGAAAAGACATTGAGAGATGCTTTGGGGTTCTTAAACAACGCTGGCAATATTTGAGAAATCCTTGTCGTGCATGGAGCAAGCAAAAAATGAGAGATGCTATGTACGCGTGTATAATCATGCACAACATGATCTTGGAAGACGAAGGAAAGGCGATATGCCAGAATTATGTGCCAGAAGCCGTTCAAGAGGAGCATCCACAGGCGTCAATGGAAGAAAGAGTGAGTAATGCGTGAGAGTTGCGTTACGAACCGTACCATTCCCAGTTAATGGTTGATTTGCTACACCACGCATGGTCGGTTCGGTATGTACCACCTGAGGGAGAGGAAGAAACGGAGGACGAGGAAGACGAAGTTGACGAGGGTGAAGAAAGCGAAGATGAAAACTAGTGTTTTTTTTTTTTTTATAATTTCATCGGATTTTAATTTTTTTATTTCTAGTATTGTATTTTTTTTTATTTAATGAAGTATTTAAGTTTTAAAAAAAAATTGAGAAATGCTTGAATGGGGGGTTATTGGCATAATGCCCCACTACACCACTTTTGCTATAATGCCCCATTGCTGACTAGGACGCCACGTGTCGGATAATGCCCCATGGTGGGGGCATTATAACCCACTACCACTACACATGGTCTTAGTAACCCGAAAATCAACTTTGATGAGACCCCTACTTTGACTTGTTTAAAAAGTAAAATAGTCATCTCGATAAACAAGAGTCGATAAGAGTACGCTCGATTCCACCAATCCTATGAACCATCACCTTATTTTTACCCTCAACTGCCCTAAAACTAGGGTTGTTCATGAACCGAGCCGAACAAAGCTAGCTTCTGCTCGCCGAACAAAGCTAGCTTCTGCTCGTACACTGCTTGAATTTAAACCGAGCGGCTCAACTATGTTCGAATTTAAGGAAATGAGCAGAAAATGTTACTAGAACTCACTTGGTTTACAATCGAGTAGCTCGGTTTTGCTTGATTTTCGCTCAGTTTTAATTTTAAATTAAATTTTAAAAAACATAAAATTTAAATGTCACCATTGTTTCACTCAAAATGTTACTCACTTTCGCACAATTGTCATTCGCTCAAAATGTTGCCCATGAGCGGTGCAGGCTGTGCGTGAAGAGTGAAGTGTGATTGCGTGAAGCATTGAGCCCTAAAGCGTGAAGACATGAGGAAATTTGTGTCACACCCTGCTCGTAGCAGAAGCGCGTCGGTGCGACTATGAAAGGTTCTCACTGCATCCGATAGTACATGATAAAATAAACCATGATGCCATTTCCAAATATTATATTATATGAAATCAAGACACGAGATTTTAGTATATTGTTTACAAACATATCCCAAAATATCAAGTTCATAAAATGACTTTTAACAAAATATGGTTTTGTAAATCAAGGTTTTGACTCCTATATTTGTAACAACCGGTAATTTACGGCTCTTAATTTTGCAAATAACAAACATTGGGACGATTATAAGTAGCATTTTAAGACTGAAATAAACTTAATTAGGCCTTTAGAGTGTCTAGGAACATCTACCCGACTTTACAGTACGCGAATGGTGGTTTACGGGAAAACTGCTGAATATTAAACGGTAACGAACGGATACCCCAACACTATTTCTCCTATCAAGGTTTGAACCTGAGACCTCCTCTTTAAGAGCCATATGTCTCTCTACCAAGTGGGCTACCCCACATTGGTTGTATCCCTTCAAAGTTGTTTAGCCTCAACAATCCCTCCATGGACACAAGGCTATATGGATCACCCGTGCGAGTAAAATGTTCAAATCGAAATAAGCATTCAAAAGGCTCGTTTATAGCAAATTAGATCATTTATATCGAGGATCGATAATTCAAACTTCGGAGGTTGTCTCTACTTGACATTGTTGTAAATGTAAAATCTTGTTATGCATTAAAGAATCTATAAAGAGACCTATGCCTGGGATCCAAGTTCCAACTTTAGGGTGTGGTTGATAACATCAGATGTTGGACCAACAAACTGAACAGGGCCTGCGAAAGAAAATATGTTGAGTTGACCCAAAAGCACATTTTGCTAGAAAAACTGCACATATAGCCAAATTGACTAAGCATATCATTAAAATAGCGTTGACTCTTCATTTTATCAATTTGACCCAAATATCCTATCAATATAACCCACGTGTATAAGATACCCATTTTTACGCTAATTATGACACGTGTCAATCATCGCGCAAAAGTAGTAGAAATTTAAGCCAAAGTCTGATCAATGTGTTGCGTAAAAGTGGTTCTCCACGTGTCGAGTTAGGGGCGCAGCATAGTGGGGGCGGCCGACCCCCCCAAACTTTTCGCTCAGTAGTGGAGAGTATGTAGTTTTCCTATAGAATTTTTTGGATATATACGTTTTCGACCCCCCGGTTTTATAGAATTTTTTGGGTATATACGTTTTCGACCCCCCGGTCGGAAATCTCAAGCTTCGCCACTGTGTTGAGTAATGATAAGGTTTCCTTTGATTAAAAGGTTTTGTAATGGTAAAATTGATAAATTTTGAAGAGAAAATGTAATCAAAATACCTTTTCAATTTCTCCCAATTTTACGATAAATATTAAATAGTCAGCGTGTATATATATTATTACATTACAATCTAATCAACAATGAATAGGTTTGCTGAATGTACCTGGATTGATGTAGCGGTTCTTTAGAGACCATTCCTCGCGCATAGACGAGAATTTTTTGAAAGGAGCACCTGATACAAGCGAAATGTAGATATGAATATTATAATTATACGTTTAAAAGAATTGTGGCATGGTTTTTACCTTGGAGTTCCACCATTGCTTTCTTGATGACAGGCTTAAACTTGCCTGCAAAAATGTTTGATTTAATTAATATGCATTCATCATATGAAGCATGAAAACATGATCATACCGTGTCTCCTCTCCACATCCATTAAAGACGTCAATGCTGTTCCACCTATTGTCCAATCTTTGACAGGAGCTCCTAAATTTGCCACCTGAAGCCAACCATAACCATGAGCATTAGCGGATTAGCAAGCATGGTATGTTTTGTTATCTGAAAGAAGAAAAAGATGAAATGCCAACTGAGGAAATCAATCCTGTCTTCCCAGCATGAAGCAGAGCTGCAGCACCATAACCCAAAGCATAGCAGTAGTTCGAGTCAAAATTCGATGGTAAACCACACCTGCCTTCATAACTGCACTAGCACACTGTTTTTCAGGAGCTTCTTCTTTTAATTATCTATCTACATAGATCTGGGTATTGACAGTTTTTATGACAAACCATGAGCCAAGCGTTAGTAACGGCTTTTGGCCATTGTAAACAAAAACCAAGCCGTCGAAATTTGAAACCATAACAATTAACAAGCAAACAGTTTTACTTCGGCTTGGGAGTACAAGATGGAGCATTGGTTGCTGATTACTTCAAAATTTAATCCAATAACTGATAATTTGTTATGTGGGTTGTGGCTTAGAAGAGAGGAGATAAAATTAAAGAAAGCGAGAGAAACCTTTACCTTTTTCATTTGAACACTATGTATAAGTGTTTATCAACATAATAGAGACATTCTTTTCAGAACTAAAAAAATGTTGAGAACCACAACCACATAAATATACTTGTAGGTGGTTCTTTGAATGTGATATATTACGTTTTCTCTCTGCCACTATGATTACATGAGTATAAGAAAATATTGCTTACCCGAAAAAGTGTGGCTGCCCTTTAAAATCCTTGTTATATTTACCCTGCTTTTTCCTGTTCTCTAGTTCAACTTCCACCATTTGAATGAGCATCTTTTCGGTTTCGATTTTGGAGACCTATCACCAAAAAATAATGAACCAAACCCGTTCTGTTCTTTAGAATCAATTTGTACCTGCACATTTCCATGAGGGTCTCTTTCTAGCAGCAGTTGTTCCCGAATTGCTTTTGGTAATATCTCAAAGAGCTCACGCGACTGGCTCCTAAGTTTCTTCTTCCATGATCCTCCTTGATCAATAACATCATGGGCTATAATTTCATTAAGCTCTGCCATAAGTTGTTGTACCTGCGTAACATTCATGATCCGGTTAAGACAGACTAATTTCACTTGATATTTGTATTACTATATATGTGTGTGTGCGCATGCTTTTTTTGGAGTCTCTGGTGCTGTTTGTTTTTTGTTAAAAGAGCTTCAGAACCACTTTTGTCTCCACCAAGCAGACCACGCGCAGACATAATGGTCTGCAGCTTGTTTGTTTTTCAGAAGACAATTCATTAAAAAACCTCTTCAGTGGCTCTTCCTCGCGCAGATCCTATCTTACCTCTTCACATACTTCTTCAACCTCTTCCAAACACAACTCTCTCAAAACCCTAGTTCCCTTCTCCATTCCACAGCCGACCTCCCCTGCTCCTCCACCTCCAGCCGCCGACCTCCCCTGCTCCTCCACCTCTCCCCGCAGTCGTTCTCCACCGCCGAGCACCACCCCCTTCCACAGCCGCAGCCCCCGTCGTTCTCCACCCCATCTGAACCTCTCCAGCAGTCGTGCTCCACCCCCTGGTCCAGCGCAGCCCTCGATCTCCACCCCCTCCACCGCCGCAGACCTTGTATCTCCACTCCTCCTCCAACATCTAAGGTAATTTCATTGTAATAGTTTGTGTAGTTTTATGACTGGTAATCGATAGTAATGGTAATTGGTGCTACTTATTTGACAGATAATCATGTCTTTATTAATGATTTTAGCTCTTGCCGTTAGTTTTTGTTATGTACCTACTTTAATAGTAATGGTAATTGGAGCTACTTATTTAAACTATTTATGTTGTATAGAACTATAAGTTGATTGAAGAAATGGATGAACGCCTGTTTGTAACTGATGAACTAGTAATGGTAAATGTTAGTTTGAAAATATTCGTTCCGCAAACACATTTTGTAACTGATGAACGCCTGTTTGTAAGTTCATTGAATGAATTGAGAGATTACTATGAATATTATTTAAGTATTGTATAACTATTATTTAAGTTTGAATGTTGAAAAACTCTTTTAAGTTTAATAAATCAGTTTATTTATATTTCAGTTTATTTCAGCAGTTTGCAGAAGTAAAAAAACAAACAGTCTTCTTCTTGCAGACTGCAGACATTTGGTCCAGCACTTCTGCTACAGATGTCTGCAGATGTGGTCCGCAGACTGTAGACGTTTTACATCAGAAAAAACAAACAGCACCTCTGTATCTCATCGGATAGAGGTAAGGTTTACCCCCATAGCCTACCAAAGAATGAGATTTTACTTGTGTTTTACCTCTGGAATGAAATCAATCAGGCCTTCTGGTATGAGGATGATACCGTAATTGTAACCAGCATCTGCGCGTTTGCAGATTATATTTGTTATATAATCTGTGACACTCTTCAGAGTCTGCTTTTTGGCGGCAACCTGAATTAAACATCAACTTTTTTATTAGAAATTTAAATTACAGATAACATAAGATAAGGATAAAGGGATACCTCTTCTCCAATGATTGATATGTTTGGGTGGGTCTGCAGTGCACACTCCAGAGTTATGTGTGATGCAGCACGGCCCATTAACCTTACAACTGCAGTTTAAGTTACAATTTGGAAGAAGCAAACAATTGTAATCTGTCAAGAAAGAGATGTAAAACTATTTGCACGAATGTGTGAGTGAATCATGCACACTTACAGTGGTAATATTTTCCAGTGGAACGTGCATCCACCATCAAATTTCCAATCATTTCTGAATATATCTGCATGTCATAGAATGAACACCTTGCTGAAAATAGATCTAGCTGCATAATATCCCTTCCTTCCATGAGTAAATTAAATTACCTTGCACGCAGTGTCAAACCCAAAACTTATTGGAACTTGTTTGCACTTCAAGTCACCATCAATGGTTTTTGGGCATCCAATAACCCGAGTTTTCAAGCCATTAGCCCTTGAATGAAATCGAAATTAAATTATGTTTGCTGATGTGACTTAAGGCAAGAAACAAAATATAACAGACCTAAAGTTTTCGGCTAGCAGGCAAGCATTTGTATTTGAGTCATCACCACCAATGACTACAATTCCATCCAAATCAAGCATCTTGGCTGTTTCCCGAGCTTGGTGAAACTATATATAGAATCTCGTTAACAAACCAAACCAAACCAAACCTATGGTAATAATATAATATATATTAAATCAAGGCATTGGAAATACCTGCTGAGGTGTTTCAATCTTGTCTCTTCCAGTACAGATCATATCAAAGCCACCCTAGATGATGATGATGATGATGATGCAGTTAGGGAATTACAAAAAAAAGAAAGTGTTAAGAAGAATTGTATTATGGATGCAAGATTACCTGATTTCTGTAAGGATAGACAAACTCATGAGTCAAGATAAGATATTTAGAGTTATAAATCCCAGCAGGGCCACCTTGAAAGCCATAAATAGTGCTGCCTTGAGTCCGATTCTGTAAATAGTCTGTAATAGGATAGGATAGGAAAATGGTGATGAATAAGTTAGAGGTGATAATGAAACATGCTGTATTGAAATAATACCGAAAATTCCAGCAATGACATTGTGTCCACCAGGAGCCTGTCCTCCGGATAGAAGAATAGCAATGTTTAGAGGCTTGTTTGGTAATGAGGCGCCTCCTGCTCCTGCTTTGAAGGATACTGATGGCTGGCCAAAAAGGTTTGGAAAGAGCTTTGCGATTTCATCTGGATTGGCGGCGGCAGAGGTGTTGGGGCCATCGACGACATGAAATGAAGAAGAAGATGAAGAAGATTTGAGCAGGGAGGGAAGAGGAATGGGGACTCCAAGGCGGCTACTCTCAACCTCACTGTAGACACAGGCCGACCGCCCAGTTTTCATCATCAACGCCGATCACAATCATGCACGTTCCTTCCTTTTTTTAGATGTATATATTTTACCCTTTCTCTCTATTTTCACCCAAACCCTTGTTTTCATTCACTTTTTACACTTGGACCGATATTCCCTCCCTCCAACCATTTTAAGGAGATTTGTACCTCTCGTAAGAATTATCAACTTTACTAGGGCTCTAAACGAACCGAACGAACACGAACAACAAGGCCATGTTCGTGTTCATTCGTTAAGAAACAAGCTTGTTCATGAACTGTTTACGAACGCTTATCGAACGAGATTTCTTGTTCGTGTTCGTTCATTAAGGAAACGAACATGCCCGTGAACTGTTTACGAACACTTACCATATGCTAATGAACTCTAACAAATGTTCATGAACATAAATGAACACAAACGACGCTTAGGGGAGGCGTGGTGGAGGAAGTATAATGAGTGATAAGTGAATTCAACGAGTGATAAAAAAAAACTCCCACCACCACCTTAAGTTTATAACGCGTGGAAGAAGCACGCGTGAGAAAATTAACGGCGTGATGAATTGATTTTGTGTGAGGAATTGTTGGTTGGGGGGAAATTGTTGGGTGTGGTGGTGAGTGATGACCATTGCCACCAAAAAAGATTGTGAGTGATGGAAAAATGGTTGATGACATGGCGAAACATGATTGGATATGTGAGTGATAGAATTCTATCACTAGTGACCACTCCCTCCCCCCTTATGAACACAATATTCATTTTAGAATAAAATCTGCATTTTCATCACAAACATCACGAAGAATCCACAAAAAATAAATAAACACTTAACATAATTATCCGAACAGAGTTGGCGTGATTATCAAAAACATGATAAACACAAAATTAAGAGTTTGTTAAGCCTTAACACAAACTAAAATTGAAATAGTGAAATGAGGGATGTTGTGAGAGGCATATAAGATAACTAGGGTTTCAAAATTATAAAAACTAGAAATAATAAAATAAAACAAAATATAACATATAAAAACCTTTAACGAACTAACACAAATAAATATTAACAAGCAAACATAAATGAACTCATTACCGAACGCTCACGAACATAAACGAACATATTACCGACCGTTCACAAACATAAACGAACGAACGCAACCTCTGTTCATGTTCGTTCGTTTAACTTAAAGAACGAAATTTCTTGTTCGTGTTCGTTCATTGACTAAACGAATGAACATAAACGAACTTTCCGCCGAACGGTTCACAAACTGTTCGCTGAACGTTCGGTTCGTTTACAGCCCTAGTTATACATCTTGTTTACTGTTTACTTGTACAACTATCATCACCAACGAGACATTAACAAGTGTCTTCATTTAACAAGTAAACTAGTCATGGTTAAAAATGGAATTTTTGGAAGTGTATGTGTGTATATGTTGGTACCCAAGAGAAGATGAAAAGACGGCGGCAACTAGATGACCAGCGTAGAAAGAAGATGAGCGATGGTATGGTGAAGACGGTGACTGCGCTTATAACATGAGACACGACGAAGACTGTGACTAGGGTTACAACGACACATACGACGAAGACTGTAACTGAGATTACTACGGGAGATACGACGATTATCAAAGAGAGGAGCCATGGAAGATTGCGAGATACAAAGGCATGCGTCCTTTTGTAACACCTCAGAAATTTATATCAAATAATATGGCAACACATGTCAAATCAACTCTCATATATACCAAGTTATTTGGACATGGAGGGTAATACGATGATGCCTAGGAGGGGATTATATTCAACGTCTGGTCCTTCGATCTTGGATGGCTTGTCCAAGATTTCTAAACCTGTGGGAGAGCAGCCGGTGAAGTTTCCTACATTTGCTGATTTTAAAACACTGTCCCATGCAAACCCTAGTAAAGGAACTGAGGTGCATGAGGAAGACAAACTGAATATGCGAACTGATGAGGGTAATGAGACCAGACCACCGATTACTTTTGCTAAGGTAGTATAGGCACAAAAAGAGGGAGTGAAAATAAGTTTCAGGCGTATGGAGTCGACGGATACCGTGGCGGGTGTGGATGTTGTTATTCCTGTATCTTTTGTCAAAGAAGTACATGATAGATTCGAGAATACGTTATATGGTTACTTCTTGGGGAAGCGGCAAGCATATCCTGTGGTAGACTATTATGTGAAGAATAATTAGGCAAAATATGGATTAGCGAGGATGATGATGAATGCAAAGGGTTTTTTCTTCTTTAAGTTCAAAATGAAGAAGGGGATGGAGCAATTGATGGAGGATGGTCCTTGGACGATTAGGAATGTTCCTATCATTCTTAGAGAGTGGTCTCCGTCGGCCACATTAATGAAAGAGGAAATCACTGAGATCCCAGTATGGGTGAAAATGCATGATGTGCCACTTCCGGCGTTTACTGAGGATGGGTTGAGCCTGTTAGCGTCTAAGATAGGAGTGCCAAAAATGGTAGATTCGTATACGGCATCGATGTGTTCAGAATCTTGGGGAAGAAGCAGCTTTGCAAGGGCCCTTATTGAAGTTCATGCTGATATAGAATTAAAACGAAGTGTAATGGTTGCAGTCCCATCAATGGAAGGTAATGGGTACTCTAAAGCTGAGGTGAAAATTGAGTATGATTGGGAGCCGTTAAGATGTCCAACTTGTTGTGTCTATGGACATGATACTAATTCATGCCCAAAGAAACCGAAACCTACGGCCAATGATGATGCTAATTAGAAGAATGATGAATTTCAAGATGTGAAAGGAAAAAATAAGAAAGGGGGCAACCGAGTTTTCATGTTAAAAATCAGAAGCAAAAAATGATATATAGACCGGTTGTAAAAAACAAGTCTGAAGGGGAGAGACCTACTTCCTCTCGGGTTGCTGTGTCCAATTCGTTTGATGTTCTTCAGGAGGATGATGCGAGTAACCTAGAGGATATCCGGGAGGATTGTACGAGGAAGAAAATAAATGGTGCGCCAATAGGAAATACAGATGGGGAAGAGGAGGTAATCGATGATGGAGTTGCTGTGTGTAACAACCCGACTTTTAAAGTCAAAGTACAAGTCAAATTCAAAGTCAAAGTCAAATTCAAAGGAAGAATAGATTGCTATTCAGATCTGACATGTCTTACTTGATTATTGTCACACCCCAACCGATGGCGGAAACATCAGGGCGCGGCACTAAGCGAAACAGATTGTCCAAGAGAAATTCCATAACAACTAAATTACTGGATAGTTAATATTATGTACCATACCATAATCCATCAAGTAAATCAATTATTACAGACATAGATATCCCTAGGCAAATCATTGTTCCGACAACTCAAATTAAATAAATAAATTGTCTTTGTTTCTAGACTCTCACTCCTACTTGATTCCACAAAAGCAGGTAAAGCACGGCATCCTAAGCACCTGTCACATACGTTAAAATAGAGGTTAATACACATAGTGTAAAGGTGAGCATACAAGTTTAATAGTATAATAGAGTTCGAAATCGTTTACGCATAACCAGCATGTTGTGACAACAGGTAATTAACGGCTTCAAATTACGTGATTAACAAATGTTTAGGCGATAAAAAATAGTGTTTAAGACACGAATTATCTTAATTAGGCTATTGGAATGCCTAGGAACGCTTATCACACGTTACAGTGCGCGTATGGTGATTTCTAGAGAAATCTTCTGAATGATAAACGAAAACGAACTGATACCGTACAAAATACTGACCACGCTGACAAATACAAGGTTTATGCGTATAACTTATACTTATGAATGTGGTCTTGTGAAAATATCATGCTTTCGAACAGCACAAAACGCAAACGTGAACGAAAAACGCGGAAACAGTAACGCACCGACAAACAACGACGAAACGGAAGCACCAGACTCGAATTTCGTCTCGATATTAATATTTTGATATATTTAGCTTCGTTTTTTTTTTAAATTTTATTATCCGTAGTTGAAACCTGATCGAAAAACGGATTAAAACGGCGAACGACGCGTTTTACACGATTTAGCGCAACCGATGATCAAACGCGGCAAAAAAAATGACAACCTACACTATTTTAAATATTTTTGAATCAAAATTTTAGCTTACGGCATTTTTACGATGCTCGGGTTTTGATAACGGGTTCATAGGAGCTAACGGGCCACTAAAAACACGAGAAGTGGGCTTGTGGGCCCTGGGCCCAAGCCCAAGTCCACTAATGAAACCTAACTATAAAATGTTTGTGAAACCCTAAACTCCATTCTTATGTTCAGCCGCCTACTACTAATTCCCTCTCATTTTTCTCTAATCCTCATACCTTATCCAAACAAAAAGAACAGACACCTAAATTCATTCATCTCTCCAACAAACACACACAAATAAAACCCCATTCCCCCTCTCGACCTTCAACCTGTAATCACACACAAAAAAAGGAGAATCAGGTTCACCATTTGCTCCCTATCTCTCCCTCTCGATGAACATCTGGCCTAAACGCCGGCGACCGGAGCAACTCCGGCGACGGTTTCCCTCACCGGCAACCACCCTTCACACCCAAACCATTCCAGCTACTCACCCGCATACTCCTACCCCTCTCTGGACTCCTCTGTAAACCACACCGGAGCCGTTTAACGGCTGGTGTCCGGTGATGGTTAATCGGCAAGCCGACACCCTCCACACCCACCAATCTTGAAGAAATAGAAAACCGGAGAGAGAGAGAGAGAGAGACAGACAGACAGAATGAGAATGAAAGGGGAGCACGGCGGCGGCAGTGGAGCCGACGACAGCGACGAAGGCAGTAGCGGCGGTGACAGTGGTTTTGTGACGGGTTAGGATTTCTCACTCCGGTAAGAATCGACCATTTTTTTCCGTCTCCTTTTCTTTTTCTTGTGATCATGATGAATGAGAACTTCTGCTAATTGAAGATGTTGATGATGGTTATGCAGACAGTGGATGGCTGTAGTGGTGATTATATTCATATTTGACAACGGTTCATGTTTCGGGTTCGATTTCAAGTAGACACGGTCAGAATCGGGGTCTCGGTCAAGCGGTCAACGGCTCAGATGTTTAAGATTTGGGTTCAGATTCAAGTGTGGTTTGGATTCGTTCGGTTAATCGGGTCAAAGATGGTGTTCGGTCAACGGGTCAAATGCAGTCAACACTAGGTTGACTGAGTCAAACCCGAGTCAACTCGGGTCAACACAGGTTCAGTTCGAGTCAACAGTCAGATTTGGTTCGAATCGGTCAACTGGTTTCGGTTCGGGTTTTCGGGTCAACACGTCAACCGGTCAAACCTCAGACAACGACAGTCAACTATCGGGTCAAACACGGTCAACTCTGGACCCGGTAAAGTTTTAACGATGCGTTAAACTTTTTTTTGGGTAAAAGGTTACCCCGGTGATTTTATATATTCACAAACAAACAAAACAAGTAGTGTAGAGAGCCTACACTAGTTCAATCAAGAGGCATACCTCAAGAAAGTTAACCACGCAAAAACAAAGAAACAAATACAAGATAACCAAATCAACCCACTAGTCTAACGAACTAGAAAAACTCTAACTCAAAACTCTAATCAGCCACCTTCGTATCCATCATCACGAATATCCCATTCCTGCAACAGCCTTGCCACTCCATCAGTTCTCTTCAGCCGAAGTCCCATGATTTTATACCGAACCGTATCCAATATTACTTGACATAAGTGCTCCGGTGGTCTCAACTGGTTCTTGAATAATCTAGTGTTCCTTTCTTGCCAAATAAAATAAGCTGTAGCCGCTACTAAAATCCTGCTAACATACATACCGGCCGATTTAGATTTTACACGCAACATAAGCCATTCCACCACATCATCCCACTTTGGATTCACATCTTCCATACCCACTTTTCGTCTAACCGTATTCCATATCTTCGATGAGTACTTGCACTCAAAAAATAAGTGATGGTGAGAATCATGATTTTCATAACAAAGCAAGCAACACATCATATTCATATTCTTCCTGCGAGAGAGATCCCACTGTAAAATAATATCTTGGGTTAACAATTTCTTCCTCATAATCAGCCACATAAGAAACGCATGCCTTGGAATACATTTAGCACACCAAACTAAGCTGCTCCAATCCACTTCTGCTTCAGTATATCGAACCGTTTGCCACATATTCGAAGCCGATACCTCCACCATCAGATTTCCATCCTTCCATTGGACTTTATCTCTTTTATTATGGCTTAACTGGATCTGATCAAGCTGTATAAGGACCGGATAAATATCACGCCACGCAGCTGGCCATAACCACTCCCCATCATCATAAATGTCCGCAACCGAATCCTCCAATCTAAAACCTGCATTTGTTATTCTCCTAGGAGTAATGAAATTACCTAGAGGCCCTACATCGGACCACGAATCATACCAGGATGAAGTCATTCTCCCGTCCCCAATTTGAACCCTGAAATGATCCCTCATCAATGGCCTTAGCTGAAGAAGCTTTCGCCAACTCCAAC
The DNA here is from genome assembly GCA_030545235.1 of Helianthus tuberosus. Taxonomy (NCBI): domain Eukaryota; kingdom Viridiplantae; phylum Streptophyta; class Magnoliopsida; order Asterales; family Asteraceae; genus Helianthus; species Helianthus tuberosus. The sequence continues at coordinate 105,997,690 of CM060424.1, read as the reverse complement.
AACAATTAGCAGGCATTTTACATACCCAAAAGCTCTTGCCTTTCAACCTGTAATCATGCACCCAGTCAACCCAAAGCGATTTGCGTTTTGTGATAATACTCCATATATGAGTTGCCATAAGAGCCTTATTGACATCAGCAATCCGTCTAATACCCAGACCTCCTTCAAATTTAGGAAGACAAACAGATTTCCAAGAAACCTTTGCCTTCCCTCTATGAAACGAAACATCCTGCGTCCATAAAAAATTCCTCATTCTCGCCTCCAAATCATGAACCACCCGAGTTGGCAAAATAAACACTGAAGCCCAATAAATATGCATCGAAGAAAGAACTGACAGCACTAACTGTAATCTCCCTGCGAATGAAAGCATTTTATTCCTCCAATTCATAATACGCTTCTCCAATTTCTCCACTAGGATACTACAATCCTTGTAAAGAAGTCTCGTAGATATTAAAGGAACACCCAAATATTTAACCGGTAACAAGCCCTCCATAAACGGCATCACACTCAGAATCGCATTCTTCACATTACTAGCAACATTACAAAAGAAAATTGTGCTCTTCTGGATACTAGGAACCAAACCTGACATTTTAGTGAATTTAGATAGCGAAGACATAATGCACTTGGCTGATTGAATATCTCCTCTAGAAAAAATAAACAGGTCATCTGCAAAGCAAAGATTAATAATTTGCTGACGTTCACATCTGTTATGAAATCTGAATGAAGAATCAATAGAAGTCTCGCGTTTCAAAATAGCCGTCAGAAGAAAGTCCGGGGAACCCTATGCTCTCTCTCCTATAGGCGATTCTCTTGTTCTTCCATGAATCCTATGTTTTTCTTCGTGATCTTGTGTATAACAGTCTGTGATTAGAGGTTTGATATTTCAAATCTCTATAACGAACTAGTTAGCACTAGGGATCGATCTTGAACTAGGATTTTTCGTTTGTTTTCTCAAAATCGCTGCCTTAGATTTGATTCAGGAACCCTAATTTATTAAACTGGTAGTCATTGATTGCGGTTAACTGAGATTAATTTAGCTAGATTGATGCTCAGGTTTAATCGATCAAGGGTTCAGGTTTCGAACTAGGGTTTATAGGATTAGGGTTTTGTTTTTCTTTTGTTCTTGGGTGCTGCGGATTTAGGGTTTGGTTTTCTTGTGCATGCTTCTAGATTCACGTGAGAGTTGTCTGCTTAAGTATGGATGAACGTTCAAAACTTGGAGATAATCCCAAAGATGATCGGGGTAAACCTCCATTGCCGTTTAAAGGATTGGCTAGTCGGGTGGTGAGTATTGATGGGAACCCAATGCTTCCGAGGAGGGGGGTAGTGCAAACGGATCCAAAACGAATTAATGTCATAGACGAGCTTCAAAAGATTACAGTTCCGGTACAATTGCCACCGGAATTTTATGATTTGGAAAATAAATCGGCCGGAAATCAAGAGGTTCAGGGTCTGTATGCGGATCAGAGTAGTTCATCTAAACCCATGTCTTATGCGGAATCGCTTGCAAACAATAAAAATAAGGTAAATTTTCGTTCTTTTGCAAATTCGGATGTGCATGAAGGATGTGATGTTGTCCTCCCTAGGGAGTCGGTTCGGGTGGTTCGAGATAAGCTAGCAAATACATTATATGGGTATTTTTTAGGGGATCGACTGGCGTTTCCAGTGGTAGATTACTATGTTAAGAATAATTGGAAGAAGTATGGATTGGAAAAGACAATGATGAATGCAAATGGCTTTTTCTTTTTCAAGTTTAAGGATGAAACTGGTATGTTGAATGTGATTAAGGATGGTCCTTGGATAATAAGATCGCAGCCGATGTTTATTAATACCTGGACTCCAACGACAAAACTGGAAAAGAAAGAGGTTAAGACGATTCAAGTTTGGGTTAAAATTCATGACGTTCCTTTAGCCGCTTACACAGAAGATGGTCTCAGTTTAATTGCTACGACAATTGGGGTACCGAAGATGCTAGATTCTTTCACTTCGTCGATGTGCATGGATGTTTGGGGCAGAAGTAGCTATGCAAGAGCATTAATAGAAGTATCGGCTGAAAAGGAGTTACGTGAAGAGATTAAAATGGCAATCCCAGAGCCTGAGGGAGAAGGCTTTATGAAAGAAACAATGTACGTGGAGTACGAATGGAGTCCGCATAGGTGTGCAACATGTTGTGTATTTGGTCATTCCGTGGAGACATGTCCAAAACAGCCCATGAAACTGAGGAAACCTGTGCAGGAGGATCATAACCGGAATATCCATAAGTAGCCAGTTAAGAGAGTTCCGACTATGGATCAAGATGGATATATAGGTGTGTATGGAAAGAAGGCAGCAAAAAGGGTTGGAGTTCCTGTAAACAAACAAAAGCCAAAGTTTGAGTATCGGCCGGTGGGTCAAAAACCGAGGGGCGATAATAATCGAGGTTCATCATCTAACGTTGTAAAATCTTCTAATCCTTTTGATATTCTAAATGATGTGGATGCTGATACGGGTGAGAAAAAAAAGGGTTCTGGTTTGGAAAATGAGGATCAAGATGATGATGAGGTAGAGGAGGTGTACAATGAAATGGATGAATTCATGACACGCGGGTCAGAAAATCGGAAGAACAACACAGGGGCAAGCACTCCTGATCAACCGGTTCTCAATGATTAGTCTAGCGGCATGGAATATAAGGGGGTTGAACCGCCCCCGGAAACAAAAGGAGGTTCGGCAGGTGGTGAAGGATAACAATTTAAATTTTTGTGCTATTCTTGAGTCTCACGTTGATGTAGCTAATCTGGTGAATTGTTATCCTTCACCACCTGCCGAACCTCCTTTTGTTTCCGGGGGCGGTTCAACCCCCTTATATTCCATGCCGCTAGACTAATCATTGAGAACCGGTTGATCAGGAGTGCTTGCCCCTGTGTTGTTCTTCCGATTTTCTGACCCGCGTGTCATGAATTCATCCATTTCATTGTACACCTCCTCTACCTCATCATCATCTTGATCCTCATTTTCCAAACCAGAACCCTTTTTTTTCTCACCCGTATCAGCATCCACATCATTTAGAATATCAAAAGGATTAGAAGATTTTACAACGTTAGATGATGAACCTCGATTATTATCGCCCCTCGGTTTTTGACCCACCGGCCGATACTCAAACTTTGGCTTTTGTTTGTTTACAGGAACTCCAACCCTTTTTGCTGCCTTCTTTCCATACACACCTATATATCCATCTTGATCCATAGTCGGAACTCTCTTAACTGGCTACTTATGGATATTCCGGTTATGATCCTCCTGCACAGGTTTCCTCAGTTTCATGGGCTGTTTTGGACATGTCTCCACGGAATGACCAAATACACAACATGTTGCACACCTATGCGGACTCCATTCGTACTCCACGTACATTGTTTCTTTCATAAAGCCTTCTCCCTCAGGCTCTGGGATTGCCATTTTAATCTCTTCACGTAACTCCTTTTCAGCCGATACTTCTATTAATGCTCTTGCATAGCTACTTCTGCCCCAAACATCCATGCACATCGACGAAGTGAAAGAATCTAGCATCTTCGGTACCCCAATTGTCGTAGCAATTAAACTGAGACCATCTTCTGTGTAAGCGGCTAAAGGAACGTCATGAATTTTAACCCAAACTTGAATCGTCTTAACCTCTTTCTTTTCCAGTTTTGTCGTTGGAGTCCAGGTATTAATAAACATCGGCTGCGATCTTATTATCCAAGGACCATCCTTAATCACATTCAACATACCAGTTTCATCCTTAAACTTGAAAAAGAAAAAGCCATTTGCATTCATCATTGTCTTTTCCAATCCATACTTCTTCCAATTATTCTTAACATAGTAATCTACCACTGGAAACGCCAGTCGATCCCCTAAAAAATACCCATATAATGTATTTGCTAGCTTATCTCGAACCACCCGAACCGACTCCCTAGGGAGGACAACATCACATCCTTCATGCACATCCGAATTTGCAAAAGAACGAAAATTTACCTTATTTTTATTGTTTGCAAGCGATTCCGCATAAGACATGGGTTTAGATGAACTACTCTGATCCGCATACAGACCCTGAACCTCTTGATTTCCGGCCGATTTATTTTCCAAATCATAAAATTCCGGTGGCAATTGTACCGGAACTGTAATCTTTTGAAGCTCGTCTATGACATTAATTCGTTTTGGATCCGTTTGCACTACCCCCCTCCTCGGAAGCATTGGGTTCCCATCAATACTCACCACCCGACTAGCCAATCCTTTAAACGGCAATGGAGGTTTACCCCGATCATCTTTGGGATTATCTCCAAGTTTTGAACGTTCATCCATACTTAAGCAGACAACTCTCACGTGAATCTAGAAGCATGCACAAGAAAACCAAACCCTAAATCCGCAGCACCCAAGAACAAAAGAAAAACAAAACCCTAATCCTATAAACCCTAGTTCGAAACCTGAACCCTTGATCGATTAAACCTGAGCATCAATCTAGCTAAATTAATCTCAGTTAACCGCAATCAATGACTACCAGTTTAATAAATTAGGGTTCCTGAATCAAATCTAAGGCAGCGATTTTGAGAAAACAAACGAAAAATCCTAGTTCAAGATCGATCCCTAGTGCTAACTAGTTCGTTATAGAGATTTGAAATATCAAACCTCTAATCACAGACTGTTATACACAAGATCACGAAGAAAAACATAGGATTCATGGAAGAACAAGAGAATCGCCTATAGGAGAGAGAGCATAGGGTTCCCCGGACTTTCTTCTGACGACTATTTTGAAACGCGAGACTTCTATTGATTCTTCATTCAGATTTCATAACAGATGTGAACGTCAGCAAATTATTAATCTTTGCTTTGCAGATGACCTGTTTATTTTTTCTAGAGGAGATATTCAATCAGCCAAGTGCATTATGTCTTCGCTATCTAAATTCACTAAAATGTCAGGTTTGGTTCCTAGTATCCAGAAGAGCACAATTTTCTTTTGTAATGTTGCTAGTAATGTGAAGAATGCGATTCTGAGTGTGATGCCGTTTATGGAGGGCTTGTTACCGGTTAAATATTTGGGTGTTCCTTTAATATCTACGAGACTTCTTTACAAGGATTGTAGTATCCTAGTGGAGAAATTGGAGAAGCGTATTATGAATTGGAGGAATAAAATGCTTTCATTCGCAGGGAGATTACAGTTAGTGCTGTCAGTTCTTTCTTCGATGCATATTTATTGGGCTTCAGTGTTTATTTTGCCAACTCGGGTGGTTCATGATTTGGAGGCGAGAATGAGGAATTTTTTATGGACGCAGGATGTTTCGTTTCATAGAGGGAAGGCAAAGGTTTCTTGGAAATCTGTTTGTCTTCCTAAATTTGAAGGAGGTCTGGGTATTAGACGGATTGCTGATGTCAATAAGGCTCTTATGGCAACTCATATATGGAGTATTATCACAAAACGCAAATCGCTTTGGGTTGACTGGGTGCATGATTACAGGTTGAAAGGCAAGAGCTTTTGGGTATGTAAAATGCCTGCTAATTGTTGTTGGAGTTGGCGAAAGCTTCTTCAGCTAAGGCCATTGATGAGGGATCATTTCAGGGTTCAAATTGGGGACGGGAGAATGACTTCATCCTGGTATGATTCGTGGTCCGATGTAGGGCCTCTAGGTAATTTCATTACTCCTAGGAGAATAACAAATGCAGGTTTTAGATTGGAGGATTCGGTTGCGGACATTTATGATGATGGGGAGTGGTTATGGCCAGCTGCGTGGCGTGATATTTATCCGGTCCTTATACAGCTTGATCAGATCCAGTTAAGCCATAATAAAAGAGATAAAGTCCAATGGAAGGATGGAAATCTGATGGTGGAGGTATCGGCTTCGAATATGTGGCAAACGGTTCGATATACTGAAGCAGAAGTGGATTGGAGCAGCTTAGTTTGGTGTGCTAAATGTATTCCAAGGCATGCGTTTCTTATGTGGCTGATTATGAGGAAGAAATTGTTAACCCAAGATATTATTTTACAGTGGGATCTCTCTCGCAGGAAGAATATGAATATGATGTGTTGCTTGCTTTGTTATGAAAATCATGATTCTCACCATCACTTATTTTTTGAGTGCAAGTACTCATCGAAGATATGGAATACGGTTAGACGAAAAGTGGGTATGGAAGATGTGAATCCAAAGTGGGATGATGTGGTGGAATGGCTTATGTTGCGTGTAAAATCTAAATCGGCCGGTATGTATGTTAGCAGGATTTTAGTAGCGGCTACAGCTTATTTTATTTGGCAAGAAAGGAACACTAGATTATTCAAGAACCAGTTGAGACCACCGGAGCACTTATGTCAAGTAATATTGGATACGGTTCGGTATAAAATCATGGGACTTCGGCTGAAGAGAACTGATGGAGTGGCAAGGCTGTTGCAGGAATGGGATATTCGTGATGATGGATACGAAGGTGGCTGATTAGAGTTTTGAGTTAGAGTTTTTCTAGTTCGTTAGACTAGTGGGTTGATTTGGTTATCTTGTATTTGTTTCTTTGTTTTTGCGTGGTTAACTTTCTTGAGGTATGCCTCTTGATTGAACTAGTGTAGGCTCTCTACACTACTTGTTTTGTTTGTTTGTGAATATATAAAATCACCGGGGTAACCCTTTACCCAAAATAGCCGTCAGAATTTCCATAACCAAAGTGAAGAGGTAAGGGGATAACAGATCTCCTTGCCTTAGCCCACGCTTACCTCTAAAATAACCATGCATATTACCATTAACACACACTGAAAACGACGGAGTACCCACACAAGTCATAATCCAATCCACCATCCGAATATTGAATCCAAACCCTAGCAGAATTTCCTTTAAAAACTTCCATTCAACCGTGTCATACGCTTTCTGAATATCCACCTTGAATGCACATCTAGGGTGTCCCGAATTCCTATGATAATTGTGCATTAACTCTTGGGTGAGGAGAATATTGTCTGATATTTTCCTACCTGGGACAAAAGCAGATTGGTTCACATTAACAATCCCATCCAGCGCCATTTTAATGCGATCAGCAATAATCTTACTAATGCATTTATAAAGCACGTTACAACATGCAATAGGCCGATAATCCGTAACACTAGCTGGAGTAGCCGTCTTTGGGATGAGAACAAGAAGAGTATGGTTGAGCTGACGAAGCATCTTACCCGTAGAGAAAAAATCCATAATCGCCAACGACACATCATGCCCAATAATCGGCCAAGCGTTTTTAAAAAACGCTGAAGAGTACCCATCAGGCCCCGGAGCCTTATCTATACCAATCGAAAACATAGCCTTCTTCACCTCCTCTTCCGTAACTTGACGGATCATATGGTTCGCAATTTCCGGCTGCAATTTATTAGAAAACAAATCTGGAGTAGGAGATAGCGAGACATCATCCTGACAACCCAAAAAATTTTCATAATGCTGAACAAGCGCCAGTTGAACTGTATCCCCTTCATAAACAATCCCATTCACATCTTTTATAACATCAATCCGACTCCTATGATTCCTGTTTTTTAGCGATGAGTGAAAGAATGCCGTGTTCATATCCCCCGCACACAACCAGTCCACTTTAGACTTCTGTTTGAGAAACCTCTCCTCATCCAAACAAGCTTCCTGATAATCATTTGTAACTTTGGACTCTTCATTTCGAAGAGCCAAGTTTAACGGGTCTTCATCTATCTCCCGTTGAATTAAATCAAGCTTCGCCCGAAGATCAGCTACCTTTTTATGGAGATTCCCTTGCTGAAATAGAAGAGCTCGTAATGGAGATTTTAACATGCTAAGCTTCTTGACAACTCGGAATTGCTGAACTCCATCCACACTTGATTCCCAAGTATGTTGAACTATATTTTGAAATTCAGGTTTGAAAACCAAAAAGTTCGCAAACTTAAAAGATCTCCACTTAATGACACCCACTTTCGGAATTTTTAGGATGCAGGGGCAATGATCGGACAGCCTATACGAATTAAAGACAGCCACCGAGCTCGGATATTCGTCCACAAAAGCCGTATTTCCTAACACCCTATCAATTTTCTTCAATAACCCAATGCCTTCTTTCGGTTTTTGATTCCACGTAAAGTGGAATCCTGTTCTGTTGATGTCAAACACCTCAATGTCATCAATACATGCCTGAAACTCTCGCATACTTATGGAAATACCCGATGACCCAAATGAATTGTCTTCAAGATTTAATGCGGAGTTGAAATCCCCCATGATGACCCAAGGATTACTACCAACCAGCACCTTGTGCATGGACAACTGATGCCACAACTCTCTTCTAGAGACATAGTAGTTAGCCGCATACACAATGGAACAAAAGAACATTTTCTTATCAATCTTAAAGAAAATTTGGACATGCATAACCTGAGCCGTCTGATTGACCACCATAACATCAAATATATCCGGGTTCCATCCTATTATAATTCTCGTACCCTTTGTACATTGACCCCCATTAGACGTCCAATCCCAATTACGAAACACAGACTTACAAACTTTCCCCAGATTAGCTACATCAACGTGAGACTCAAGAATAGCACAAAAATTTAAATTGTTATCCTTCACCACCTGCCGAACCTCCTTTTGTTTCAGGGGGCGGTTCAACCCCCTTATATTCCATGCCGCTAGACTAATCATTGAGAACCGGTTGATCAGGAGTGCTTGCCCCTGTTGTTAGATTTTTATATAGATAGATGCGTTAAACTTTATATATAGATTCTTAGATTTTTAGTTTACGCGACCGAGCTTGACCATATTCGACTAAGTGTTGGTTTACATATTAATATACTTGACGAAAAGTTTATATATATTGTTAGATTGTCGAAAATTGATTGAATTTTGATAAATACGACAACTTTTATTGTCGGGTTATTCCGAAAACAGAGGACTATCCGTTTTCCGTTAAAAATCAAAAATACGAAACATATTTTATTCTGAAAACGACACCTTTCGAAGTTATAAGTTAAAGAAAACCGACACACATTTAAAATAAATATAATTACTTATATTTATTTCGAACACCGATATTTCTGAACGCTTTTACAAATAGATCTAATGATTATATTTATTTCAAACATCGATATTCAGAACGCTTCTTCAAATAAATATAATATTTGTATTTATTTCAAACATCGATATTTCAAAACGCTTTTATACAATAAATATAATGTTATATTTATTTCGAACGTCGTTAACTCGTATACTTTTATAAAATAAATGTAATTTTTATATTTATTCCAAATGTCAACGATTCAGAATTCTTATTTCAAACGACGGAATTCGGAATTTACATATTTCAAACATTTAGTATTCAAAAATCATATAAAACAAATATAATTATTTATAATTATTTCAATCGTCTAGAATACGAGTATGTTTACAAAATGAGTATAGTCGATTATATTCATTTCAAACGTCGAGTTTCGAATATATATATTCAGTTATTTCCATCATACGAAATCTACAACGGTATATTACCGAATCATATACGACGTTTCGAATTATGTACCATTATCGATTTACGTACTTCTATTCATGACGAATTCGTAAAATATATTTATATTTATACATACAAATATATATATATATATATATATATATATATATATATATATATATATATATCCTAATTCCTTCGGAAACTAAGTCAATTCGAGACTTAATTTTATCCCGATTTTCAACGGGATCAAATAACCATAGATTGGTTATCCTAAGTCAAAATAACAACACCTTCGTAGAGTCGTTTTCTTAACGACTCGGTAGAGCTCGGGCACGTAGTTTAGCTACGTTTAATTAGAAACTTATAATTATTCCTTGGTTAGGAATGCTTTAGTTGCACGCTAGCGAGTTCACATTCTTGGAATGACAACACGGAATCACGTTAAGCTAGCTTTGCACAGGAATGTCAAGGTGAGTTCATAACCCCCACTTTTTATGATTTTACATTTTTATAAATGTTTTCGGGGGTGGAAAGACATGCAGGTTTTTGCAAAAGAAAACACTATTTTGATGAACGAAAACACATATTTATAAACCATCTTGCAATTGAATTTCAACGAACTCGAAAGGTTTACGAAAGGTTTATACTAAACATACCGGTTTTACAGAACAAACGCGTATTTTCGCAAACGTGCATGATTTTCATGACTAGTGACGGGAATGTCCTAGTTACTACAACGGGGCTGGGTTGGTCTGCGTACGAACAACTAGACAACCCAATGGGTTCATGTCCCCCTTTTCTTTTGAAATACATATTAACTAGGGTATGATTAAGCTATGGAATGAATTCTTGGATCACGTGCGAATAGGCGCTAACTTAGGCACCATTAATCCTTTTAAGGACCATGGAACAGGGGGTAGATCTATCGGGTACGGGCGAGCCCCACTCACGGTCCTTGTGCGGCCACTTAGAGTGCTTTTGTGTCCCTGTCGAAATGAATCGACATTTAAATCGTCTACCGGGTTGAGTGCTTCCTATGTCGGCACACATATTAATGTCTTAGCTACACATTAATGATCATTAGGTTCATAGACGCTTACATACCAGCTTTCGATACTCAAAACTTTCAAATGTTTTTAACATTTATTTGACGCAAACTCATAATACATGTATTTACAAACTTTGATAACGTTTTCAACTTATGTACCAGTAAGAGGACGTGTTGGTCCTGCTTACAGAGACTCTTTTGGGCTCTACTCATTCTCTCTCGTGCAATGCACAAAGACTCTCATGGGATAGACTCACAGTTTTCATACATCATGCCGAGAAAATGATTTTTCTATATTTTCTCAACAACTTTTAAACCGGTTATCAGAAAGATTTATTTTAAATCTTTTCAAGACAAACTATGAACTCGCTCAACTTTATGTTGACTTTTCACATGTTCTTTCTCAGGTTGCATTTTCAAAACTATGGAACGGTTGGAATAGGAGAACCCATGGGAATTCGAGTACTTGGCGGCGTTCATTTTCTAGAAGTCTTAGCTTATTTGCTTCCGCTGTGCAATGAAGATACCGGTCCAGTCACGCCAAGCTCTGATATTTCAGGGTGTTACAGATTGGTATCAGAGCTATAGGTTTCAGCGAATTAGGTTTCTGTAGAGATATCTAGGCTTTAACCTCGCTTTCCTCTGGGGACTTAGATTGTTAAGAACTGAACACATACAGAACGCCTAAGACTCGAATATGGGTTCCAACCGTTGCCAAGAACAATGAGTCAACTGTTTTTGGTTTTAAACATGCACAAGAGTTGCGTTTGATACACGATACACGAAATGATTACATACAGTAAGCAAAACCTTGAGAGCTTTGATAACATGCATCTAGGACCTTTGGAGAATTCATGTCAAAATCCATTAAAGGTCGTTACATAGGAACTGCGAATATTAACTCGGGTAAACGCCATTATATTATGTCGTCTATGCTATCTTACTTACCCGAGCAGGTAACCTACGCGGAATGGAACACTAGTGAACAAGAATACATGAAACTCAAATTATACGTCAACGGATGTCAGAGCACATCACATTCTACGCAGAACGAAACGCTAGTGCACATGTATACATGAAACTTAAACTATACGTCAGCGGACGTCGAAATATATCACACACGACTTTCGAGACAAGGCCTTGGGAAAACATGATTGGGCACGATAACAACGATGCTAATCCCGGCAGCGGGAGAACCACGGACCGCAATGCGGCACTTTGCCATGTGATCCTGTAGACGACACGAATCTCGCTGAGGTACGTTAAAACAAGATTTCACAACAGTCGATACTTAGTCTGAAGAGACTCACAAGGGTTGGCGTTGTAAAGGAAGTCACACGTCTTCGCATTCCCCCTATTTCATTGATGACAAATACGCAATGTTTGACATTCCATGGTATTGTCACTTAACAACCGATCATCACACGAACTTCCAGGTAAAGTCCTCAAATTTCTTTATTGAAATTCTGATTTTTGCATATAGTGAGTAGATTTTTGCATCTCTACTCCACCTAAGGGTCATTGCATCGCGAAAATTTTATTTCATGATAGCGAACACTCATTTATTTCATTTATTGACAAATTCACACATCAAGCATGCATTGTTTGGTACGCATATGGTTAGATTGATTTGTGAAGACCATTGGAGGGCTTCACTCTAAATTGTTGTTTTATCAAAGCCCAAATATCATTTCGCTATACTCGATCTTTGCATTGTGATCTAGATGAACCGCATTATTGCAAGCGTTGACTTTTTGATATCGAGTCGACAAATTTCTTGGAAAACTCATTTTCTTTTGAGTGGGTATACATGGTTTTTCGTTGTGGCCATGTCGAAACTATCCTATTGATACATGAATTCATTGTTGGATTCTGTTTCTACCAAGTTCAATTGATTGAACTTGCTCGTAATATATATTCGATTCAAGATTCCATACGATGGATTGAGGCCATCGTATTCGAAATAATCCCAACAAGCACTTCATTTGCTTTGAACCATAACAGGCTTGTTTGGTCTTTGACTTCATTGAATCATTTCTTTGGTCACGATCACCTTGTGGTGGCGTATTTCACGAGTTGAAGCTTGCGCTAATCTCGTTGCGCACCTCATGTACGAATTTGATTAATTATTTGTTTATTGATATTAAATCCGCTTTGTTGATTTATCATATTAAAGCAATCTTAACACAATCGTGTGTTAAGATAATGGTACACAAATTTATGTCATATTTCGGTGTACCTCTTAACGGTTCTTTCAGCATCGATCAAACATTTTGTGATATTTATTGCTCTATCATTTTCGATCGAAAAACATTATTTATTTGTTTCAATATCAATTGAAAATCCTATGAGATTTGTTTTTACTTCGTTAAACCTTGCAACTGGTTTCGAAACACGGTGATACTTGTTCGATCACCGCTATTATTGAACTGTTTCATTCACTACGACACCTTGAGGCGTCGGTATAAACTTGTAGCTTGGGCTAATCATGATCGAGCGTTTCATGCAAAACACATGTGATACTTGTTCGATCACCACTATTATTGAATTGTTTCATTCACTACGACACCTTGTGGTGTCGGTATAAACTTTTAGCTTGTGCTAATCACGATCAGCTGTTTCATGCGAAACTATTTATGCTTTTCGTTTGACACATCATTTAAATAGTCTTAATGCAATTATGTATTAAGACGATGATACACCAGGTTCGGTTGTACTTCGTTTCGGTGTATCCTTGCAACATGTTGATTTTATTCAGTTAATGGTTCGAGAGTTCATAAGTCATTTTTATGATTCTATTTATTTGAGTTTGTTGAATTCGAGTTCATCTATACAACAACCAACGCAAGATTCCGTTGGTATTAAATTCTGTTGTTTAAAAAATTGGTTGCAGTTTGTGAACGTTCATTTGGAATTCCATTGGTTGAATTTCCTCTTTTGTTGAACCCGGTAAAGCTAGTCACATTGGTGATAGTATCACAACATCTCGTTCACTTGACATCGATTTATAGAACAAACTCAGTTAAACCGTTGGGTTCCTATTGATGCAAAATGTTCTTGCAATCACGTAATCTGAACAAGTTTTGGTTCGATTACACGGTCATTCACTTTGGTATAATTCGGACTTACCTAAGAACGTCGTAGCTCTAAGGGGATAACATAGTCTAAATTTCGAGGACGAAATTTCTGCAATAGAGGGAGAATGTGACAACCGGTAATTAACAGCTTCTAATTACGCAATTAACAAATGTTTAGGCGATAACAAATAGTGTTTAAGACACAAATTATCTTAATTAGGCTATTGGAATGCCTAGGAACGCTTATCATACGTTACAGTGCGCGTATGGTGATTTCTAGAGAAATCTTCCGAACGATAAACGAAAACGAACTGATACCGTACAAAATACTAACCATGCCGACAAATACAAGGTTTATGCATATAACTTATACTTATGAATGTGGTTTTGTGAAAATATCATGCTTTCGAACGGCACAAAACGCAAACGTGAACAAAAAACGCGGAAACAGTAACGCACCGACAAACAACGACGAAACGGAAGCACCAGACTCGAATTTCGTCTCGATATTAATATTTTGATATATTTAGCTTCGTTTTTTTTAAATTTTGTTATCCGTAGTTGAAACCAGATCGAAAAACGGATTAAAACGGCGAACGACGCGTTTTACGTGATTTAGCGCAACCGACGATCAAATGCGGCAAAAAAAAACGACAACCTACACTATTTTAAATATTTTTGAATCAAAATTTTAGCTTACGACATTTTTACGATGCTCGGGTTTTGATAACGGGTTCGTAGGAGCTAAGGCCCATTAAAAACACGAGAAGTGGGCTTGTGGGCCCTTGGCCCAAGCCCAAGTCCACTAATGAAACCTAACTATAAAATGTTTATGAAACCCTAAACTCCATTCTTATGTTTAGCCGCCAACTACTGATTCCCTCTCATTTTTCTCTAATCCTTATACCTTATCCAAACAAAAAGAACAGACACCTAAATTCATTCATCTCTCCAACAAACACACACAAATAAAACCCCATTCCCCCTCTCGACCTTCAACCTGTAATCACACAAAAAAAGGAGAATCAGGTTCATCATTTGCTCCCTATCTCTCTCTCTCCCTCTCTCCCGATGAACATCTAGCCCAAACGCCAGCGACCGGAGCAACTCCGGCGATGGTTTCCCTCACCGGCAACCACCCTCCACTCCTAAATCATTCCGGTTACTCACCCCATACTCCAACCCCTCACTGGACTCCTCTGTAAACCACGCCGAAGCCGTTTAACGCATGGTGTCTGGTGATGGTTAATCGGCAAGCCGACACCCTCCACACCCACCGATCTTGAAGAAATAGAAAACCGGAGAGAGAGAGACGGAATGAGAATGAAAGGGGAGCACGGCGGCGGCAGTGGAGCCGACGACGGCAGTAGCGACGGTGACAGTGGTTTTGTGACGGTTTAGGATTTCTCACTCCGGTAAGAATCGACCATTTTTTTTGTCTCCTTTTCTTTTTCTTGTGATCATGATGAATGAGAACTTCTGCTAATTGAAGATGTTGATGATGGTTATGCCGACAGTGGACGACTGTAGTGGTGATTATGTTCATATTTGACGACGGTTCATGTTTCGGGTTCGATTTCAAGTAGACACGGTAAGAATCGGGGTCTCGGTCAAGCGGTCAACAGCTCAGATGTTTAAGATTCGGGTTCAGATTCAAGTGTGGTTTGGATTCGTTCGGGTAATCAGGTCAAAGATGGTGTTCGGTCAATGGGTCAAACGCAGTCAACACCGGGTTGACTGAGTTAAACCCGAGTCAACTCGGGTCAACACAGGTTCAGTTCAAGTCAACGGTCAGATTTGGTTCGAATCGGTCAACTGGTTTCGGTTTGGGTTTTCGGGTCAACACGTCAACCGGTCAAACCTCAGACAATGGCAGTTAACTGTCGGGTCAAACACGGTCAACTCAGGACCCGGTAAAGTTTTAACGATGCGTTAAATTATATATATAGATTCGTAGATTTTTAGTTTACGCGACCGAGCTCGACCATATTCGACTAAGTGTTGGTTTACATATTAATATACTTGACGAAAAGTTTATATATATTGTTAGATTGTTGAAAATTGATTGAATTTTGATAAATACGACAACTTTTATTGTCGGGTTATTCAGAAAACAGAGGAAACTCTGTCCGTTTTCCGTTAAAAATCAAAAATACGAAACACATTTTATTATGAAAACGGCACCTTTCGAAGTTACATGTTAAAGAAACCCGACACACATTTAAAATAAATATAATTATTTATATTTATTTCGAACACCGATATTTCCGAACGCTTTTACAAATAAATCTAATGATTATATTTATTTCAGACATCGATATTCCGAACGCTTCTTCAAACAAATATAATATTTATATTTATTTCAAACATTGATATTTCCAAACGCTTTTATACAATAAATATAATGTTATATTTATTTCGAACGTCGTTAACTCGTATACTTTTATAAAATAAATGTAATTTTTATATTTATTCCAAATGTCAATAATTCAGAATTCTTATTTCAAACGACGAAATTCGGAATTTACATATTTCAAACGTTTAGTATTCAAAAATCATATAAAACAAATATAATTATTTATATTTATTTCAATCGTCTAGAATACAAATATGTTTACAAAATGAGTATAGTCGATTATATTCATTTCAAACGTCGAGTTTCGAATATATATATATATATATATATATATTTAGTTATTTCCATCATACGAAATCTACAACGGTATATTACCGAATCATATACGACGTTTCGAATTACGTACCATTATCGATTTACGTACTTTTATTCATGACGACTTTGTAAAATATATTTATATTTATACATATAAATATATATATATATATATATATATCCTAAATCCTTCAGAAACTAAGTCAATTCGAGACTTAGTTTTATCCCGATTATCAACGGGATCAAATAACCATAGATTGGTTATCCTAAGTCAAAATAACAACACCTTCGTAGAGTCGTTTTCTTAACGACTCGGTAGAGCTCGGGCACGTAGTTTAGCTACGTTTAATTAGAAACTTATAATTATTCCTTGGTTAGGAATGCTTTAGTTGCACGCAAGCGAGTTCACATTCTTGGAATGACATCACGGAATCACGTTAAGCTAGCTTTGAATAGGAATGTTAAGGTGAGTTCATAACCCCCACTTTTTACCGTTTTACATTTTTATAAATGTTTTCAGGGGTGGAAAGACATGCAAGTTTTTGCAAAAGAAAACACTATTTCGATGAACGAAAACACATATTTATAAACCATGTTGCAATTGAATTTCAACGAACTCGAAAGGTTTACGAAAGGTTTATACTAAACATACCGGTTTTACAAAACAAACGCGTATTTTCGCAAACGTGCATGATTTTCATGACTAGTGACGGGAATGTCCTAGTTACTACAACAGGACTGGGTTGGTCTGCGTACGAACAACGAGACAACCCAATGGGTTCATGTCCCCCTTTTCTTTTGAAATACATATTAACTAGGGTATGATTAAGCTATGGAATGAATTCTTGGATCACGTGCGAATAGGCACTAACTAAGGCACCATTAATCCTTTTAATGACCACGAAACAGGGGGTAGATCTATCGGGTACGGGCGAGCCCCACTCACGGTCCTTGTGCGGCAACTTAGAGTGCTTTTGTGTCCCTGTCGAAGTGAATCGACACTTAAATCGTCTGCCAGGTTGAGTGCTTCCTATGTCGGCACACATGTTAATGTCTTAGATACACATTAATGATCATTAGGTTCATAGACGCTTACATACCAGCTTTCGATACTCAAAACTTTCAAATGTTTTTAACATTTATTTGACGCAAATTCATAATACATGTATTTACAAACTTTGATAACGTTTTCAACTTATGTACCAGTAAGAGGACGTGTTGGTCCTGCTTACACAGACTCTTTTGGGCTCGGCCCATTCTCTCTCGTGCAATGCATAAAGACTCTCGTGGGATAGACTCACAGTTTTCATATATCATGCCGAGAAAATGATTTTTCTATATTTTCTCAACAACTTTTAAACCGATTATCAAAAAGATTTATTTTAAATCTTTTCAAAACAAACTATAAACTCGCTCAACTTTATGTTGACCTTTTCGCATGTTCTTTCTCAGGTTGCATTTTCAAAACTATGGAACGGTTGGCATAGGAGAACCCATGGGAATTCGAGTACTTGGCGACGTTCATTTTCTAGAAGTCTTAGGTTATTTGCTTCCGCTGTAGAATGAAGATACCGGTCCAGTCACACCAAGCTCTGATATTTCGGGGTGTGACACATGTAACATGTAGCAAAGTGAAAGCTAGTAGGTTATCGATAATGAAATATGCACAGACGTGACTGTGAGTTGTAGAATGCGCAACACATATCCCCACTGGGACATGTGAAGTAAAGCCCTTAACAACCCCTGCCCACGACAGGTGCTGAGTCCAAACTATAGTACTATTGTTGCTAAGGTGTCAGGCAACAATCACTGTGTTAACATAACATACAAGCATTCATCGAATAACACGTAGCATGCAGTAACAGTCAGCGAATAAATAGTGTTTGCATTGTGTGTCGATTGTGATTTGAATAAGTAACGTATGTAACACCCAAAAGTGCATAAAGCAAAAAGGGTTCGAGTATACTCACAAATTGTGTTTAAGTAAATAAACACTCTCTTGGATTGAAGGGAGCGCTGAGAGATTAGCCTGAACATTTAATGATAGTATAAGCAAAGAACGACACGTAAAATGTTGAAAAGAACCAAGTGTCGAGTGGTAATCCGATCGGATGACAATCCGATCGGATGGTCATTCGGTCGAATGTCAATCCGTTCGGATGGTCATCCGATCGGATGGCCATTCAGTTGGATTGACATTCGTTTTGGAAGGATGTGTTTGTGTATGATGGCTTTGAAGTTTTCATTGTAGCATTTTGAAAATAGAGATGTATCTCTACCTTTCAGGTTGATCGATCGAACGGTCGTTCGATCGGATAGTGATCCGATCGGCGAGACATTTCTAGTGAGAACAAGTTCACAGCAGGATGGTCATTCAATCGGATGGTCTTCCGATCGGATAGCAATCCGTTGGAACTGATGATCTTTGAAAATTTACAAAAATGTTTAAGTGTCGAAGTTCCAAATGTCAACCGATCGGATTGTCGTTCGATCAGATGGCAATCTGATCGGACGGCAATCTGTTCGACGTTCAGACTATTTTGAAAGTTTGAAAATGTTAAGTGTTGGAACCAAGTACAATCCGATTGGATTGTCGTTTGATCGGATGGCAATCCGATCGGATGGCAATCCGATAGGACGACAATCCGTCCCAATGAACCTGATCGTCTTGAAACTTGATTATTTTGAAAAGTTTGTGGTTTGATTGAGACGGTATGATAACGTGCTAAACAACTGGGACTTCATCAGACCCAGGTTACCCGATCGAATGGGAATCACCCAAATCCGATCAGTTAACTGTTCGTGACGGTTTTTCCCGTTCAACCCGAAATTGGTCTTTTCTTTGATAGAGATCAGATCTCAGACGGACACTTCACTAAGAAATGAGTAGAAGACCTGAACGAGCTCTGATTCTATCGGTTTTGAGTGCATTAAGTGTAAAAGAGTTGAAAGAAGGTTGGAAAAGCTTCTTTCAATCCTTTTAGCTTTGAAAATGTTTAGATCTATGCGAAAACAATGTTTAATCATGTGGAAATCCTTCAGATCTGAGTTATTCTTAGTGGAATGAGGTCAAATCTTGAAGTTCATAAGAACTCCATGATGACATCACCCTAGAACACCTCAAATCCACTGATTTCACACTTAAAAGTTAAGATTCAAAGGTGAAAATGATGAAGAAGTGTGTGTAGATGATAGATGTACAAGATTTGAGTTGAAAACTTACAAGAATCGCGATAAATCGAGAGAAATGAGGTCTGGATCGCTGGTCGAAAGAGAGAGAACTGTCACATCATTGTTGGTGATGTAACAGGGGTATTTATAAGTTTCCAAAAGAGGAAAGAGGAGTGCAAGTGTCGGATGGCACATCGATCGGACGACACTTCGATCGGACGACCATTCGATCGAACGGTCATTCGATCGAAGTGGTCCGGCGAGTTGAGTTTCGGCGTTTCGTTTCGTGTTTTGAGCGTTGCGATGCGTTTTAGCCGGTGTCGATTAAGTGATACGATAGATTAATAATAAACACACAAATACTATATCTATCATACAATCATCCTAAATAACTTGCGTTTAGCGTTTGCGATTGAGTTGCGTTGCGATTGCGTTTCGATTGATCACCACCAAACAATAAGTAAACATGCACAAGTAACACATAAATAACACACACACACGTAAAACAATATTCAGAATCTATCAATCAGGGCGGCGGATGCGATTGCGATACGATTAGCGATTAGGCGATAAAGCGATAAAACATACGATAAACATCGATTAAACCTCGATTATTAATAGTTACTCCACATAATACAACTAAAGCGATTAAATAAAAAGATTCAATTACAAGTCATTGATGTACAATCAATAGTTAAGCAAGGAGTGACAGATCGCAATTAGCAATCTTTTCTTCCTTTGACTTTGACTTGTACTTTGACTTTCGTAACACGGGGTGTTACAGCCTCCCCTTCTTAAGGGAATTTCGTCCCGAAATTAGGCTTTAGCCGTAACAAACAACTGCGGGTACTTCGCCTTCATGTCACTTTCGAGTTCCCAGGTGAACTCCGCGCCTCGTTTGCCTTCCCAGGGGACTTTCACGATGGGAATGCGTGAGTGCCTGAGCTTCTTGGTTTCTCGGTCCATGATCTCGACAGGCTTCTCCACGAAGTGTAAATGTTTTGTCCACTTGTAGATCCTCAAGTGGAACTTCTAAATCCTGCTCGGCTAGGCACTTTCTGAGGTTCGATACGTGGAAAGTCGGGTGGACGTTGCTAAGTTCCTCCGGTAGTTCGAGTCTGTAGGCCACTTTTCCGATCCTTTCCAGAATCTTAAAGGGTCCAACATATCGAGGCACGAGCTTTCCTTTCTTGCCGAATCTGATCACACCCTTCCAAGGTAATACCTTTAGGAGTACGTGATCGCCAACGTCAAATTCAAGGGGCTTGCGGCGTCTATCGGTGTAACTTTTCTGACGACTCTGAGCTTTCAGCAGATTGTCTTGAATTTGGAAGATCTTGTCAGTCGTTTCTTGCAGCAGCTCAAGACTGGTTAATTGCGCATCTCCGATCTCATGCCACACAATTGGCGATCGACATTTTCTTCCGTATAATGCCTCAAATGGTGCCATTTGTATGCTAGAATGATAATTGTTATTGTACAAGAATTCGACCAAAGGTAAGTGCGCGTCCCAATTACCACCGAAATCTATGACACACGAGCAAAGCATGTCTTCAAGAGTATGAATCATTCTTTCAGTCTGACCGTCGGTATGGGGATGAAAAGCGGTACTTAGATTAAGCGTAGTACCGAGAGCATATTGAAACGTTTCCCAAAGACGGGAGGTAAACCGGCCATCGCGGTCAGAGATAATGTCACGAGACGTCCCGTGTCGACAGATAATCTCGTCGGTGTAGATTCGGGCTAATTTTTCCACCTTAAAGTCTTCTCGTATTGGCAGGAAATGAGCATATTTAGTCAAACGGTCAACGATAACCCAAATGCTATCGTGACCTGAAGTTGTACGTGGGAGTTTCGTGATAAAGTCCATGGCTATGCTTTCCCATTTCCACATCGGGATCTCGGGTTGCACAAGCAAGCCAGATGGTCTTTGTTGCTCGGCCTTGACTTTCGAACAAGTCAGGCATTTCGAAACATAGATTGCGATATCCTTCTTCATTCTAGGCCACCAATACCGTTGACGAAGGTCATGGTACATTTTTTCGGCACCAGGATGAATAGAATATCGAGACTTGTGGGCTTCATCCAACAGAATTTGCCGTAAGTTAGTGCGTTTGGGAATCCAAATTCGGTCTAAATAATGGAATATCCCATTCGATTTATTCACTAACTGTTCACCGTTATGGTGAATCCTTTCGTTCTTCAAGGTGCGTTCGGTAAAACAAGCATGCTGAGCATCACAGATAAGAGTTTTGAGATGGTGCTGGGCGTGAACATTACGAACACTATGCAAATAGCTTCGTCTGCTGAGGGCATCGGCAACGACATTTGCTTTGCCAGGATGATAACGTATCTCACAGTCGTAATCGTTGAGAAGTTCTACCAATCGGCGTTGATGCATATTCAATTCTTTTTGGTGGAAGATGTGTTGTAGGCTCTTATGGTCGGTGAAGACCGTACACTTGGTACCGTAAAGGTAGTGTCACCAAATCTTCAACGCAAAGACAACTGCGCCTAGCTCGAGGTCGTGGGTTGTATAGTTCTTCTCGTGGATCTTGAGCTGACGAGATGCGTAAGCGATAACCTTGTCCCGTTGCATGAGAACACAACCAAGACCAAGGTTCGAGGCATCACAATAGACGACGAAGTCATCGTTTCCGTTGGGTAAAGCGAGGATGGGAGCATTGCAGAGCATATGCTTAAGAGTTTGAAAGGTAGTCTTTTGTTCAGTTCCCCAAACAAAAGGTTTGTCTTTATGCGTCAAGGAAGTAAGCGAGACAGCGGTTTTCGAAAAGTCTGCGATGAATCGACGGTAATAGCCCGCCAATCCGAGGAACGAACGTACATCAGATGGTGATTTTGGAGTAACCCAACTCTTAACAGCTTCGATCTTCACGGGGTCGACATGAATACCTTGACTATTGACGATGTGACCGAGGAATTGAACCTCCTCTAGCCAAAATTCACACTTGGAGAACTTGGCATAGAGTCGATTCTCTTGGAGTAGCTCGAGAACCAAACGTAGATGTTGCGCGTGTTCGGTTTTCGACTTCGAATAGATAAGGATATCATCGATGAACACGATGACGAAGCGGTCAAGAAACGGTTTACACACGTGATTCATCAAATCCATGAAAACCGCGGGTGCATTGGTTAAACCAAAGGGCATTACGACGAATTCATAACGGCCGTAGCGGGTTCGAAAAGCGGTTTTCGGTATATCTTCCTCCTGAATGCGTAACTGGTGATAGCCTGAGCGTAAATCGTTCTTCGAGAAACATGTAGCTCCTTGTAATTGATCAAACAAATCATTGATTCGAGGCTGGGGATAGCTATTCTTGATAGTCAACTTATTCAACTCCATATAGTCGATGCACATCCGGAACGAACCGTCCTTCTTTTTGACGGAAAGGACTGGTGCGCCCCAAGGAGAGGTGCTAGGGTGAATAAAGCCTTTGTCAAGTAGTTCCTGGAGTTGACTAGAGAGTTCGCGCATCTCGGATGGAGCGAGGCGATAAGGAGATTTAGCAACAGGGTTGGCTCTAGGAATGAGGTCGATACGAAAATCAATATCACGACTCGGGGGTAAACCAGGTAGATCATCAGGAAAATCATTAGGAAAATCACGAACCACAGGAACCTTATCGATTGCCTTAACTTCCTTTTTCTCCGCTACTACAACGTGTGCCAAGAAAGCTTAGTATTCCTTGCGGAGATACTTGCTACCCTGGACACACGACATGAGTTGGAGTTTCTTCGAAGCGACTTCACCGTAGACACACAGTTGATCACCATTAGCGAGCGAGAAATAAATTATCTTTTCGAAGCATACAACTTCAGCACGATTTTCACGAAGAAAATCCATGCCTACTATGATATCAAAACTACCGAGTTGCATCAAAATAAGGTCGATAGGAAAGATGTGATTGTTGAGTTCGAGAGTACAATCACGAAGAACAGAATTGACAGCGACGGTTCTTCCAGTGGCAACTTCAACATCGAACGTCGAGGGGAGATGGGCGCGCTTACAATTAAGGAGCTTTTTGAATTCTAACGACACAAAACAGTTATCGGCTCCAGTATTAAATAAACACGAAGCATATATACCATTCACAAGGAACGTACCATTAACCACATTGTTATCAGCTTGGGCCTAGCGGACGTTGATATTGAAAGTACGTCTGCGGGCTGCTGGCTGCTGGGGCTGCTGCTGTTGTGGCTCTTGCTTCACCACTCGGTTTGGGCACATGTTTGCGAAGTGGTTGGGATCACCACACGCAAAGCAAGCTCTAGCGTGGATCGCGGGTGCAGGAGCCGCTTGTTGGCCTTGAGGAGCGGGAAGTAGAACTTGTTGAGCAGGAGCTTGACGTGGACCAGTACGGCAATTGGCGCTGAAGTAGCCGTACATATTGCAGTGCACACAGTATCTGTAAGCAATCCCCACAGGATGATGATAAGTACAAGTAGGGCAGGCCGGGTGAGGTCCAGTGTATGCACGCTTAGCCAGCGGTGCGTGGGTGACCAGTGCCACTACCTGGCGATGTTGAGGCTGCGGTTGGGCTGGGATAGCTTGAAGTGGAGCGGCAGCTGTGACAGCGCAATTCTTGCTACTGTTGTTGTTGTTCTTCCTCTTGCGGAAGGAGGACTTTGAAGATTGCGGAGCGGCGGCGGTTTCAGCGGTGGGAGCGGCGGTAACTTGGAGCTGATTCTTGGAGGCTTTATCCCAGTAACCAGCCTTGACTCGCTTGTCGTTGATCTCAGCAGCGAGCAAGAAGGTTTCCTCAATAGTTGTCATCTTTGCAGCTTGAACGAAATCAGCCACGCAATCCGGAAGAGCACGGATATACTTCTTGATGGTGATTTCGGGGGTAGTAACTTGGCCTGGACAGATTATGCACAGCTGCTTGAAACGAGTAGTTAAACCAGCGTTGTCGCCATCCTTTTGTTTGATGTGCCAGAACTCGTCCTCCAACTTTTGAAGCTCGTGGGGAGGGCATAACTCTTTCATCATGATGTCTTTTAACTCATCCCATGTAAGCTCGTAAGCTGCATCATTTCCACGCTTGTTTCTTTCGGCAGTCCACCAGTCCAGAGCCCTGGACTGGAAAACGCCGGTTGCGTTAACAGTGCTGAGATTATCAGGACAGTTGCTTTGGCGCAGGGTGACTTCAATAGAATTAAACCATTGGAACATGGTAGTTGGTCCATCTTCTCCTGTGAATTCTTTGGGCCCGCAGGCTTTGAACTGCTTGAAGCTAAAAGTAGACTTAGGAGCATCAGTCCTGGACTCTTTAGATGACTTGCTAGCATTTTTGTTCAACACGCTAACAATTTGCGGTATGACTTTCGCCATCTGCTTAGCGACGAGGGCGGCGATGCGTTTGTCATCATGATTGCGACGTGCAGAGCGGGAGTGAAACGATTCAAATGACGACATTGTCTGCAACAGACATCGCCATAGGATTTAGACACTATATAATCGATTCTCTCGTCACACGTATTACTTACTAAAGCTCAGGAACACAATCACGTAACACATAGGCACATAATCACCGAAGCACATAAGCACGTAGAACACAGAAGCACATAAACCACAGAAACCACACTATTTTGCACGTATTCACCTACATATATTGCACGTATTCACTTATCATTCAAAGTCTGTGAGTTCGAGAATAGCGATTGCGATTAGCGAGTACACATCGAGTAACATAGCATGCAATTTGGTAGCGTGGTGTCGTGAGTGTGGTGTGTTCAGCGGAAACAAAAAGCGTTAGATCGAAACCAATAGTACATCAAAACGCTACCAGGTAAACAAATAAAACCACATAAAACACGTAAATTTCACATAAAATCGACAAATATCAGAGTCAGCAATTGCGGGCTCAGAATCGAAACACATAAAAATTCTCGAGTGCGAGCTTGAAATCGAAAATAGATTGTCTTAGGCTGATAGACGTTGACTACTCAAAGTGATTCGACTATCCTCAAGAACTACAAGTATACGTTTTGGCCTAATAGACTGTGCTCTATCACATACATACGGTGAATGACACGCATCCTTTTGGTTATTCACGCAACTCGAGTCGTTAGAATCCATCGAGACTTTGGTGAGAGTTTTGTAAAACAAATTAAGGAACATAACTAGTCATCAAGATTCGGGTTTCACCCCTAGCTTAGGGTGCACGGTATGGTTTACGGGGACTTATTCGGTGAGTGGAGTCACCGATTGGTGACCACACCGTGGTGATTGAGTTAGGGTGTTTGAGTAGGAGAAAGGGTGAGAAATCGGTGAATTGTCACCGAAGGTGGAGAAGAGTGATGGAGGAGAGAGAGAGAGAGAGAGAGAGAGAGAGAGAGAGGAGAGAGGAGAGAAGAACCAATAAAAAAATATATAACTCAAACACCCTAGAGTGATTAACCATACCTAGTGATTGAGTGCAAAATGGGGAGTGGAATGGGGAGTTGACATGGCATAATATTATTGGGTATAGAATCACTCAATCACCCTAGAGTGATTAACCATAACCCCACCCTTAACGACTACATTCCTGTTTGTGTGATAGTATCACGAGATTGAGAGAGAAAATTTGCGTCGAAGTGCGGATTTCACTCCTGATTCAACGTAAATTCTCTTGTTTATAGTAAGAAAGCGGGTCGAACAAGCGATCAAATCGTGAGTTTGCGGTTTTCACACCTAATCTCGATCTAATCACTCGTTCATTTTTGAAAATAGTGTAGTGCGACTGCCTTAGGAAAGGCAGTGTGATACTATAGCATAATTACGAGTTGATCGAATACAGAATTAGGCTTGTGCGAAACCCCTACCGGGTTCGCACAAGGCGGTCTGTTGGTACTTAGACTAGGTCGTTTCTAAGACATCGACTTGGGCTAGGTCGATTCTTGCCTAATTCCCTATAGTTATGGCTCTGATACCAATCTGTCACACCCCAACCGATGGCGGAAACATCGGGGCGCGACACTGAGCGAAACAGGTTCTCCAAGAGAAATTCCATAACAACTAAATTACCGGATAGTTAATATTATGTCCCATACCATAACCCATCAAGTAAATCAATTATTACAGACATAAATATCCCTAGGCAAATCATTGTTCCGACAACTCAAATTAAATAAATAAATTGTCTTTGTTTCTAGACTCTCACTCCTACTTGATTCCATAAAAGCAGGTAAAGCACAGCATCCTAAGCACCTGTCACATACGTTAAAATTGAGGTCAATACACATAGTGTAAAGGTGAGCATACAAGTTTAATAGTATAATAGAGTTCGAAATCGTTTACGTATAACCAGCATGTAACACGTAGCAAAGTGAAAGCTAGTTAATTATCGACAATGAAATATGCACAGACGTGACTGCGAGTTGTAGAATGCGCAACACATATCCCCACTGGTACATGTGAAGTAAAGCCCTTAACAACCCCTGTCCACGACAGGTGCTGAGTCCAAACTATAGTACTATCGTTGCTAAGGTGTCAGGCAACAATCACCGTGTTAACATAACATACAAGCATTCATCGAATAACACGCAGCATGCAGTAACAGTCAGCGTATAAATAGTGTTTGCGTTGTGTGTCGATTGTGATTTGAATAAGTAACGTATGTAACACCCACAAGTGCGTAAAGCAAAAAGAGTTCGAGTATACTCACAGATTGTGTTTAAGTAAATAAACACTCTCTTGGATTGAAGGGAGCGCTGAGAGATTAGCCTGAACAGTTAACGATAATATAAGCAAAGAACGGTGCGTTAAACGGTGAAAAGAACCAAGTGTTGAGTGGTAATCCGATCGGATAACAATCCGATCGGATGGTTATTCGATCGGATGTCAATCCGTTCGGATGGTCATCCGTGTCACACCCCCAAAATCCACCTGCGGAGTACTACCGCTTGGAGGCGTGACTGACCAGGATCCAGCCACCAATCATATTGAAAAAGCATATAAGTAGTTATAAAATCCAACCAATACAATTGGTGTTCAAACAAAACATAGTTTAAGTTGCAAGCGGAAGCATAATGTTTAAAACCAAAACATAAGTTTAATTGTTCAAAGTTTAACATGGCACACAGCTGTCCATGTCCCACAACGACCTTCTTCCATGCACGCTCCAGCTAAGTACCTAAAGACCTGCAAAGCATGTAGTATCGAGTCAACAACAAGTTGAGTGAGTTCACAGTTGGGTGTTCGTTTTAAGTTGTTTCGAAAATAGTTTCCTTTATCTGGCATCCTGCCGTGGGGGGTTACCCCATAGTTGAAAACGTGACTTGTTTATTCCCGGTTACTCTGGCACTCCGGCCGTGGGGGCTACCCCATGTTAGTTATCTGGCATTTCGGCCGTGGGGGCTACTCCATGTATACACTAGACTCGTTACCATATCGACTGCTGACTGTAGTCATGTTTATGTGCCCTGAAACTGTCAATGTCTATCATCATTGACGTGCCCCAGATCCATTAGTTCACGCCCGTCCTCTGCGGCACGGTGTGAGGTTTGTCAGACCTAAATAGCGCTATCTAACTAATGACCCGCTCGCCATTGGCCCGGCGATTAAGTCGATATAAAAAGGAGGGACTTCGTGATAGAGTTTTGGTCTAGTACGAGTTATCTGTCCATGAGGACGAGGAATTACTTTCCTGAACCAACGCTGTCCTACCCAAGGAGGACGAGGAACCCACGTTCCTTAACCTCATTCCCAAACCCCTAGGAATCCCATGCTTTGTAGAGGGTGTGAACTCACCTTGGTTTGCTCGGCAGATACACAGAAAAGTCAATCAAGTTGTAAGTGGTCAACTACGTCCTAACATAGATACCATTCAAGTCAGGTTCATACCAAGAAATGCACGTATGTTTTCTACACGTATACGAACAAGTTGCATACATGTATTATTGATGGCTTACACATATAACATAGCGGTTTACAATAATACCTACGAGTTGAACAGTGGCATGTATATAAGTGAACAAAGCCCAAAAGTCCGGCCCAAACTTAAGCCCGTAACAATGCAAGTCCAAACAGTGCACGTGTACATGGTCTCGAGTCGAGACTGTGCGGTCTCGAGTCGTACATGTGAGTTCTCGAGTCGCAACCGTGGATGTCTCGGGTCATGTCTCGAGTCGCAACAAGACTCGCAACCCTGATCTCGAGTCATGTTGTTTTGTGCTGGCATCGTGTGGTCTCGAGTCGAGACTAGAGAGTTCTCGACTCGTAACCTGTGTCGCAATCCCCGGTCTCGAGTTGTCATGTTCATGGTCTCGAGTTGAGGCCAAGGGTCTCGACTGGCACACCTGTTAATAGCCGGCAATTGTACTATCCAATGGCATTTCGATTTCATGATACAATGTACTATCCAACCACAATCCTTAAACATGTTTCTTTGTCTAACACTAACCGAAAATGGATCAAACACCTCAATTTCAAATACCCAAGACACATTCATCCCATGTTCATGTTGTTCTTCATATATTCAAGTAGTTCATCAAACATTCATAACACAAACAACCCTTATTCATATATTTCATCATTTGCAAGCATGTTCATACAAGTCAACCTAAATCTCTAAACAAATGCAAATCCGATTTTATGAATAACCACTTCCTCATTCAACCTAAGCATGACTAAACCTTTCGGATCCAACCATATAGAACCGATTACCAACATTCGTGATCAATCACGTATTATCTCTACCAAACCGACCTTACATCATCATATAACAACAATCTTAGTACCGTATATTCAAGAAGGATGTATTTATCATGCATAAAGCTCAACAAGTAACATATTATCAAATAATCTTCATCATACATCATTATCATCCGAAATATAAACACACAATATGGAACACTTATGAATCGATTACTTGAACACTAACTCATCGGAACATCATTTGACAAAACACCAAATCATGAATCACTAACCGGTCAAGTGTGGGTTCAAAGGTGTGTATGAAGCTTCCAAAATGGGTGTGTGTGTGAGCCGATCCGAGAGCTCCTTGTGGTCGCCGGTTGAATCCGAGAAGAAGGAGAGGATAGGTGGTGTTTGATCTTTAGGGTTTTAGTGAGAGAGAAGGTAGGAGTGTGTGTGTAGTCCAAAGAATGGCAAAGTTGGCTCACTACAAAGGTTATATACTAGCTTTAAGTTGATGCACCCTAATGGGTTTCGGCTGGATTAAGTGGCCCAACCGGCCCAAATAGTTACACTGTTCACTCGAGACCGCATGGTCTCGAGTCGGGTCCTTGTGTCTCGGGTCATATAAATGCATACATACATACAAGCATAGCACATAACCACATAATAACATTCATTAAACCAACAAGTCACTTAGTCACACGTTTAAGCATGTTACATCGAGATACAAATGAAAGGTTCTAAATTTCGAGTTGTCACATCATCCCCAAGTTGAAAGAAATTTCGTCTCGAAATTTGGTAAGCACTCATTGAGGAAGCTAGTTAAGTTGTATGGTTTTCACTGGTTTTCCTGGGGTGTCACATCCACCCCCCGTTGATCTGGAATTTCGTCCCGAAATTCCGTAGCTTCAGCCTCAGTAGTGGTTGTACTGTTTGCGAACAGTTGGGGATACTTTTGTTTCATCTGATCTTCGCGTTCCCATGTGAACTCTGGGCCGCGACGTGAGTTCCAACGAACTCGAACGAGAGGTATTCTAGTGCTCTTGAGGACCTTAACATCCCGGTCCGTGATTTCAACTGGTTCCTCGAAGAATCGTAACTGCTCGTCGATAGTGAGTTCCTTCAGAGGAACTATGTGGGTCTCATCTGACAGACACTTCTTCAGATTTGACACGTGGAAAACGTTGTGAACTGCACCGAGTTCTGCTGGTAAGTTCAGTCTGTAGGCCACCCTGCCTATTTTCTCGATGATTTCGAAAGGTCCGACGTATCGTGGGTTAAGTTTGCCTCGTTTACCAAAACGAACCACACCCTTCCAGGGTGAAACTTTGAGTAGTACTCGCTCCCCAACCTGGAGCTCAAGTGGTTTCCTGCCCTTATCGGCGTAGACTTTCTGACGGTCACGAGCTGCCGCCATGCGTTGTCGAATTTGAGCAATTCGTTCGGTTGTGTCTACCACATGTTCTGGACCAGTGATCTGACTATCCCCCACCTCTGCCCAACAAAGGGGTGACCGGCATTTACGCCCGTACAATGCCTCAAACGGAGCAGCTTTAATACTGGTGTGGTAGCTGTTATTGTACGAGAATTCCACAAGTGGCAGATGCTTTTCCCAGCTGTTGCTAAAGTCGATTACACATGCACGAAGCATGTCTTCTAAGGTTTGAATAGTGCGCTCAGACTGCCCGTCCGTCTGAGGGTGATACGCCGTGCTCATGTCTAATCGTGAGCCAAATGATTTGTGCATCGCCTGCCACAATTCTGAAGTAAAACGCGCATCTCGATCCGAGATAATAGAGGTGGGCACCCTGTGCCTCGAAACAACTTCCTTGAGGTATACGTCTGCTAGAGTGGAGAACTTATCCATTTCCTTGATAGCCAAGAAGTGAGCAGACTTTGTGAGTCGATCCACGATTACCCAAATAGTATCGTTACCTCGTTGAGATCTAGGTAGACCGGTAACAAAATCCATGGAAATTTGCTCCCATTTCCATTGTGGTATTTCTGGTTGTTGGAGTAGGCCTGAGGGTTTCTGGTATTCAGACTTGACTCTCGCACAAGTCAAACACTTGCTGACGTAAGTTGCTATGTGGGCCTTCATGCTAGGTCACCAATACGTAGTTTTGATATCGTGGTACATCTTATCCGAACCAGGGTGTACCGAGTAGCGAGACTTGTGTGCCTCGTCCATCACAAGCTCTCGTAGGTTGCCATAGTGTGGGACCCAAATACGCCCCGTTACGTAGTAAGCACCGTCTTCCTTCTGTTCCATGCGTTGCCTTGAGCCGCGTAGGGCTTCAGCCCTGACGTTTTCTGGTTTCAATGCTTCTATCTGAGCAATTCGTATTTGGGAGGGAAGACTAGAATGTATAGTGAGTTGCAATGCTCGCACGCGCCTAGGCGTAGTGTCCTTTCGACTAAGGGCATCAGCCACAACATTGGCCTTGCCCGGGTGATACCTGATCGAGCACTCGTAATCATTCAGTAGTTCGACCCATCGTCGTTGTCGCATATTCAGTTCTTTCTGTTTGAAGATGTGCTCGAGGCTCCTGTGGTCGGTGTAGATGGCACACTTGGTACCGTACAGGTAGTGTCGCCATATCTTATGTGCAAAAACAACAGCTCCCAGCTCTAAATCGTGTGTAGTGTAGTTTTTCTCGTGAACTTTGAGTTGGCGTGAGGCGTAGGCTATAACTTTATCTCGTTGCATCAATACACAACCAAGACCTTGAATTGATGCGTCACAGTAAACCACAAAATCATCTGTGCCCTCTGGTAATGAAAGGATAGGTGCGCTGCAAAGTCTATCCTTTAAATGCTGAAATGCTAATTCCTGTGCATTTCCCCAGCGATAAACAACGCCTTTCTGCGTTAGTGAAGTGAGAGGCTGTGCAATCTTGGAAAAATCCTTAATGAACCTTCTGTAGTAACCGGCCAATCCCAAGAATTGGCGAATTTCCTTTGGTGTACGAGGTGCAGGCCAGTTCTTAATCGAGTCCACCTTGGATGGATCAACGTGAATCCCATCCTTGTTTACCACATGGCCTAGGAAATGGACCTCACGAAGCCAGAAGTCGCATTTCGAGAACTTTGCGTAAAGTTGTTCCGTTCGAAGGAGTTCCAAAATAAGTCGTAGATGCTGCTCATGCTCCTCCTGACTCTTAGAATAGATCAGGATGTCGTCGATGAAGACTATAACGAACTTGTCCAGGTAAGGCTTGCACACTCGATTCATCAAGTCCATGAAGACCGCTGGTGCGTTCGTCAGCCCGAAAGGCATGACCAAAAACTCATAGTGGCCATATCGAGTTCTAAAAGCTGTCTTGGAGACGTCCTCCTCTCGGACTCTCAGCTGGTGATAGCCCGATCTCAAATCAATCTTTGAATAGTAGCTCGACCCTTGCAGTTGGTCGAACAAGTCGTCAATACGCGGTAGAGGATAACGATTCTTCACCGTCACCTTGTTGAGTTCCCGGTAGTCGATGCACATTCTGAAGGTACCGTCTTTCTTCTTCACGAACAGAACTGGAGCTCCCCAGGGTGACGAGCTAGGACGAATAAAACCCTTATCCAAGAGTTCTTGTAGTTGCGTAGAGAGTTCTTCTAACTCTGATGGAGCTAAACGATACGGTGCACGAGCTATAGGCGCAGCTCTAGGAGCTAGTTCAATCTGAAACTCGACTTGGCGATGAGGCGGAAGGCCGGGTAATTCCTCAGGATAGTCGCGTACAACTGGAAAATCTTCTATCTTCTTCTCTTTCTCCGAGGTGTCAGTAACGAGAGCCAAAATGGCAGTGTGGCCCTTTCGCAAGCACTTTTGGGCCTTAAGAAAAGAGATGACGTTCTCAACAGCATTCCTCTTATCGCCACGAATCATGAGAGGTTCACCACTGGAACCAGGAATACGAACAATCTTCTTGTTGCAAAGAATCTCCGCTCGGTGTTGGGATAACCAATCCATCCCAATGACAACGTCGAAACTACCCAAGACGATAGGGATGAGGTCGATAGAGAAGGTCTGGTTAGCAAGAATAAGTTTACATCCCTTGACTACGTGTGTGGCCTCTAAGCTCTTACCATTTGCTAGCTCTACAGTGTGCTTGTTGTTCAAAGGTATTGGAATACGCTTAAGCATTTGACTAACTTCTAGTGACATGTAGCTAGTATCGGCACCCGAATCGAATAAAACTGTAACATAAAAGTCGTCGAGAAGGAACTTACCCGCCACAACGTTGGGGTCATTCCTTGCTTCACCTTGGCCAATCACGAACGCCCGCCCCCTGGCACCATTGTTGTTGTTGTTCCCATTGTTACCATTCCCCTGATTGTTGTTATTGTTGTTGTTGTTGTTCTGGTTCCTGTTCAGCTGGGGGCAATCCCTCTTGAAATGGCCTTCAGCTCCACACTGAAAGCACCCTTTGTTATCACCTTGCTGCTGCTGCTGGCGCTGGTTCTGTGGGGCCTGTTGTTGACGATTCTGGTTTGCGGGGTATAAGCTCCTGCAATCCTTTGCAGCGTGACCTGGCTTGTTGCACCGATGATAGTTACCCCTGGTGCACGGCCCGCTGTGGTGCAGGCTGCAGCGATTGCTTTTGGGGTGATTCCCTTTGTACCCACCATGACCTTGACCGCCAGATGGTTGCTGATTAGGGCTCTTGTAGTCATCAGTCTTTCTCTGCTGAGACTGGGACTGAACTGAAGTCGAACCCTTACTTGAAGCTCCATCCCATTTTCGTTTGTTGTCACTAGGGACACCAGCAGTAGTTGCAGCACCTATGCGCTTTGGTAACCTGTTCTGCTCCACTGCCTGGTCAGTGAGACGGTGAGCCAACTGAACAACCTCCTGGATAGTAGCGAGGTTTGCTGAGGTCACATGGCTTTGGATCTCTGGCACTAAGCCCTTGAGAAAGAGTTCAATTCGCTTAATTGGAGGGTCCACCATAGTGGGACACAATAATGCAAGCTCGTTCGACCTCTTGGTATACGCCTCAATTTCTGACCCCGTCATCTTGAGGTTGAAGAACTCGACTTCCAGCTTATGAATGTCATCCCGACTGCAGTATTCTTCCTTGATCATCTCCTTAAAGGTTTCCCATGGGGTGGCGTTGGCTGCAACCAACCCCAGCATTTGAACCTGAGCGTTCCACCATGTGAGGGCTAAACCCTCGAGAGTACCGGTAGCATACTTCACCCTGCGCGCCTCAGGGCATTCACACATTTCGAAAACTGATTCGCGCTTCTCAAACCAGTGGAGGAGACCTACTGCTCCTTCAGTGCCGCTAAAAGTAGTTGGTCGGCAGTCCATGAAAGTTTTGAAGGTGCACACAGGTGGCTGAACATGTTGACCTGTCGTGGGTGTAAGAAAGGGCAGAGTTTAACACAAGGGTTGGTTCACGAGAGTAGGATTCTAAAGATCCTAGAATTAGTTTGGACTGCAGGATATACCTCCAGCGTGTGCAGCTGCAAGTGCCGCAGCAACTCGTTCGTTAATCAGAGCCGTCAACTGGGCTTGTGTCATGTTAATGCGTCCAGACATGATCTTCATATCAAGAGGAACGTGAGTGAGAGGGTTTTGCGAAAACGCGATGACAGAAGTGAGTAAGTACACGCATGTTCAAGCAACAGTAGTTATACTAACCAAGCATACCATGAGCAATGTACTATGTAACTAACAAGTAGGCAATATACACATAGATCATATCACCTAGAATGTCGAGCCTTGCATGTGGAGTGAAGCGTCGTTGTGGATCGTAGAGCACTGTACAGGTTATAGTCTGATTTTAATAAAACTTTTCCTTTATTAAAACCAAGTTCACTATAACCAATGGCTCTGATACCAATCTGTCACACCCTCAAAATCCACCTGCGGAGTACTACCGCTTGGAGGCGTGACTGACCAGGATCCAGCCACCAATCATATTGAACAAGCATATAAGTAGTTATAAAATCCAACCAATACAATTGGTGTTCAAACAAAACATAGTTTAAGTTGCAAGCGGAAGCATAATGTTTAAAACCAAAACATGAGTTTAATTGTTCAAAGTTTAACATGGCACACAGCTGTCCATGTCCCACAACGACCTTCTTCCATGCACGCTCCAGCTAAGTACCTAAAGACCTGCAAAGCATGTAGTAACGAGTCAACAACAAGTTGAGTGAGTTCACAGTTGGGTGCTCGTTTTAAGTTGTTTCGAAAATAGTTTCCTTTATCTGGCATCCTGCCGTGGGGGGTTACCCCATAGTTGAAAACGTGACTTGTTTATTCCCGGTTACTCTGGCACTCCGGCCGTGGGGGCTACCCCATGTTAGTTATCTGGCATTTCGGCCGTGGGGGCTACCCCATGTATACACTAGACTCGTTACCATATCGACTGTTGACTGTAGTCATGTTTATGTGCCCTGAAACTGTCAATGTCTATCATCATTGACGTGCCCCAGATCCATTAGTTCACGCCCGTCCTCTGCGGCACAGTGTGAGGATTGTCAGACCTAAATAGCGCTATCTAACTAATGACCCGCTCGCCATTGGCCCGACGATTAAGTCGATATAAAAAGGAGGGACTTCGTGATAGAGTTTTGGTCTAGTACGAGTTATCTGTCCATGAGGACGAGGAATTACTTTCCTGAACCAACGCTGTCCTACCCAAGGAGGACGAGGAACCCACGTTCCTTAACCCCATTCCCAAACCCCTGGGAATCCCATGCTTTGTAAAGGGTGTGAACTCACCTTGGTTTGCTCGGCAGATACACAGAAAAGTCAATCAAGTTGTAAGTGGTCAACTACGTCCTAACATAGATACCATTCAAGTCAGGTTCATACCAAGAAATGCACGTATGTTTTCTACACGTATACGAACAAGTTGCATACAGGTATTATTCACGGCTTACACATATAACATAGCGGTTTACAATAATACCTACGAGTTGAACAGTGGCATGTATATAAGTGAACAAAGCCCAAAAGTCCGGCCCAAACTTAAGCCCGTAACAATGCAAGTCCAAACAGTGCACGTGTACATGGTCTCGAGTCGAGACTGTGCGGTCTCGAGTCGTACATGTGAGTTCTCGAGTCGCAACCGTGGATGTATCGGGTCATGTCTCGAGTCGCAACAAGACTCGCAACCCTGATCTCGAGTCATGTTGTTTTGTGCTGGCATCGTGTGGTCTCGAGTCGAGACTAGAGAGTTCTCGACTCGTAACCTGTGTCGCAATCCCCGGTCTCGAGTTGTC
Organism: Helianthus tuberosus; assembly: GCA_030545235.1. Taxonomy (NCBI): domain Eukaryota; kingdom Viridiplantae; phylum Streptophyta; class Magnoliopsida; order Asterales; family Asteraceae; genus Helianthus; species Helianthus tuberosus. The sequence continues at coordinate 105,961,430 of CM060424.1, read as the reverse complement.
ATGTTCATGGTGTCGAGTTGAGGCCAAGGGTCTCGACTGGCACACCTGTTAATAGCCGGCAATTGTACTATCCAATGGCATTTCGATTTCATGATACAATGTACTATCCAACCACAATCCTTAAACATGTTTCTTTGTCTAACACTAACCGAAAATGGATCAAACACCTCAATTTCAAATACCCAAGACACATTCATCCCATGTTCATGTTGTTCTTCATATATTCAAGTAGTTCATCAAACATTCATAACACAAACAACCCTTATTCATATATTTCATCATTTGCAAGCATGTTCATACAAGTCAACCTAAATCTCTAAACAAATGCAAATCCGATTTTATGAATAACCACTTCCTCATTCAACCTAAGCATGACTAAACCTTTCGGATCCAACCATATAGAACCGATTACCAACATTCGTGATCAATCACGTATTATCTCTACCAAACCGACCTTACATCATCATATAACAACAATCTTAGTACCGTATATTCAAGAAGGATGTATTTATCATGCATAAAGCTCAACAAGCAACATATTATCAAATAATCTTCATCATACATCATTATCATCCGAAATATAAACACACAATATGGAACACTTATGAATCGATTACTTGAACACTAACTCATCGGAACATCATTTGACAAAACACCAAATCATGAATCACTAACCGGTCAAGTGTGGGTTCAAAGGTGTGTATGAAGCTTCCAAAATGGGTGTGTGTGTGAGCCGATCCGAGAGCTCCTTGTGGTCGCCGGTTGAATCCGAGAAGAAGGAGAGGAGAGGTGGTGTTTGATCTTTAGGGTTTTAGTGAGAGAGAAGGTAGGAGTGTGTGTGTAGTCCAAAGAATGGCAAAGTTGGCTCACTACAAAGGTTATATACTAGCTTTAAGTTGATGCACCCTAATGGGTTTCGGCTGGATTAAGTGGCCCAACCGGCCCAAATAGTTACACTGTTCACTCGAGACAGCATGGTCTCGAGTCGGGTCCTTGTGTCTCGGGTCATATATATGCATACATACATACAAGCATAGAACATAACCACATAATAACATTCATTAAACCAACAAGTCACTTAGTCACACGTTTAAGCATGTTACATCGAGATACAAATGAAAGGTTCTAAATTTCGAGTTGTCACAATCCGATCGGATGGCCATTCGGTCGGATTGACATTCGTTTAGGAAGGACGTGTTTGTGTATGATGGCTTTGAAGTTTTCATTGTAGCTTTTTGAAAATAGAGAAGTATCTCTACCTTTCAGGTCGGTCGGTCGATCGTATAGCGATCTGATCGGCGATACATTTCTAGTGAGAACAAGTTCACAGCAGGATGGTCATTCAATCGGATGGTCTTCCGATCGGATAGCAATCCGTTAGAACTGATGATCTTTGAAAATTTACAAAAATGTTTAAGTGTCAAAGTTCCGAATGTCAACCGATCGGATTGTCATTCGATCGGATGGCAATCCAATCGGACGTCAATCCGTTCGACGTTCAGACTGTTTAAATGTTTGAAAATGTTAAGTGTTGGAACCAAGTACAATCCGATCAGACGGAAATCCGTCCCAACGAACTTGATCGTCTTGAAACTTGATTATTTTGAAAAGTTTGTGATTTGATCGAGACGGTATGATAACGTGCTAAACAACGGGGACTCCATCAGACCCAGGTTACCCGATCGAACGGGAATCACCCCAATCTGATCAGTTAACTGTTCGTGACGGTTGTTCCTATTCAACCCGAAATCGGTCGTTTCTTTGATAGAGATCGGATCTCAAACCAACACTTCACTAAGAAATGAGTAGAAGACCTGAACGAGCTCTGATTCTATCGGTTTTGAGTGCATTAAGTGTAAAAGAGTTGAAAGAAGGTTGGAAAAGCTTCTTTCAATCCTTTTAACTTTGAAAATGTTTAGATCTATGCGAAAACAATGTTTAATCATGTGGAAATCCTTCAGCTCTGAGTTATTCTGGGTGGAATGAGGTCAAATCTTGAAGTTCATAAGAACTCCATGATGACATCACCCTAGAACACCTCAAATCCACTGATTTCAAGGTTAAAAGTTAAGATTCAAAGGTGAAAATGATGAAGAAGTGTGTGTAGACGATAGATGTACAAGATTTGAGTTGAAAACTTACAAGAATCGCGAGAAATCGAGAGAAATGAGGTCTGGAGCGCTGGTCGAATGAGAGAGAGCTGTCACATCACTGTTGGTGATGTGACAGGGGTATTTATAGGTTACCAAAAGAGGAAAGAGGAGTGCAAGTGTCGGATGGCACATCAATCAAACGGCACTTCGATCGGACGACACTTCGATCGGACGACACTTCGATCGGACGACACTGATTTCAAGGTTAAAAGTTAAGATTCAAAGGTGAAAATGATTGAAGTGGTCTAGCGAGTTGAGTTTCGGCGTTTCGTTTCGTGTTTTGAGCGTTGCAATGCGTTTAAGCGGGTGTCGATTAAGTGATGCGATAGATTAATAATAAACACACAAATACTATATCTATCATACAATCATCCTAAATAACTTGCGTTTAGCGTTTGCGATTGAGTTGCGTTGTAATAGTGTTGCGACTGCGTTTCGATTGATCACCACCAAAAAATAAGTAAACATGCATAAGTAACACATAAATAACACACACACGTAAAACAATATTCAGAATCTATCAATCAGGGTGGCAGATGCGATTGGGATGCGATTAGCGATTAGCGATTAGGCGATAAAGCGATAAAACATGCGATAAACATCGATTAAACCTCGATTATTAATAGATACTCCACATAATACAACTAAAGCGATTAAGTAAAAAGATTCGATTACAAGTCATTGACGTACAATCAATAGTTAAGCAGGGAGTGACAGATTGCAATTAGCAATCTTTTCTTCCTTTTACTTTGACTTGTACTTTGACTTTCGTAACACGGGGTGTTACAATTATTACTTGTACTCTTCGACTCGCTAATCGACGTATGTTAGTTGACACTATTTTTAATTTACGATTTGTAATATGTGAAGTAACAATGCGATAAAAGCAATTAAACGCCAATCTACTTCATGCTATTACATGCTATCGCATCGCAACTCGAATAACAGTTATTGGTATTGTTCTATGTGTTATTAATTGCTTTACTCGTGCGTGTTTATATTTGTTTGAGGTGTCCTTCGCAAACGCAATCGCAACTATATCGCAACGCAATCTAATCGCGAACGCTAGACACAAGTTTACTCATTTGTATGTTGTTATGTGTTAGTTATATTATTTGTGTAACTATTGTTTAAACCTATCGCAACTCACCTAAACGCTCGACGCACGAAACGAAAGTTGGAAAACCAACTCGCGAACGCCCTCCGATTGAATGGCCATTCGATCGAATAGACATCCGACCGGATGACCATCCGATCGGATGGCCATCTGATCGAATGGCAGTCCGACCCGTCTGACTTTAGACCGCCTTTCACCTCCCCCCCTATAAATACTTAGCAGTCACATCAACTGTTCACTTGATGTGACAGCTCCCCCCGACCTGTGCACTCTCAGCCTGTTTTCTCTCGATTCCTCGTGATTCTTGTAAGTTTCCACCCTAAATCTTGTACTTTCACAATCAGCACACACTTTCTCATCATCTTCTCCAATAAATCACAACTTTTCACCATGAAATCACTAGATTTGGGCTGTTCTAGGGTGACGTTATCATGGAGTTCTTAGGAACACTAAAGTGTGACCTCATTTCACTAAGAACGGTTTGGATCTAATGGATTTCCATACGTTTTTACACTCATTTCGACATAAATCTAAACATTTCAAACTTTCAAACTTTTCTTCAACGTCTTTTACTTTTCACTCAAAACCGTTAGAATATGGACTCGTTCGGGCTCTCTACTCATTCTCTAGTTGAGAACCGGTCTGAGAATGGATTTTACCGGAGAGACGAACGATTCAAGGGTTGAATATGAAACTCCGTCAAGAACCGTTGGTTCTGATAGAACGGGGTGATTCCCATCCGATCGGACGAGTGGACTAGATGGGATTTCCGTTGTTTAACACGTTGTCACACCGTCTCCGTCAAACTGCAACTTTTTCAGCTTAACTACTTTCACAAAGTGTTTAAACAAAACAGTTGCTTAATCAAATAGCTGTCCGATCAGACGACCATCCGATCGAACGACTATTCGACCAGGTGACTTGTATGTTAGACACTTAAACTTTTACAAAATTTTCAAAGATCACCAGTTACCAATCGAACGGCCATCCATCTGGATGACCATTCGATCGAATGACTTTACTTATACTACAACGAAAACTTCAAAAGTTCAACATTTTACAAACTCACCTCCCTTAGTCGAATGACCATCCGACTGAACGGTCATCCGTCCGGATGGACATCCGATCAAACCACCATTCGATTATCCATCTCACCGACACGATGTTTTACGCACTGTTCAATGCTTATACTATCGTACTATAATCAGGCTTACTCTAAGCACTCCCTTCAATCCATTACAGTTCGTGTTTAACACTACCAACGCACTGTGAGTATACTCAATCCTTTTTTCTTAACGCACTTTTGGGTGTTACATACGTTACTTTTATCAAATCACATCGACACACAATGCAACTGCTTTTATACGCTAACCGCTCTGCATGTTATACTTGTTATTCGATGAATGCTTGTGTGTTATGTTTACACAGTGATTGTTGCCTGACACCTTAGCAATGATAGTACTATAGTTTGGACTCAGCACCTGTCGTGGACAGGGGTTGTTAAGGGTATTTCTTCACGTGTCACAGTGGTGATATGTGTTGCGCATTCTACAACTCGCAGTCATGTCTGTGCATATTTCATTATCGATATCTTACATGTTTCACTTTTCTACGTGTTACATGCTGGTTATGCGGAAATCGCTTTTCGCTACTATATTCTATTAAACTTGTGTACTCACCTTTACACCATATGTATTGACCTATTTTAACGTATGTGACAGGTGTTTAAGATGCTAGGATTGCTGGACTTTTGTGGAATCAAGTTAGGTGGTCTAGAAACCCACGAATAATTTATGAGTTGTCGGAACAATATTTGTCTTTGAGAACAATTATCTGTAATAACTATTTTTGCTTTATCTGTTAGTAGTATGGGATATTAACGTTAAGGATTTGGTAATATATTAGTTGTTATGGATTCTCTTGGACAATCTGTTTCGCTCAGTGCCTCACCCTGATGTTTCCGCCATCGGTTGGGGTGTGACAGATTGGTATCAGAGCCATAACTATAGGGAATTAGGCGAGACTCGACCTAGTCTGGGTCGTTGTCTTAGAAATGACCTAGTCTATAGTGTAAGTACCAACATACCGCCTCGTGTAAACCCAGTAGGGGTTCCGCGCGAGCCTATCTTTGTTATTTTCTTAAACTTATTCTTACGCGAACACCGCATACTATAGCTTCACGCAAAATTAGCTTTTCCTAAGGCTGGAACACTATCACTTTGCATTTCCTAAGGCAAGCACAACACACACGATTTTTCGAAAAAAAACGAGTGATTGGGTCGAGATTAGGTGTGAAAACCGCAAACTCTTGATTAGATCGCTTGTTCGACGTGCATTTTTACTATAAACACGAGAATTTGCGTTGAGTCAGGAGTGAAATCCATACCTCGACAAAATTCTCCCTATCTATCTCGTGATTCTATCACATAAACAGGAATGCAGTCATTAAGTTAGGGGTGAAACCCGAATCTTGATGACAGATTCCGCTCCCTATTTTGGTTTTGCAAAAAACTCTCACCAAAGTCTCGATGGATTCTAATGAATCAATTCACGTACTAACCGAAAGGATGCGTGCCATTCACCGTATGTCGGTGAGAGAGGCCAACACGTGTACTCGAAGTCCTTGAGAATAGTCGAATCACTTTGGGTAGTCAATGTCTACCACCCAGGACAATCTAATTTCGATCGCTGGTTTTACGCTTTATCACTTTTATGTGTGATTTTATGTGTTCTATGTGGTTTTTATATGTTTATGTGTTTCGATTTTGGAGACTACACGTTTTTCTGCTTTTCGCTTTGATAAACACGCACAACTCGCACTGCACATTCATCTCAAAACGCTAACAAATCGCATCTATTCTATGAACCCTCGCATGCTATGTTACTCGCTCTCGCTCGCTATTTTTGAACGCGCATCGCGAACTTGAATGATAGGTAAATACGTGCAATATATGTAGGTGAATACGTGCAAAATATAGTTGATTACGTGCTTCTGTGATTATGTGCTTTTGTGCTCTACGTGCTTATGTACTTATGTGTTTACGTGCCTATGTGGATTATGTGCCTACGTAATTATGTACCTATGTGTCAGACGTGTTCCTGTGCTTTATACATAAAGTAGTGCTGGGTGATACAATAGACTATACTCGATTTAATCGCGTCTGAGTCCTATGACGATGTCTGTTGCAGACAATATCATCATTTGGATCTCACACTTCTCGCGCTACCCGCCGCAACCATGCTGACAAACGTATCGCCTCGCTAGTCGCCAAGGAAATGGCCAAGGTCATTCCGCAAATCTTCAGCGAAATCAATGAAATCGGTAGCAAGTCCTCTGAGGAATCAAGGACTGACTCGCCTCGAGCTACTTTTAGCTTCAAGCAGTTTAAGGATTGCGGCCCCAAAGACTTCACTGGTGAAGACGGGCCCAGTGCCATGTTTCAATGGTTTGACTCGATTGAAGTCACTCTTCGCCAAAGCGGATGTCCAGACAACCTCCGCACTGTCAAAGCAACTGGCGTTTTCCAGTCCAGGGCTCTGGACTAGTGGACTGTCGAAAGGAACAGGTGAGGGAACGACGCAGCCTATGGGCTTTCTTGGGAGGAATTGAAGGAAATCATGATGAAAGAATTTTGTCCCCCACATGAGCTTCAGAAGTTGGAGGACGAGTTTTGGAACATCAAGCAAGAAGGTGGCGACAATGCCGGTCTTACTGCTCGCTTTAAGTAGCTTAGCATCATCTGTCTCGACCAAGTCTCAACTCCTGACATCACAATCAAGAAATATATTCGCGCTTTACCTGATTGTGTTGCTGACTTCTTGCAAGCCGCCAAAACGACCACCATCGAAGAGACTTATCAGCTCGCTGCAGAAATCAATGACAAGCGAGTTATGGCTGGTTACTTCAAGAACACCGCCAAGAGTCTCCACTAAGTCACCGCTTCTCCCGCTCCTGAAACCGCCGCATCTCAAGGGTCGAAATCTTCACGCCGCAAGCGCAAGAACAACAACAACAACAACAACAAGAACTATGCAGTGACCGCCGCTCCTCTCAATGCTGTTCCTGCCTAACCCCAGAACCATAACCGCCAAGTAGCCGCACCCGTGACCAATGCACCACCTGCAAAACGTGTATACACTGGTCCACACCCTCTGTGCCCTACTTGTACATACCATCATCCTGTTGGGATCGCTTGCCGATTTTGTGTCCACTGCAACCTATACGGACACTTTACCGCCAACTGCCGTACTGGTCCCCGTCAAGCTCAAGCTCAAGTTCAAGCACCTACTGCGCTGCCAGCTCCTCTTCCCGCTCCTCAGGGTATTCAAGCAGCCCCAGCTCCCGCTGCTCCCGCTGCTCACGCAAGAGCCTGCTTCGCATGTGGTGATCCTAACCACTTTGCAAATGTCTACCCGAACTGAGTGGTGAAGCAAGAGCCACATCAGCAACCAGCGCAGCAACAACATCAACAGCAGTAGCCTTAGTAGCAACAACAACCAGCTCAACAAGCAGCCCGCGGCAGAGCGTTCAACATCAATGTCCGCCAGGCGCAAACTGACAACAATGTTGTCAATGGTACGTTTCTTGTCAATGGTATATATGCTTCGTGTTTATTTGATACTGGAGCCAATAACTGGTTTGCATCGTTAGAATTCAAAAAGCTCCTAAGCCGTAAACGCACTAATCTCTCTACGACGTTCAACGTAGAAATTGCCACTGGAAGAACCGTCACTGTTAAATTTGTTCTGCATGATTGTACGCTTGAACTCAACAATCACGTCTTCCCTATCGACCTTATCCCGATGCAGCTTGGTAGTTTTCATATCATAGTAGGCATGGATTTTCTTCGTGAAAATCGTGTTGAAGTCGTTTGTTTTGATAAGATGATTCACTTCTCTCTTGCTAATGGCGATCAACTCTGTGTCTATGGTGAAGTGTCTTCGAAGGATCTCAAACTCATGTCGTGCATCCAAGCGAGCAAGTATCTCCGAAAGGAATACAAAACTTTCTTAGCACACATCGTAGTAGCAGAGGAAAAGGAAAAGAAGTCAATGGAAGAGGTGCCTGTGGTTTGTGATATTCCTACTGTCTTTCCTGACGATTTACCTGGTTTACCCCCGAGTCGTTATATTGATTTCCATATCGACCTCATTCCTAGAGCTAACTCTGTTGCTAAAGCTCCCTATCGCCTCGCTCCGTCTGAAATGCGCGAACTTTCGAGTCAACTCAGGAATTTCTTGATAAAGGCTTCATTCGCCCTAGCACCATTACTTGGGGTGCACCTGTCCTTTTCGTCAAAAAGAAGGACGGATCGTTCCGGATGTGCATCGATTATAGGGAACTTAATAAGCTGACTATCAAGAATCACTATCCCCTGCCCCGAATCGACGATTTGTTTGATCAATTGCAAGGCGCTACGTGTTTCTCGAAGATTGATTTACGCTCCGGTTATCATCAGTTACGAATCCAGTAGGACGATATACCTAAAACCGCTTTCCGAACTCGATACGGCCATTATGAATTCGTCGTTATGCCCTTTGTTCTAACCAACGCACCCGAGGTTTTCATGGATTTGATAAATCCCGTGTGTAAGCCTTTTCTCGACCGCTTCATCATCGTGTTTACCGATGATATCCTTATCTATTCGAAATCGAAAGCAGAACACACGCAACATCTACTGTCACACCCCCAAAATCCACACGCGGAGTATCACCGCTTGGAGGCGTGATTGACCAGGATCAAGCCACCAATCATATTGAACAAGCATGTAAGTAAACATAATTCAACCAAACAATATGAAAGGTGTTCAAAACCAAAGCATAGTTAAGTGTTTAGCGGAAGCATAATTGTAAAACCCATTGAAAGTATAAAGTAATGTTCATAGCATGGCAACCACTGCCATATCCCACAACGACCGTTCCGCCCTGTGTAAGCTCCATGAGTACCTAATGACCTGCAAGGCATGTAGCAACAAATCAACAACAAAGTTGAGCGAGTTCACAGTTGGTTGTTTGGTTATAGTATTCATTTCGTAAATCGTATGTTCGTTTTGTAAACCATGTATCGTATTAATCCGTATCGCGGCCAATCCAGGCATGTGTGCGATGATTAGTGAGGGCTTCCCATGTGTTACTAGACCACGCGTATCGACTGCTACGAAAATGTAAGAGGTGCCCTAACTCAATGTCTATCAGCATTGACCCTTTGCCCATAGTCCATTAGTACACGCCCGTCCGACTGGCATGGTGTGAGGTTTGTTAAACCTAATAGCGCTATTAACTAATGACCCGCTCGCCATAGGCCTCGGCGATTAAGTCGATAAATGAGGGACTTCCTTTGATAGAGTTGATGGTCTTATGATCGTGTACGTAGGCTTTACGTACGTGCCCTTCAATCCGAGGACAGTAATAAGTATAACTGTACGTAGGTTTTATGTACGTGCCCTTCAATCCGAGGACAGTAATAAGTATTAAGTAGTTTTAATAGTAATAGTTGTACGAGTAGTTATTCAATCCCATTCCCAACCCACCGGGAATCCCATGCCTTGGATAGTGTGAACTCACCTTGGTTTGCTCGGCAAATACACTGAAAGGTCAAGTCTAGCTGCTAGTGGTCAACCACGTCCTAACATGGTTACCATACAAGTCAGGTTTTGGTTTAGAGTAGTGCACATAAGTATCACATAAGCTAGCAGGTGATTAACACGTATAGATCATGGCAAACACACAATGCACGTTAACACATTAGCAGTCAATTACATAACATCTGATACTTGTACGATCCTAAAGGTAAAGCCCAATAAACAGGCGGCCCAACCCCTTGTGCGATCAGCATAACTTGTGCGATCCACAATGGGTTGTGCGATCAGCCATTAAACCCGGCCCAAATAACAAGTAGATCCAACATACATACGGCCCAACAAGTAAACTAGTAAACAGCTTGTGCGATCCAATATATCTTGTGCGACTGGGGACGTCTTGTGCAACTGGACTTGTTCGATCGGACCACATCTTGTGCGATCGATCTTGTGCGACTTACAAGCTTGTGCGATTAGTTTTTACTATCCGGATATTATGCCATTCGGTTACAATCATTCATCCAATTTTACAATTATCAATTAACAGTTTCTATCCTAGCTAATATTCGATCAAACCAAGCAATCATCATCACTAACAGTTATGAGTTTCCCCAAAACCCTAAAATAATTCTAACAGTTACATCGATTACGTCATATCATCATTCAATCGTCAATCAGTTATCAGCAATCATTATTCTGTTCACAGTTAACATATATATACAAACATCAACAGTCGATTAGCATGACATAGCACATAATCGGATCCTGACCACACTAATATCACATATGCAAATATGAATAATCAACATACAAGAATTACTAACCGATTCACCATACTCCACTGATAACATCTAATATTAATTATTTATTTAGCATCTTTTAGGTTATAAATTACACAAATTGTGATGATCACATTCCACTGACAATCCTCATGCATACTTATAAAAACAATGGCCGACAATTCCTATGCTATCACATGCACAACATTAATTTGGCTGCACATTCAATACAATTCACATGCACAAATATAATCATCTATGGCAGTTTCAAGAGCTTTAGTTATCACCGATCCCCATTCATCCGCATAGAGACAAAACAGAAAATCATATATAACTATGGTAATCATCAACAAGGAATTCAAACGGATTATGTCGGTTAAGCTAGTCGCATACTAACCGGTTGCAAAACGAGACTAGGAGGACTCCGAGGAGGATGCTGGCTGCCGTCAGGTTTAACGCAAACCGATAGAGAGATATCTAGGGTTGTTGCCGGTTACCAATAAACTCACGCAAGGGTTGAACAAAAATATAGCACATTCGCTACTGGGCTGAAGTCCATTCTCCTCGTTTTCGCGGCCCAAACGTGGTGAAACACTTAGGTGTTTTCGTCCAGTGGTGTATTCGACTAGAGAGGTTTTCGTGTGGGGGTTGTTTTTGGCTGGTGGTGATTTTAATCATGGGGTGTTTTCGGGTGGGGGTTTTCGTGGCATAGGAAATGTAATCAAATAGGTCTCAACCAAAATAAATCATTCATCAACTTTATTTAATAACACAAAACATATATCACATACACTCTTAATACACACCATATGTAACATATCAATCACAATACAATTTATCATATTACCAACGTGTACAGTTGTGAAGCAAACAAGTAGTGCAAACAATCAACTTAAACAATTAACGCGCAATTAATGCGAAGATGGAAATCTTGGAAACTTGAGTTGTCACATTATCCCCATGTTGAAATAAATTTCGTCCCGAAATTTGGTACGTACTCACTGAGGAAGCTAGTTAAGTTTCATGGTTTTCCTGGTTTTCCTGGGGTGTCACATCCTCCCCCCGTTGATCTGGAATTTCGTCCCGAAATTCCGTAGCTTCGGCCTCAGTAGTGGTTGTACTGTTTGCGAATAGTTGGGGATACTTGTGTTTCATTTGATCTTCGCGTTCCCAGGGGAACTCTGGGCCGCGACGTGAGTTTCAACGAACTCGAACGAGAGGTATTCTAGTGCGTTTGAGGACCTTAACATCCCGGTCCGTGATTTCAACTGGTTCCTCGACGAATCGTAACTGCTCGTCGATAGTGAGCTCCTTCAAAGGAACTATGTGGGTCTCATCTGACAGACACCTCTTCAGATTCGACACGTGGAAAACGTTGTGAACTGCACTGAGTTCTGCTGGTAGGTTTAGTTTGTAGGCCACCTTGCCTATTTTCTCGATGACTTCGAAAGGTCCGACGTATTGTGGGTTAAGTTTGCCTCGTTTACCAAAACGAACCACACCCTTCTAGGGTGAAACTTTGAGTAGCACTCGCTCCCCAACCTGGAGCTCGAGTGGTTTCCTGTCCTTGTCGGCGTAGCTTTTCTGATGGTCACGAGCTGCCGCCATTCGTTGTCGTATTTGAGCGATTCGTTCTGTTGTGTCTACCACAAGTTCTGGGCCAGTGATCTGACTATCCCCCACCTCTGCCCAACAAAGAGGTGACCGGCATTTACGCCCGTATAATGCCTCAAACGGAGCAGCTTTAATGCTAGTGTGGTAGCTGTTATTGTACGAAAATTCCACAAGTGGCAGATGCTTTTCCCAGCCGTTGCCAAAGTCAATTACACATGCCCTAAGCATTCTTCGAGGGTCTGGATGGTGCGGTCAGACTGCCCATCCGTTTGCGGGTGATAAGCAGTGCTCATATCTAATCGTGAGCCAAATGACTTGTGCATTGCTTGCCATAGTTCTGAAGTAAAATGTGCATCACGATCAGAGATAATAGAAGTGGGCACCCCGTGCCTCGAGACAACATCCTTAAGATATATGTCTGCTAGCGTGGAGAACTTATCCGTTTCCTTGATAGCCAAGAAGTAAGCAGACTTTGTGAGTCGGTCCATGATCACCCAAATAGTATCGTTACCACGTTGAGATCTAGGCAGGCCAGCAACAAAATCCATGGAAATTTGCTCCCATTTCCATTGTGGTATCTCTGGTTGTTGAAGTAGGCCTGAGGGTTTCTGATATTCCGTCTTGACTCTTGCACAAGTCAAGCACTTGCTAACATAAGTTGCTATATGGGCCTTCATGCTAGGCCACCAATACGTAGTTTTGATATCGTGGTACATCTTATCCGAACCAGGATGTACCGAGTAGCGAGACTTGTGTGCCTCATCCATCACAAGCTCTCGTAGGTTGCCATAAAGTGGGACCCAAATGCGTCCTGTGACGTAGTAAGCACCGTCTTCCTTTTGTTCTAATCGTTGCCTTGAGTCGCGTAGGGCTTCAGCCCTGACGTTTTCTGGTTTCAATGCTTCTACCTGAGCGTCTCGTATCTGAGAAGGAAGACTAGACTGTATAGTGAGTTGTAAAGCTCGTACGCGCTTGGGCGTAGTGTCCTTTCAACTGAGGGCGTCAGCCACAACATTGGCTTTGCCTGGGTGGTACCTGATTGAGCATTCGTAGTCGTTCAGTAGCTCGACCCATCGTCGTTGTCGCATATTCAGTTCCTTCTGTTTGAAGATATGCTCGAGACTCCTATGATCTGTGTAGATGGCGCACTTGGTGCCGTACAGGTAGTGTCTCCATATCTTAAGTGCAAAAACAACAGCTCCCAGCTCTAGATCGTGTGTAGTGTAGTTCCTTTCATGAACTTTAAGCTAGCGTGAGGCGTAGGCTATAACTTTATCCCGCTGCATCAATACACAACCAAGACCCTGAATGGATGCGTCACAGTAAACCACAAAGTCGTCTGTACCTTCTGGCAACGAAAGGATAGGTGCACTGCAAAGTCTATCCTTTAAATGCTGAAATGCTAATTCCTGTGCGTTTCCCCATCGATAAACAACGCCTTTCTGTGTTAGGGAGGTGAGAGGCTGTGCAATCTTGGAGAAGTCCTTGATGAATCTTCTGTAGTAACCTGCCAAACCCAAGAATTGGCGAATTTCCGTTGGCGTACGAGGTGCAGGCCAGCTCTTGATCGAATCTACCTTGGATGGATCAACGTGAATCCCATCCTTGTTCACCACATGGCCTAAGAAATGGACTTCACGAAGCCAGAAGTCGCATTTTGAAAACTTGGCGTACAGCTGTTCTGTTCGAAGAAGTTCCAAAATGAGTCGTAGATGCTGCTCGTGTTCCTCCTGACTCTTCGAATAGATCAGGATGTCGTCGATGAAAACTATGACAAACTTGTCTAGGTAAGGCTTGCACACTCTATTCATCAAATCCATGAAAACCGCAGGTGCGTTTGTCAGCCCAAAAGGCATAACCAAAAACTCATAGTGTCCATATTGAGTTCTAAAGGCTGTTTTGGAGACGTCCTCTTCTCGGACTCTCAGCTGGTGATATCCTGATCTCAAATCAATCTTTGAATAGTAGCTCGACCCTTGCAGCTGGTCGAACAAGTCGTCAATGCGTGGAAGAGCATAGCGATTCTTCACAGTCACCTTGTTGAGTTCACAGTAGTCGATACACATTCTAAAAGTACCGTCTTTCTTCTTCACGAATAGCACTGGAGCTCCCCAGGGCGAAGAGCTAGGACGAATAAAACCCTTATCCAAGAGTTCTTGTAGCTGCGTAGAGAGTTCTTTCAACTCTGATGGAGCTAAGCGATACGGTGCACGAGCTATGGGCGCTGCTCCAGGAGCTAGCTCGATTTGGAACTCGCCTTGGCGATGAGGCGGAAGGCCAGGCAATTCCTCAGGGAATACCTCAGGATAGTCGCGTACGATCGGAAAATCCTCTATCTTCTTCTCTTTCTTCGAGGTGTCGGTAACGAGAGCCAAAATAGCAGTGTGCCCCTTTCTCAAGCACTTCTGAGCCTTAAGGAAAGAGATGATGCTTACAACAGCACCACTATTGTCGCCACGAATCATGAGAGGTTCATCACTTGAACAAGGAATGCGGACAATCTTTTCGTTGCAAAGAATCTCTGCTTGGTGTTGGGATAACCAGTCCATACCAATAACGATGTCGAAACCATCATACGTTGGGGTCATTCCTAGCATCACCCTGACCAAATCACGAACACTCGACCCCTGGCACCATTACCGTCGTTATTACCCCCGTTGTTGTCTCCATTATGGTTCCCGTTTCCTTGGTTGTGGTTCTGATTCTGGTTCTGGTTCAAATGTGGACAGTGTCTCTTGAAGTGACCTTCAGCACCACACTGATGGCATCCCTTGTTACCCTGATGTTGCTGCTGATTTTGTGGAGCTTGTGGCTGCTGTTGTTGGTTCTGGTTTGAAGGACGTGAGATTCTAAAATCTTTGGCTCCATGACCAAGCTTGTTGCATCTCTGATAACGATCTTTGTTGCACTTCTCGCTGTGGTGCAAATTACATCGATTGCACTTAGGGTGGTTTCCCTCGTATCCACCCTGATTTCGATTACCAAAAGACTGATGACTGGGGCTCCTGTACTCATCCGTTTTTCGCTGCTGCGACTGAGACTGAACCGAAGTGGAACCCTTGCTCGAATTCAATCCCACTTGCGTTTGTTGTCACTGGGAGCATCCGAAGTAATTGTAGCACTATTAATACGTTTCTATTTCTGACCCCGTCATCTTGAGGTTGAAGAACTCTACCTCCAACTTATGAATGTCATCATGATTGCAATATTCCTCTTTGATCCGTTCCTTGAAGGTGTTCCATGGGGTGGCATTAACAGCAACCAAACCCCAGCATTTGGACCTGAGTGTTCCACCACGTGAGCGCTATACCCTCAAGAGTACCGGTAGCATACTTCACTCTGCGAGCCTCAGGGCATTCACACATCTCGAAAACAGATTCGAGCTTTTCAAACCAGTGGAGGAGACCTACAGCTCCTTCAGTGCCGCTAAAAGTATTAGGACGACAGTCCATGAACGTCTTGAATATGCATACAGGTGGCTGAGCGTTCTGACCTTGTTGCGCGAGGAAGGAAAGACTGGGTTAAGCGTGAGAGTTGGGTCATGAGAGTAGGATCTATCATCCTAGGGTAGGTTCGTAATAACAGGTTATACCTCCTGCCTGAGCGACTGCGAGTGCTGCCGTAACTTGTTCGTTGATAAGAGCCGTCAGCCGGCTTGAGTTAGGTTCTCACGTTCCCTCATGATCTTCACGTCGAAAGAAACACAAGTAGGAAAGGTGTCGCGAATGTGCGTAAGTGTGTAGTGACAGTAGGGAGCAAGCACAAATGTGTTTTCAAATTATAGTTGCTACGTTTATCTAAGCAAAGTTGTATGCAATCTAGCAAGTAGGCAATATAAACATAATCCATACCACCTAGAATGTCGAGCCTTGCACGTGGAGCGAAGCGTCGTTGTGGATCGTAGAGCACTGTACAGGTTATAGTCTGGTTTTAACAAAAACGTTTTCCCTTATTAAAACCAAGTTCTCTATAACCAATGGCTCTGATACCAATCTGTCACACCCCCAAAATCCACACGCGGAGTATCACCTCTTGGAGGCGTGACTGACCAGGATCAAGCCACCAATCATATTGAACAAGCATGTAAGTAAACATAATTCAACCAAACAATATGAAAGGTGTTCAAAACCAAAGCATAGTTAAGTGTTTAGCGGAAGCATAATTGTAAAACCCATTGAAAGTATAAAGTAATGTTCATAGCATGGCAACCACTGCCATATCCCACAACGACCGTTCCTCCCTGTGCAAGCTCCATGAGTACCTAATGACCTGCAAGGCATGTAGCAACGAATCAACAACAAAGTTGAGCGAGTTCACAGTTGGTTGTTTGGTTATAGTATTCATTTCGTAAATTGTATGTTCGTTTTGTAAACTATGTATCGTATTAATCCGTATCGCGGCCAATCCAGGCATGTGTGCGATGATTAGTGAGGGCTTCCCATGTGTTACTAGACCACGCGTATCGACTGCTACGAAAATGTAAGAGGTGCCCTAACTCAATGTCTATCAGCATTGACCCTTTGCCCATAGTCCATTAGTACACGCCCGTCCGACTGGCACGGTGTGAGGTTTGTTAAACCTAATAGCGCTATCAACTAATGACCCGCTCGCCATAGGCCTCGGCGATTAAGTCGATAAATGAGGGACTTCCTTTGATAGAGTTGATGGTCTTATGATCGTGTACGTAGGCTTTACGTACGTGCCCTTCAATCCGAGGACAGTAATAAGTATAACTGTACGTAGGTTTTACGTACGTGCCCTTCAATCCGAGGACAGTATTAAGTAGTTTTAATAGTAATAGTTGTACGAGTAGTTATTCAATCCCATTCCCAACCCACCGGGAATCCCATGCCTTGGCTAGTGTGAACTCACCTTGGTTTGCTCGGCAGATACACAGAAAGGTCAAGTCTAGCTGCTAGTGGTCAACCACGTCCTAACATGGTTACCATACAAGTCAGGTTTTGGTTTCGAGTAGTGCACATAAGTATCACATAAGCTAGCAGGTGATTAACACGTATAGATCATGGCAAACACACAATGCACGTTAACACATTAGCAGTCAATTACATAACATCTGATACTTGTACGATCCTAAAGGTAAAGCCCAATAAACAGGCGGCCCAACCCCTTGTGCGATCAGCATAACTTGTGCGATCCACAATGGGTTGTGCGATCAGCCATTAAACCCGGCCCAAATAACAAGTAGATCCAACATACATACGGCCCAACAAGTAAACTAGTAAACAACTTGTGCGATCCAATATATCTTGTGCGACTGGGGACGTCTTGTGCTACTGGACTTGTTCGATCGGACCACATCTTGTGCGATCGATCTTGTGCGACCGACAAGCTTGTGCGATTAGTTTTTACTATCCGGATATTATGCCATTCGGTTACAATCATTCAATAGTTTCCAATTTTACAATTATCAATCAACAGTTTCTATCCTAGCTAATATTCGATCAAACCAAGCAATCATCATCACTAACAGTTACGAGTTTCCCCAAAACCCTAAAATAATTCTAACAGTTACATCGATTACATCATATCATCATTCAATCGTCAATCAGTTATCAGCAATCATTATTCTGTTCACAGTTAACATATATATACAAACATCAACAGTCGATTAGCATGACATAGCACATAATCGGATCCTGACCACACTAATATCACATATGCAAATATGAATAATCAACATACAAGAATTACTAACCGATTCACCATACTCCACTGATAACATCTAATATTAATTATTTATTCAGCTTCTTTTAGGTTATAAATTACACAAATTGTGATGATCACATTCCACTGACAATCCTCATGCATACTTATAAAAACAATGGCCGACAATTCCTATGCTATCACATGCACAACATTAATTTGGCTGCACATTCAATACAATTCACATGCACAAATATAATCATCTATGGCAGTTTCAAGAGCTTTAGTTATCACCGATCCCCATTCATCCACATAGAGACAAAACAGAAAATCATATATAACTATGGTAATCATCAACAAGGAATTCAAACGGATTATGTCGGTTAAGCTAGTCGCATACTAACCGGTTGCAAAACGAGACTAGGAGGACTCCGAGGAGGATGCTGGCTGCCGTCGGGTTTAAAGCAAACCGATAGAGAGAGATATCTAGGGTTGTTGCCGGTTACCAATAAACTCACGCAAGGGTTGAACAAAAATATAACACATTCGCTACTGGGCCGAAGTCCATTCTCCTCGTTTTCGCGGCCCAAACGTGGTGAAACACTTAGGTGTTTTCGTCCAGTGGTGTATTCGACTAGAGAGGTTTTCGTGTGGGGGTTGTTTTTGGCTGGTGGTGATTTTAATCATGGGGTGTTTTCGGGTGGGGGTTTTCGTGGCATAGGAAATGTAATCAAATAGGTCTCAACCAAAATAAATCATTCATCAACTTTATTTAATAACACAAAACATATATCACATACACTCTTAATACACACCATATGTAACATATCAATCACAATACAATTTATCATATTACCAACGTGTACAGTTGTGAAGCAAACAAGTAGTGCAAACAATCAACTTAAACAATTAACGCGTAATTAATGCGAAGATGGAAATCTTGGAAACTCGAGTTGTCACATTATCCCCAAGTTGAAATAAATTTCGTCCCGAAATTTGGTACGTACTCACTGAGGAAGCTAGTTAAGTTTCATGGTTTTCCTGGGGTGTCACATCCTCCCCCCGTTGATCTGGAATTTCGTCCCGAAATTCCGTAGCTTCGTCAGCTCAAAATCCACGAGAAGAACTACACAACCCACGATCTTGATCTTGGTGCAGTTGTTTTTGCATTAAAGATCTGGCGACACTACCTTTATGGTACCAAGTGTACGGTCTTCACCGACCATAAGAGCCTACAACATATCTTGAAACAGAAGGAACTTAATATGCGCCAATGCCGATGGGTTGAACTTCTCAACGATTACGACTGTGAGATTCGTTACCACCCCGGCAAAGCAAATGTCATTGCCGAAGCCCTTAGCCGATGAAGCTATTTGCATAGCGTTCGTAATACTCAAGCCTCGCACGACCTCGAAGCTCTAATTCGTGACGCTCAGCACGCCTGCTTCATTGAGAATACCTTGAAAGAGGAAATGAAGAAGTGCGGTGCTAAAATCCAACTTGCACCAAATCAAACGGTATTTATTACTATCTCGATCGCAACTGGATTCCAAGTCGCAATAACCTTCGGGAGGTATTTGTCACACGCCGACCGCGTAAAACAACAAACCGCGGCGGAAATGTCGGGGAGTGGAGCGACATAATTATTGTTTCACAACCATGGCATTTAAAGTTTAGTTTTATTTGAATTAAAGTGATTACATTGTCTTAAAACAAAGAAAACATAATATAAGTTAAACTATTCTTGCATCTTTTAAGTCACTAAGGCCCGAGTCCGCCTAAGTGTATCACGATCCTTATCATGCATTAGCTCCTGAAAACACATGTGAAAATAGGTACGTCATCATAAAAATGCCTGTGAGATACATAGGTTTTGTTGATGCAGGATTCATGAATTGTAAGTTAAAAGAAATGTTTAACAAAAAGTAGTCATGAACCTTATAAAAATGTTTTCTTTTATAAATCATACGAAAATCGATAAGGAAATCAGATGATATAAAAGAATAATGCATGGTTAAATAAATAACCAAGTAAAAATGAGTTTGTATAAAATATATCATTTGTAAAACAATGTCTTGTGAAAATATGTCATTTGTATAAAATGTATCATGTCTTTGTCGAAATGATTTAGATAACGCTACGATATGTAATATCATAAAAGCACTTATATATAGGAAGTACCAGCGGCGTATCCACCATGCTTTTATCATATTACAAACGTCTCGTTATATATATCACTTACCAAATAATCACCAAAATGTCTTGTTTAGACTAATGTCAAATGTTCATGTATAACAATGTTTAATGTCTCAATGTCATGTGTAAATCATGTATTGTATAGCAAATGTCAAATAACAACAATGTCTAACAACAAAATAGGTGAACAACAAAGTATTTACTAAAATAAAATATTTTAATGATTACAAAAATTTTTGGATGTCCGGATATGTTCAGAACGTAAGATATGCGCGTAAATGCAAACTTATGCACTTTTTGACGCTTTTAGTCCCTATTGATCAAATAAATTTATTTTCTCACACCGAATCCCTCAAAGATTATTTCTATGCTATATAAAGGATATTTATGGTATGTTTAACTTATGATCATGTTCCAGAGTGTATGTTAATATAGGAATCGGCAGACTTTCGCAATTTGTCGCAAATAGTCCCTGTAGTCGAATAAACTTGTTTTTGCCATACCAAACCCTTCAAAACTTATTTCTAAGTTATGTAAAGGTTATTTAAGGTATGTTAAGATTATGTTGCTATTCCGAAGTGTATGTCACGTTAAACTGATTACGTTTACACGTCAGTTTGCGTATAACTTCCTAGAAAGCGATTTAGAGTTTAAAATCGAACAAAAATCAAAACGTGCAAAATGTCAAACATAAATAAACAAATATTGGAGTCAAAACACATTGTTTTATTCATAATTGAACTGTTCAGAGTTATACAATGATTACATAAGCACAGATGTCACAATCTCCCATACTTTAGGAAATTTCGTCCCGAAATTTATTTAGAGGAAACTTGTGAGAATAGATGTGGATATTTCGCCTTCATTTGATCTTCACGTTCCCAAGTAAATTCTAGACCACGTTTAGATTCCCAGCGAACTTTAACAATTGGTATACGCTTGCGTTTGAGCTTCTTGACTTCACGGTCCATTATTTCCACATGCTTCTCGACAAAGTGCATCGTGCCATCAACACGAATTTCATCAAGTGGTATGTGGAGGTTTTCATCAGCTAAACACTTTTTATGATTGGACACGTGGAAGGTTGGATGAACGTTTCCAAGTTCCGGAGGTAATTCTAGTCTGTAGGCCACTTTTCCGATTCTTTCAACGATCTTGAATGGTCCAACATATCTTGGTGCAAGTTTTCCTTTCTTTCCAAATCTGATTACACCTTTCCAAGGTGACACCTTGAGTAGGACGTGATCACCGACTTGAAATTCCAAGGGCTTGCATCGTCTATCCGCGTAACCCTTTTGACGGCTTCTAGCTGTCTGAAGGTTATCGCGTGTGACAACTGGCACCAAACCGGTAATTTTCGTACACTTTAATTATTATTTAATGACCGCAATTATGTGCTTAAATGTCAACATTGTTTGATTACGTACTATAAAAGTGAATTCATGCACGTTTGATACTACAAAATTTGCTTTATGCATTAATGATAGCGTTGCGTCAGAAATACTAGTAAACTCACCGGTAGGACACATTGTGTCAACAATTCTGCAGAAAGCAGTCAGACAATAAAATTGGAGCCTAGGTGTAGGTCTAACGTCAAGAATACATTAAAACCCAAGAGTACATACAAGGGTTTATATATATACTTTCTGAAAGCTAAAATACGCACTAAAAAGCACCCGAAACGCACTTTAAGTGCAGAATTTTATTAAATTCAGCTACAATCAGCCATAATTCAGCATTTAAACCTTGAAATATTATGCAGAATTCATGTTTTATTATCCAGAATACCCTCCTAAGTGTTGGGAATTAAAAGGGTACCTAAAGGACACTAAAGGGTGCAATTTAGCACTTTAGCGAACCGGTATTTAACCGAACAACCGGACATTACCCGGAACATAAAAATATTACTAGAAGCATTGTTTTAATGTTTCTGAACTAGTTATGGTCCCCGAACACCATAACACCCCTTATAATATAATAACATAACAAGTCCCTAAACTAGACACTTGAAAACTAACTAGATTTTTACATTTAGTAAATTGGAAGTTACACTTTGCCCCCCCCCTTATCACAATCGGCCAAAGCCATGGCCCCACCAAATATTTACTAGATCTTGCTTAGATATGTTTTGATTTTATTTGGATTTGGAAAGATTTACTTTGATATTATATGATCTAGTAAGATATGGAAGAATCTATAAAAAGATCACCATCCTCCTACATCTCTCACACACAAAAACACACTTCATCTTCCCCTCCACCCCTTCCCTTGCTCACGGCTCCAACCATACCACACACACACATCCATTTCAAGCTCCATATCAAGCATTCTAAGGTGACTCCAAGGTGTAAGAAGCTAAGTTAGGGAGTGTGGAAGCAACGGAACTTGAAGGACCTTCTTCGTTTGCTATTAACCACCTCATTTCTTCTCTTGAACATCCCTAGCCCTGAGCTAGTGGTTAGAACATGAATCCCTTCATATTTCATCTTATCTTAGTGGTTAAAGTAGGATACATGATGATAATCTTAAAGAACACTAAGAATCACAAGAATGAAACATGGACATAAGCTCTAAATATAAAGAAATCATGTTGTTTTAGTGTTGATATACTTGTTGATTATTGTTTGTTTGTAGAAATGATGTAGATCCTCATATAATCTTGCTAGATCATGATTAAAAACATAATCTAGCAAGATGAGGGGATGGACATGTTAAAGGTTATGAATCATCCTCACAAAAAGTCATGAACTTGAATAAATATGATGTTTCTTGTAAAATGATGAACAAGTAAGTTTAAAGTCTTGTAAATCTAAATATTTCAAGTATGATTTACCAAGAAACCAAGTTAAAAATACAAGTTTCACTAAACCTTGGTTCTTACATGAATAAGCATCATTTTTAGTGGTTAACAAGGTAAAGAAACACATGTGTAACAAGAAAAATACATGAAGAAGTATTTTTAGAAAACATGAACATAAGTTGTAAAGAATCATATTCTTTAAAAATGGAGTTTTTAAAGAAGCAACCACACTTTGAAGGGTAACAAGACTTACTAAATACACTAGTAAGTTACTACACATTTTTATAAATTTTCAAGTTCATGAAATAGAGAAATTAATGTATATTGTTGATGATTGTTGTTGAAAATTTATTGATGATGATTTTTAAAAGAAAATAAACACATGTTTTGAAAACATGGGAAACCTCCATTTTTAGGGGAAACTCTGTCAAAATTTCTATAAATTTTGACACTTAGGAAAATATAAGTTTTTGAGAAACTTATCCCCTAAAAATGTATCTAAAAACATTTACCAAGGTTTCCCAAACTTTTGTGTTAAGAAATGAGGATTTCTTCAAGAATAAAAATGGATATTAAGTATGTATATTTTTGAGAAAAATATATATATTTATTGATCACCAAATTTTGTGCTAAGTGTATGTTGTATGTATTATACTTGATAGTGTATTAGGACTTGAAAATACACTAAATACTCAAAAGAAGTGAAGATACAAAAATACACATACAACATACTTAGACAACTACAAGAAAATATATTTATGAAAATATATTACTTGATAGAATAAATAACTTAGACAAGTTATGAACATGAAATGAAGTTTTGGACAAAATACATAATTCGGGTGAAAAATGCAAGATACTTATATTTATTTTTGAGAAAATAATATAAGTAAGATACGTAGTTAAAAATATAAATGATTTTTAACACAAGAACAAATACATAAAAGATGGTGACTTGTACTTGTGAGATACAAGTCTAGTGACTAACGTTAATAAAACACGTTTAGGTCACGAAGCTAGATAAGCAAAAACCGGTGAAGTTTACGACGCAAGGAACGCAAAGTTGTGAGTTCATGCTCCCCCTTTTCTTTTAACTGTTTTCAGTTTTATAACTTCGGGGGTGAAATACATGTTACAAATATTATAATGTTTACAAATGGTATGATGAATACAAAAACATGAAGCACTCTTGGTGATAACTAGTACCAAGTATGATGTGTTTTGAGGAATGATACGAGAAATCGTGTCACGAATAGGGTAACGTAAGTACCATTAATCGTGTACATACTTAGACCGCAGAACAAAAGGTTAGATCTAACGGGTGACCGGGAAGCCACACTCTTGGTGAAAGCTAGTACCGAGTAGTGCTTTTGTGTCTCCGTCGTGAATCGACAACTAGAAAAATGCCTATGGTTTGGTGACTTCCTATGTCGTGTCACATGTTAATGGCCTTGCAACCCATTATACACAAGAATACTTTATTTGTACAAGAATGCTTTAGTCACACAAGAATACTTCATTTTTACAAGACACATATCACGTTTTCATACAAAAAAAAAGGTTAATTGCATGGTAACCTTAACCGCGGAGGGGATCCCCCCTCCCAGGTCACCACCCGACAACGTTTTCATACAAAGTATAGCGTGAAATACAAAAATTGCATGAATTCACACCAACATTATGTTGACGTTTTTCCAAAACTCACATGTATTTCAGGTAACTAAAAGTGGATGTGCGCGCGGTCTTACTCATGCTCGTGGATGTTGTTTATGTTTGTCTTAAATAAGTTGTAAACTTTCAGACAATATGTTGTTTCGTGATGTAAACTCTTAACTATGTTTTCCGTTATGCAATGGTAATGGTGTGTGAAGTTATTTTATGAGCATGTAGTATGTTTATCAATCGTATGCAATGAAAACCTTTCATGATCACACCTCGTGCTTCCGCCTTAGAAAGGGGTGTGACAGATTGGTATCAGAGCTGCGATTGTAGTGAACCAGGATTCCTTCTCAAGTCTAGACTACAATCTCTAGGATCCTTTCACGAAAACGATTTTTCAAAAAAAAAAAAGTTTTCATTGCATAAAACTGTCCGCGACATCCACTACCTGGAACTGTTTACAAAGAGTCAAGAAAAGACACTACGAGACTTAGGGTGCACTGGAGTAGCACTTGTCTTTGATTAAGAATTTCTTGCGATTATGTGAGATAACTGACATATACATATACTAGAAGTAGAATGTCACAAGTATATGTGACTTTACTTGAAAGCAATGGCCTATCTGAAGGAAGTGATACGAGGATGAAACGAACTGTGCGGACTGTGCAAGGAGTTATGTAATTATGGATGCATACATAATTATGGAATTCAGTGCACAGAAATCACAGCAAGTCTTGTCACGTATAGATTCCCTCAGTGCAAGAAAAGGTCAAACGTGAACACCAGCCTGTTAAATACTCTGCTAGAGTAATAATTGTTTGATGTCACTTATGTGGTATATGCCTGTGTATATATATACTACTACTGTCCAGTATGACGATATCAAACAAATGCCTAAACTTATTGTGTGGTGTTCTTTGAGAACATGGCACCTAGGAGAATTGTGAACAATCAAGATTCTGATCAACCTCCTCCTCCCCCACTGCCAAGAACTGCTGAAGAGCTGAACGCTCTACTGGAAGAAAGGATCTTCGCTGCTATCGCCCAATACGAGGCGAACCGTACTGCAGACAGTGGAGGACCAAGCAATGCTAGACGCAATGGGAATGGAGATTCATCTGGAGGAAACGCAGCTCAAGGCTGCACTTTCAAGCAGTTTCTCGACTGCAAACCAATGAACTACGGCACAGGAGGTGCAGTAGCATTTGTGCACTGGACGGAGAAGACTGAAGCTACTATCCGCATGAGCAAGTGTATCGCGGATCAGCAAGTCACTTTTGCTACTGGGTTGTTTGTCGATGAAGCTTTGACTTGGTGGAACTTGCAAGTCCAAACCTTGGGCGATGATGCCGCTTATGGCCTAACTTGGGATGAACTGAAGGAAAGAATGAGAGAGAAGTATTGCTCTCGTGCTGAACTCCAAAGACTGGAAACGGAGTTCTGGCACTTGACCATGGAAGGTGCTGACATTAATGGTTTTACTTGAAGGTTCCACAATCTGTCTAGAGTGCTTCCCTACATGGTGACTCCTGAATTTAAGCACGTTGAATGCTACATTTGGGGATGGCCTCAGAATTTCGCGGCATGGTAACTTCGGCCAAACCTCAAACCATCACTGAGGCTGTAACTCTGGCTGTCAGCCTTACCGAAGACTGTGTTCGGATGAAGAAGCTATCGCTGAACCCAACATAAAAGACTGAGACGCATGCTGAGTTGTCTGGTGACAAGAAAAGGAAGCATGCAAATCTGAACCAAGCAACCCGCAACAACAGCAAGGGTTCCAACAAGAAGCGTGACACTAACCCGCCTCAGGAGGCGAAAACTCTTACAAAGATGAATGATGCTTCTACCAAGAGATACCTGGGCACTCTGCCCATTTGCAACAATTGCAAGCGTCATCACGAAGGGGTTTGTCGCATTCCAAAATGCGACAAGTGTGGAAAGCTGGGTCACCGCACTGAAGATTGTTGGGGAAAAGGAAAGAACCGGAATGGGAATGGTGCTGGTAATAGGAATGGTAACGGAAAGGGGCAGAATCAAGGATGCTTCAGCTGTGGAAGCAGAGATCATTTTATGAAAGATTTCCCAGGGGGAAACAACGCTCAGGCTCGAGCATTTGTGATTGGAGCAAGGAACGAACTCGAGGACCCTAACGTGGTCACCGGTACGTTTCTCGTTAACAATCACTTTGCATTCATATTATTTGACACTGGTGCCGACTATAGTTTCATGTCTATGAAATTTAAACATATGCTTGGGATAGAATCTAGTAGATTAGATATTCCTTATTCCATAGAGCTAGCCAATGGTAAACTTGTTGAATCAGGCGAAGTTGTTAGAGGCTGCACATTAGAACTTGGTGAAAAAAGATTTAGCATCGATCTCTTACCTATTCAATTGGGTAGCTTCGATGTGGTGGTCGGAATGGACTGGTTATCCAAGAACAAAGCTGAGGTTATTTGTCACGAGAAAATCATTCGCATCCCTCTGACGAATGATGAAACTCTCATCGTACATGGAGAAAAACGAGACGCGCCTCTACGAATCATCAGTTGTATGAAGGCACAGAAGTACTTGAGGAAAGGATGTGTTGCTTTCCTAGCACACGTTGTAGATAAGAAGGCTGTGGAGCCAAAACTCAGAGATATTCCCGTGGTGAAGGAATTCCCTGATGTTTTTCCCGAAGATCTGCCAGGACTACCCCCGCAACGACAAGTCGAATTCCGTATAGACTTGGTTCCATGAGCCGCTCCTGTAGCCAAGGCTCCCTATCGGCTTGCACCATCCGAAATGCAAGGATTATCTACACAACTCCAGGAGTTGTTGGATAAAGGATTCATAAGGCCAAGCTTCTCGCCTTGGGGAGCTCCGGTATTGTTCGTGAAGAAAAAGGATGGAACTCTACGGATGTGTATCAATTACAGAGAACTGAACAAGCTCACAATCAAGAATTGGTATCCACTACCGAGGATTGATGACTTATTTGATCAGTTGCAAGGATCAAGCTACTATTCCAAGATCGATCTTCGATCGGGATACCATCAGTTAAGAATACAAGAGGAAAGCGTACCCAAGACTGCATTCAGAACACGCTATGGGCATTATGAGTTTCTCGTGATGCCATTCGGACTGACAAACGCACCAGCAGTCTTTATGGATCTGATGAACCGTGTATGCAAACCATATCTCGATAAATTTGTGATTGTATTTATCGATGATATCCTGATTTACTCGCGAACGAAAGAAGAACACGAGCAACACCTCAGAACTATTCTGGAACTACTGAAGAAAGAGAAGCTTTATGCAAAGTTCTCAAAATGCGAATTCTGGATTCACGAAGTACAATTTCTTGGTCACGTTGTGAATGAGAAGGGCATTCATGTAGACCCATCCAAGATTGAAGCAATAAAGAATTGGGAAGCCCCCAAAACCCCAACTGAAGTTCGACAATTTTTGGGCTTAGCGGGCTATTACCTACATTTCATCGAGAATTTCTCAAAGATAGCTCAACCGCTAACGACCCTTACACAGAAAGACAAGAAATACGACTGGGGTTACAAACAGGAAGAAGCCTTCCAGCTACTTAAAAATAAGCTATGCGATGCACCAATACTATCATTACCCAAAGGCACTAAAGACTTCGTGGTATACTGCGATACTTCACGACAAGGTTTGGGTTGCGTACTCATGCAACGCCAGAAAGTCATCGCTTACGCTTCAAGACAATTGAAGGTACATGAAAGAAACTACACCACGCACGACCTGGAGCTAGGTGCGGTGGTATTCGCCTTGAAGATTTGGTGATATTATATATATGGTACTCGATGTAGAATCTTCACAGATCACAAAAGCTTACAACACATATTTGATCAGAAGGAACTAAACATGCGTCAGCGATGATGGGTCGAGCTGCTAAACGATTACGACTGTGAGATTAAGTACCATCCTGGAAAGGCAAACGTTGTAGCTGACGCATTAAGTCAAAAAGAAAGGGTCAAGACCCTAAGGGTTCGAGCATTAGAAATGACTATTCGAACGAACCTCACTACACGTATTCGTGACGCACAACAAGAAGCCCTTAAGATGGAAAACCGTAAAGCTGAATACCTCCGGGGTATGTTGAAATATATGATGCCAAATGAAGAGGGAGCCTTATACTTTAAGAAGCGTATTTGGGTTCCGCTCTCTGGCGGTATTCGAGAAGTCATCCTTGACGAAGCACATAAATCGAGATACTCGATCCATCCAGGATCGGACAAGATGTATCAAGACTTAAAAGAATACTATTGGTGGTCGAGACTCAAGAGCGATGTTGCTGTTTATATTGGAAAATGCCTAACCTGTGCTAAGGTTAAGGCTGAATATCAGAAACCGTCCGGCCTACTACAACAAGTAGAGATACCCGTGTGGAAGTGGGAGCAAATCTAGATGGACTTCATAACGAAGTTACCCAGGACCCCGAGAGGGCACGATATGATATGGGTAATAGTAGATCGGTTAACGAAGTCTGCGCACTTCCTACCGATCAGAGAAAAAGACAGCATTGGAAAGCTTGCTGAGATATACTTAAAGGAAATTGTGGCACGTCATGGAGTGCCAATCTCAATTATTTCAGACAGAGATGGACGCTTTGTCTCAAGAATCTGGCAATCCTTTCAGGAAGCCTTTGGGTCTCAACTAGATCTAAGCACGACATTCCATCCACAAACAGACGACCAGAGCGAACGGACTGTACAAACATTAGAAGATATGCTTCGCGCATGTGTTATGGACCTAGGCGGCAGCTGGGATACTCACCTACCTTTAGTTGAGTTTTCCTACAATAACAATTATCATACAAGCATAAAAGCCGCACCGTTCGAAGCTCTGTATGGCCGCAAGTGCCGATTGTCACACCCTGGCTTTGCGGAAGCGTGGGTTTATTTTGGTGTGACTTCTTAATACCATAGCTTAATCACAACAAATCTATATGCAAGTAAAACCATGATGATCATCCATTACTCAAGTTTTAAAAGTAAAATACGACAACATTGTTTTAGAGTTGACACATGCAATGAGTTTACAACACAACATAATAAAAACCTTGTTCATAAGACACAACCACAAAATATGAAATAGACACAGTTTAAGACTTGTGACTCATCCAGGTAAAAGTCACAATCCCTAAACTTGGATGACACCATTCTTCTACGCAGCGTAACGACAGTGCATACCTTGCCAGATCCCTAATTCCCTGAAATACATGTAAGTTGAAAAATCAACATAAAGTTGAGCGAGTTCATGTGAAAGTGAGTATGTAAAACCTTTGTAAGTATAAAATCCCTGGTATGTAGCAAATAAGGAAATAAAGAGATCACCAATGGTTTGCAAGGCCATTGATATGTGTGAAGTGCAGTAGGAAGACTCAAACCTAGCAGATTTTTGCGTCGGGCTCAAAGTCACCCCGAGGTCCGTACTGTTGGGCCTGGAGTTGGGCTCGCTACACCCAGATAGATCTACCGCTAATGACCCTCGGTCCTACAATGAGGATTAATGGCCTCCAGTTCCCGCCTACCCACTCACATGATCTAAGTAGTAACCCTCCTTACGCTAACCATACCATGTAAAAAGTATTCGTAATCATAGTAACATGTATTTCACCCCCGAAGTATAAAAATTGAAAACAGTTAAGAGAAAAGGGGGACATGAACTCACAGAAGTGCGTCTCGAAATAGTATCTCCCAAATCAACCTGCTGCGTGACGACCTACACGTACTAACTTCTATTAGACGGACGGCCGTGCCTTGGCTTAAGGTTTAACGCTTTTGGGAAATAGTTAGGTAACTATTCCGTATTTCCACTTCTTAATTATTTAATAATTATATTCCTTCCCAAGGATGGGGGTCTTAATACATGTGCGTTTTTATAATTCCAAAAATATATTATTAAGTCTCACTTAATAAAATATATTTTTATTCATTTGTCTAAAATATTCTATCACCAAAATATACATATTTTTCCCAAAAATATTATATTTATTCCATACGATTTCCCAAAATAATACTTTTATCAAAATACGTATTTAAGAGTATTTTTCCGAAAATACACAAGTTACATTTAAAGTTCGGGTGGTAATAATAATAC
Organism: Helianthus tuberosus; assembly: GCA_030545235.1. Lineage (NCBI taxonomy): Eukaryota > Viridiplantae > Streptophyta > Magnoliopsida > Asterales > Asteraceae > Helianthus > Helianthus tuberosus. Next base: position 105,930,747 of record CM060424.1, on the reverse strand, counting down.
CGGTGTAACTTAGATATTTATTTGTGAAGGCGTTGGTATTATTTTGGAGTCGTTACTTTTTAGTGTATACGAGTTATATTATTTTTACCCTAAAAATAATATATGTGTAGTTCACAAAATAATCATAAAATCGCACAAGCGTTTTACTATGAAATATATATTCTAAATATATATTTAACAAGTTTTATTTATGAAAACCCACCTCCGAATACTTGGTTATATTGTAATAAAAATCATGGCGAATTTTATTTGGAAAACAAGTCAAAGATATATTTATAAACACTTGTCATCAAAATATTCTAAGTGTTATTTTCTGGAAAAATTTCGCCAGAGTTTCCTCTGTAACTGGAGGTGGCCACGCTTACTAGCGTATCATTTTCTTTTCAAAATTCAATCAACAATTTTCCAATCATCAACATACATCATTCAAATATCAAACTAGTCAAAAATAAGCATAGATCGCAAACACATGAACTTGTAAGTTGTGTAAAATTATGTAGTAACCTTCCAACATTTTTAGTAGATCTTTCCTTCTTTCAAAATAGAATCAGTTTCTTGAAAACTTTATTTTTTAAAGAACATGCAATTTTACAACTTCTTAGTCAAAAATTACGAAAATATTTCTTTTTTAATCCTTTTGTCACGCAAGTGTTTACACACTTGTTTGTTTGCAAAAATGCCTTTAGTTCATGAAAGATCCGGCTTTTAAACAAGGTTTGCATCTTACACTTGGTTCTTCGAAAACACCACTTGTAGATCTTTATATCTACTAGTTTAGAACTCTACTTTACAAGAAAAATCATTTTTACACAAGTTTATGTTTATGTGTGGAAAGGTTCATCATCTTGTATCTTTTACACTTAACATATTGCTAGTTCATGTTCCATGAACATGATCTAGCGTGGTTAGATGACGATCCGTTCCATTTCTAGCAACCAACAACATAAAATAACCATAACTAAACAAGATTCATAAGTTTTACACCATTTGTTTCTCTTTAACCAACTAGTTTATCATTCTTGCAAGACTTTAAGTTTTGTTCTTGAGTGTTCATGATTTTTATCCATTAAATCTCTTATTAACCACTTTAAACATGAACAAGGAAGTGTTTAGAAGCACTTACAACTAGCTCAAGGCTAAGGAAGAACCAAAGCGAAAACAAGGTGGATAAAAGCAATGTAGTGAGGTCCTTGAGATTCCGAAAGCACCGAGTCTCCTTGTATGAACTCTAGCACACTTGTATGTATGTGGAATGTCTTGATCGAAACTCGAAGATGGTGAGATGGTGGGTGTTGGGTTCGGCCGAGAGTCTTCAAGGGAGGGAAAGAGAGAGCAAAATTTTGTGATGTGTTTATGTGAATGCTCTTGTCCATTAAGCATACTTATAGACCATTCTCTTACTAATATCCATGGTGCAATATGTAATCTAGATATGGGACAAGGACTAATAAAATAATCAAGATTGTAAGGAGTGTGTCCCACATGGGGACCGATCGGTTAGGGGGGGGGGGGTTATATAGTTGGATTTCAATCATATAGTTAGTAACTAGTTATGTTAATTAGAACTTTAAACTAGTTACTAGTGTGTTATGTAATATAATGAGTGTTAGAGTGTTCGGGGACCCTAACTGGCTCAGAAAAGGATAAACAATGTCATTGACATTATTTTTGTGTTACGGATAAAGTCCGGTTGTTCGGTTGGATATTAATCCGTTAAAGTGCTAAATAAGCATTTAAAGTGTCTTTAATATTATCTTTAGTGACACAATGAATTCCCGACACTTGGAAAGTGCCTAGTATTATTTTTCCATGTTTTTGCACTTTACTAGTTATGCTAAAAGCTAAATTTTTGTAATAAAGTGCAGAATTTTGTTGTTAGAGCATGTTTTAGGCACATCCGGTCACTATAACTATCACCTAGTGACGCAGTTCTACAATCCTCACCTCCCTACACTCTTTACTAGTGTAGTAATCTATTCCCGGCTCGTACTGGCCTCAGAGACAATATCTGTCTAGTGCTGGCAATGTCAGCATGTTTACTGGGTTATCCGTATAGTGTGCTCACTGTGCTTTTGTGCATCAAGGTTGTCACTGATGTTTGTGTGTAAATAATGGAGTGACAGTAATAAGGTATGATGCATGTATATGTATGTATCAGAAATCAAGAAGCAGTTCAACCACAATTGTAAGTAAGCACAGTAATTAAGCATTAATTAAATATTAATTAATTCGTGCGGATACCTGGTTTGGTGAGGGTTGTCACATTCTCCCCCCGTTAAAGAAATTTCATCCCGAAATTTTAGGCTCTGCTTCTAGATGCAGGGGTCTTAGGAAATAAATGGGGGTACTTCTCCTTCATACGATCCTCACGTTCCCCCGTGAAGTCAGGTCCATGCCTTGTATTCCATCGAACTTTGACGAGTTTGACACTGCTCCTGCGAGTTTTATTAACTTTCCAATCCGTAACCTCAACGGGTTCTTCGGTAAAGTGGAGCGTGTCGTCGATATGAACTTCGTCAGCAGGAATGATCACTGTTTCTTGTGTTGGACTCTTTCTCAAATTTGATACATGGAATGTATCGTGAACACCATTGAGTTCAGCAGGTAGGTCCAACTTGTAGGCTACAAGCCCAATCCTTTCCAAAGTGTGCCACACCCTTCCAGGGTGAAACTTTCAATAAAACCATATCCCCAACTTGAAATTCCAAAGGTTTCCTCTTTGGATCTGCGTAGGCTTTCTGTCTGTCGCGAGCCGCCTCGATGCGCTTTCGAATCTGTGTGATCTTGTCCGTTGTCTCTTGGACTATTTCATGACCAACGAGTTGTCTATCACCAGCATTAGCCCAGCATAAGGGTGATCGACATTTGCGTCCATAAAGCGCTTCAAATGGCGTGGCTCCAATGCTTGTGTGGTAGCTGTTGTTGTACGAAAATTCGACCAATGGTAAATGATTATCCTAGCTACCACCTAGATCCATTACACATGCTCTCAGCATATCCTCCAATGTCTGAATAGTTCTTTCACTTTGGCCATCAGAGTCCGGATGAAATGCAGTGCTCAGATTCAATTGTGAGCCAAAAGCTTCTAGGAAGGATTGCCAAATCCTTGATATGAAATGTCCATCTCTATCAGAGATAATCGAGAGAGGCACTCCATGACGTGCAACAATCTCTCGCATGTATATTTCCGCAAGTTTACTCGTATTGTCTTTCTCTTTGATTGGTAAGAAGTGTGCGGACTTTGTTAAACGGTCTACTATTACCCAAATAGTATCATGGCCTCTGGGCGTCTTGGGCAGTTTCGTTATGAAGTCCATTGAAATCTGTTCCCATTTCCACTTGGGAATCTCAGGTTGCTGTAGAAGTCCTGAAGGCTTCTGGTATTCAGCTTTCACCTTGACGCACGTTAAACACTTGCTAACATAAACAACAACATCGCCTTTCATCTTAGGCCACCAATAGAAATCCTTGAGATCTTGGTACATCTTATCCGCACCGGGATGAATTGAGTACCGAGATTTGTGAGCTTCATCAAAGATAATGTCACACCCCGACCACGTAGAACAACCAGACGTGGCAGAAACGTCGGGGAGTGTTGTAACATAATCATTGTTTCGTAACCATGGAATAAATAAATTCTGTTTTATTGAATAAATGAACTCATTGTTTTAGTACAATCAATTAAGTACAACTATGATCTTCCAAGTTTTAAAGTTGCTAAGGCACGAGTCCATCCTAAATGTAGCATGTATCAACAAATCATTGCAAAGCAGTACCTGAAACATGTGTAAAAATAGGTACGTCAGCATAAAAATGCCTGTGAGATACATAGGTTTTGTGAAAATAGGATTCATGACTTGTAAGTTTAAGAAAATATTTAATAAAGTTTAGTCATGAACCTCGTAAATTGATTTGTTTTGTAAATCGTTTGAAAAACAATATGATCAGATGATATGTATAAATAAATGTAAGGTTAAATGAATAACCATGTAAAATGAGTTTGTATAAGATAAGTTATTTTGGCGATTTTGAGGGGAAATGGGCGATTTTGGCGATTTTGGTAAAACCCTAATTTTCTCTTGCTAATCCTCGTATCGATTGTTCTTGTTTATCAGCTTAGGATTATGATTGATCCTTAGGTGATATTCAATTGTTTTCGGATTAGGGTTTGTAGTTAGGGTTTTGTTTTCGGCTTTAATTTTCTGTTTGCGAACGGGGTTGTAGCTGGCTGTTCTGATTTGCGCGTCTGAGTTCGGATCTGATTTCGTTAGGCTGATTTCGAATTTACATCTGATTTCGGCTTACATCTACATCTGAGTTCGGCTTGTTGTTCTGATTTCGGCGCTTTTGAGGTGCTTCCAGATTTCGAGATTAGGGTTTGTGTCGTAGTTTTCTGTTTGCGAAGGTGGTGCGGCTTCAGCAGGTTTCTTTATTCTTTGTTTTGGCTGGTTCGTTGATCACAATCTGTCCGAATGGAGAGCCAATCTGCAGAAAACTCAAATGTGTTTGCCAAAAAAATTAAGAACATTGACGGTAAAACATTTGAGCCAAGACAAACATCATCTTTGGCGACTAGGGTTTCTGAAATGCCGAGTAAGAAGGTATGTTTTATGATGCCGCTTAATGATACTGAACATGTTATTGGTTGTTCTGATTCTCCTAATCAGAATTATGCGAAAGTCTTTGATAAGAGAAAGGTAGCATTTGTGTTACCGGTGAATGATATTAGTCCTACTCGAGTTCAAAATCTGAATAAAGATGATAATGCTCATGTCCAATCTTATGCGGATGTGGTCCTACATGAACGAATTGAGCAGGGGGATACTAAGAGGGGTGGGGATTTAATTCAGAATCAGAATGAAGATGAAAACAATAGGAAGGCCAATGATGCGGTTGTTCAAGTTCCTAAAGTCAATTTTCGACAACTAAAATCAGATGTATCATTGGATGGAGTGGATGTAGTGCTTCCGATTGATTCAGTTCGCCAGGTTAATAACAGGTTAGCAAACACTCTTTATGGTTATTTCCTGGGGGAGAGGATTGCATATCCAGTAGTTGAATATTTTGTCAGAACAAATTGGAAAAAACATGGTCTTCAGAAAACTATGATGAATTCAAATGGTTTCTTTTTCTTCAAGTTTGAAGACAGAAAGGGTATGGATACTGTTCTTGAAGGGGGACCTTGGCTGATCCGTAACAAACCTATGTTTCTCAACATTTGGTCTCCTACAAACACCTTGAAAAAAGAAGAGGTTAAAAAGGTTGCAGTTTGGGTTAAATTGCATGATGTTCTGCTAGTGGCATATTCTGATGATGGTTTAAGCATGTTGGCTTCAAAAATTGGGTCCCCTGTGCGTCTGGATTCGTATACTAGTGATATGTGTAATGAGGCTTGGGGAAGGAGCAGCTATGCTAGGGCTCTCATTGAAATATCAGCTGATCATGAGTTGAAAGAGACTCTAACCATGGCTATTCCTGAATTGGATGGGAACAAATATGTTAATGAGACTATTCGGGTGGAGTATGAATGGGAACCTCCGAGATGTGTCCACTGCTGTGTATTTGGGCATGATTCTGAGGAGTGTCCAAAACGCATTCGGCCGACAGTGAAATCTCCTACATATAGACCGAAAGTAGATGAGGATGGTTATACGGAAGTCAAGACAAAGAAGAATGTAAAGAAAAGCGGTTTTCAAGTTAACAATCAAAAGCCTAAGTTTGAATATAGACCTGTGGATAAAAAGAAAAAGGCAGTGAGTTCTGCTTACATGAGTGCGAGGAGCACTAGTTCTTCTAAGGTTCAAACACATAATTCTTTTAGCGCTCTTGGGTTTGTTGGAGGGAACGGGGAAAAAGGGAGACGTGAGCCAAATGAGGAGTCTGATGATGACGGGGTAGAGGTTGTATATGATGAAACGAATGAGATTATGACATCGGGTACTCATCCTACGTCTTCCAGTACAGGGGCAAGCACCTCTCACATAAAGTTGTCTAATGGATAGGTGGCGTCTTTTTCATGCTATAGGGCTGCCAGTTGGTAGCAATTTCATTTTTGACGATGGCGGTTGACGTCTTTTGTTTGTTTTTTTCGTTTGTCTACTAGTTAGTCATTATCATGATTGTAGTAGGCTAGATTAATGTGGTAACTTGGTTTGTTTGGTTTTTGTTTACATATATGGGGCATGTCCTGTATATGAACTAGTGGGGAATTCATCCTCACTACTTGTACTTATTTGGCGGTTGTCTATAATAGAATCACCGGGGTAACCCTTTACCCAAAAAGTTATTGTAAAACAATGTCTTATGAAAAGTATGTTATTTGTATAAAATGTCATATGACTTAAATTGAAATGATTCTAATAACGCTACAATATGTAATACCATACAAACACTTATATATAGGAACTACCAGCGGCGTATCCACCATGCTTGTATCATATTACACACGCCTCGTTACTTAAGTCACTTACTCAAACCAAACCACCAATATAGAATGTTCATGTTTAAACCAATAGTCCAATGTTATTGTATAACTCAAGTTAAATGTAAACCATGTAATATGTAAACAAAAGTTATGTATGGTAAGTAAAATGAGATTTCTTAAACCACAAGTAAAAATGTACAAAACAAAGTGTTTGAATAAATCAAAAGTTATGCTTTGTAAAATAATGTAAGGTTAAACGAATAACCTTATAGTAGCATATTAAAAGTATACTTTTGGATTTGTAAATAACATATTAAACTATGTTTTGGTTTCATAAATAACATATCAAAATATGCTTTGGGTTTTATAAATAACATATAAAAATATGTTTTGGCTTGTTGATAAAATATATATGTTGGTTCTGTACAATATCACACATGGGAGTATATCAAACTATACTTTTGGGAGTATATCAAAATATACTTTAGATGTGTGATTTAAGAATTCATTCAGACCTAGTGCATCAAACTACACCTTTGAGACTATAAGGATACCACAAAGGCAATCCCTATTTGGATGGAGAAACAAATTGGTTTCAGACATTCCATGACAACAGGAATGGGGTGTCTAATCCTATAGCGCTATATCATACTAACAATCGGTCTGGTGAACATAAAATAAGTACAATTCAACATTTTTATTTTATGTTCTTTGAGAAATCAGTGTTTAAACCATAGATAGTCATTTAGTTTGTCAAAAGATAAGTAATAACATGTATAATCAATTATACTTTGAAATCATGAAAATAACACATAGGTACACATGCTTCACCCCAAAACAGTTTGGAAAATAGTAAAATAGGGGAACTATGTACTCACTTGAGATTACTCAGAAGACCTAAGATAACCACCAAGCAATGCTAGAGATCACGGAATCAAACGGCACCTAATATAGGTAACTATGTTAATAAACCGGACCTAAGTCGGAGGATTTAGATAGAATGAGGGTTCGTAAACCAAACGAGTATGGAGACTCGTGTCATATGGTTTAACAAAGCCTACATACTAAATGAAACCTAACCTAAGTGCTTTCGACCCATCGCGACCCATTAAGGTAGCTTATACTACTTTAACGCGTCGTGCGCGCAAAAGCGCACTCGAGACGTCTAACTAGCCCTATGACAAGGGTTATATGCCTAAACATGTTACATAATTAGTTATGTGACAAAAGTTTAGGTTACATATGCTTAATTACCAATTATACATGAAAAGGGTATTCTGGTAATTTACCTAAGGCATATAAACTACCTATCATACAACTACTCAAACGATGTGACCATAAGGTATAACCTCGGAAGGTTATTCCCTATACACTATGGTCACCTAAGGTATTTGGTCAGATCCTAATGATCGACCAAATGGGTCGGGTTCGAAAGCATAAGCGATTGTTTAGATCGCTTACCTTACGACCCTATATAAGCACTAAACTAAAAGTGACGAGCTAAGCATGCTAAAACATGCTTAACTAAGTTTAGAAAATAGGTTTGGTATCAAAACAAACGGTTTTGATACCCAAGAGTAGTTTGGTTACAAAATACGCAAGATGCACATTTTGGCCGAAACTACGACTCGTCACTGAGCCTAGATAACGTGGTAATCAGTAGGTATAGTCACTAGGGACTATAACCATCGTGATTACGCTCACATTATGAAGTTCAAACGAACTTCGCATTGACCATAAACTGGTCAATGCAGAAAGTCAAACAAAGTTTGACTTTCGGACTCGAAAAGCAATAAAAGAGCGAAGGAACACTTACAAAGGGTCCCCACAAGATTGATAACCCAAGTATTCTCAGGTATGAGGTGATGAAACACCCCAACTTAGAGAAATCTCAGATTTCAAGTGGGTTTTGCAATGAAGGGGGTTGGGTATTTATAGATTTCGGTTCACCGTTAGGATTGTTTCTTGGAGAAGAGGGAATGATCTCGCCCGTACACTTGTCGGAATGTTGTGGTAACTCATATTGCTCCCACCATAAGAGTTGGACACATGACATTGGCCTTTGGAAGGGTTAAGGGCTGTTAACAGCTGTTTAAAAACAAGTTGCTGCATCTGACCCCTGCTTGCGCACCGCAACACTCAGAGTGTTGAGGTGCGCAAGGACCTGCAGACCAGGAAGTTTGAAAAATGGCAAAACAGGCCCCTGCAGCTCCAAACTTGGTTTTCGATGCATTTTTGACACGTTTAAGCCCCGTTAACCCCATTTCAAAGCTCTAAAATGAAGTTAAAGTATAGGGAACTTAAAATATGCTTGATAATATCACTGATGTCTGTTTGTTTGGCCGTACGATCGCGATGTTCGGTTAATTACGACGGAATGCGCATAAGCGTGAAAAACGATCCAAATGGCGTGACGAATGGATTTTTCTTATGCCAAACACTAAAATAAAATATTTTAGTGCTTACATAAATTTTTGGATGTCCGGATGTATTCAGAACGTAAGTTATGCGCGAAAGTGCAAACTTATGCACTTTTTGACACTTTTAGTCCCTGAATGACCCAAAAGTTTATTTTAGCACACCGAACCCCTCAAAGCCTATTTCTAAGCTATATAAAGGATATTTAAGGTGTGTTTAACTTATGGTCATGTTCCAGAATGTCCGTTACAGTTCAAATTGGCATACTTTCGCAGTTTGTCAAGTTTAGTCCCTGTAAGCGAATTAACTTGTTTTTGCCATACCAAAGCCTTTAAAACTTATTTCTAAGTTATGTAAAGGTTATTTAAGGTATGTTAAGCCTATTTCACTATTCTGGAGTGTTCGTTGGATTAATCTGGTTATATTTACGCATCAGAGCGCGTATAACCCTCCAGAAAGCGATTTAAAGCTTAAAATCGAACAAGAGTAGATATGTGCAAACGATACACATATTTTTACAAATCCCAAGTATGAAATACAATATTTCATTGGTTTGGCATTTGTTTGATGGTTGAAGTGACACAGGTGTCACAGATAATCTTTCTCAAACCACCAAATAGAGGAACCCAAATCCGTTTCATGAAGCATAAAGTTCCTTCCTCGTTTGGCACCAACTGTTTCTCCATCCCACGGAGATACTCGTCCTCAATATTCCTTTATTTCAAAGCTTCTCTCTGGGCGGCACGAATGCGCAGAGAGAGATCTGTCTGTACAATCATCTCCAAAGCCCTAACCCTTATGGGCTTAATGCTTTCTTTTCGACTCAGGGCATCATCGACCATATTCGCTTTCCCTGGATGGTATTTGATCTCGCAATCATAATCATTTAGCAGCTCTACCCAGCGTCTGCGCCTCATGTTAAGCTCCTTTTGGTTAAATATGTGCTGTAAGCTCTTGTGATCCGTGAAGATTGTACATCGCGTACCATACAAATAATGTCTCCAGATTTTCAGCACAAATACCACTGCGCCTAGCTCCAAATCATGCGTGGTATAGTTCTTTTCATGAACTTTCAATTGGCGTGACGCATAAGCTATGACCTTCTGGTGTTGCATCAGCACGCAACCCAATCCTTGGCGCGAGGCGTCACAATGCACCACGAAGTCATCCGTTCCTTCGGGTAGCGATAAAATCAGTGCGTCACAAAGCATGTTCTTCAGCAACTGAAACGCTTCTTCTTGTTTGTCACCCCAATCAAACTTTTTCTCCTTCTGCGTGAGGAGAGTCAGGGGTTGAGCGATTTTAGAAAAATCCTTAATGAACCTTCGATAATAGCCAGCCAAACCTAAGAACTGTCGAATCTTGGTTGGCGTCTTTGGAGTCTCCCAACTCTTGATCGCCTCGATCTTTGTTGGATCCACATGGATTCCATTTCCATTTACCACATGTCCAAGAAACTGGACTTCGCGCAGCCAGAACTCGCACTTCGAGAACTTGGCGTATAATTTCTCCTTCTTAAGTAGCTCTAGAATGGCTCTTAAGTGTTGTTCGTGCTCGTCCTTTGTCTTCGAGTAAATCAGAATGTCGTCGATAAATACGATCACAAACTTATCCAAGTACAGCTTGCAGACTCGGTTCATCAGGTCCATGTAAACTGCAGGTGTGTTCGTCAACCCAAACGGCATAACTAGGAACTCGTAGTGTTCGTAACGAGTCCTAAAGGCTGTCTTCGGGATACTTTCCTCTTGTATCCTAAGTTGATGGTATCCAGATCGAAGATCGATCTTTGAATAAAAGCTTGAGCCTTGCAACTGGTCAAATAGATCATCGATCCTCGGCAAGGGATATCTGTTCTTGATAGTCAACTTATTAAGTTCCCGGTAGTCTATACACATACGGAAACTACCGTCCTTCTTTTTAACAAATAGAACCGGAGCTCCCCAAGGTGAGAAGCTTGGTCTGATGAATCCTTTGTCCAATAGCTCCTGGAGTTGTGTCGACAACTCCTGCATCTCTGAAGGCGCAAGTCTGTAGGGTGCCTTGGCTACAAGCGCGGCACCTAGAACCAAGTCAATGTGGAATTCGACTTGCCTTCGAGGCGGTAATCCTGGCAAGTCTTCTGGAAAGACTTCCGGATATTCCTTGACGACTGGAATGTCTTCAATCTTTGGTTCTGCAACTTCCTTATCCACGATGTGTGCTAAGAATGCAACACATCCCTTCTTTAAGAACTTTCTAGCTTTCAGGCAGCTAATAATTCTTAGTGGCGTATCATGTTTCTCTCCGTGCACTATGATCGTTTCTTCATCCGTCTGTGGGATGCGGATGGTCTTCTCATGGCAAACGATCTCGGCTTTGTTACTCGATAGCCAATCCATTCCCACTACCACATCAAAACTTCCCAACTCGACAGGTAGCAAGTCTAGCGTAAACTCGTGCCCTCCTAGTTCAATCACACATCCTCGGACAACTTCACCGGTCTCAACTAGTTTCCCATTTGCTAATTCGATGGAGTACGGAACGTCTAACTTACTAGGCGTCAACCCAAGTATTTTCTTAAATTCTAATGACACGAAACTATAATCCGCACCAGTATCAAAAAGAACAGATGCAAAGCGTTGGTTGATAGGGAACGTACCGGTAACAACGTTCGGATCCTGGCGCGCTTCCCTTGCGCCAATGTTAAAGACTCTTCCCCGTGCTTGGTCCAATCCTGGGCAGTTCCTCTTAAAATGCCCAATGTCGCCACAGTTAAAACAACCAAGTTTTTGCCCATTACCACCTCCATTCCCAGCTTGAGTGTTGTTCTGATTTCGATTCGCGTCCCCAGCTTGATTTGCATTGTTGCCTCGGTTTCCATTTCCTTCATTGTTTCCTTGTGGGCGGTTTCCATTGCCACTACGATTATTGTTCCTACTAGCAAAACCTCCTTGGCCTCCCCGGCCGGCAATAGCCCAGCAAGAATCCTTCAAGTGGCCAACTTTTCCACAAGCTTCACATACTTTTGACCCACACCGGCCAGGATGATGATGCTGGCAGGTATTACACTTGGGATGAGTACCCATATATCCTTTCCCCTTCTTTCCAACACCGGTTGCAGCTTGGACCGGTGTGCTTGGTTCTCCTTTCTTGCCAACACCGCTAGTACCCTGCTTGAAGTTTGAAAACTTTCGCTTGTTTTCACCAGACGACTCAGCATGTGTTTCTTTCTTCTTTGGTTCAGCATTCGAAAACTTGTTCAGGCGGATGGCTTCCTCAGTAAGAGCCACACTCAGATCGATGGCCTCTGTGATAGTCGCCGGCTTGGAAGTAGTGACCATACTCATGATTTGAGGTGCTAAACCCCAAATAAAGCGCTCGATTCGCTTGAACTCTGGCGTAACCATATAAGGTACCACATGAGACAGGTCGTGGAATCTCTGAACGTACTCAGCAATCATGGGTCCTTCCATTCTTGTAGGATCGAATCACGACCTAAATGAGTCGTTCGGAAGAGCTCAAATCCGTTTCAGAGGCGGAAACAGAGAAACGGACGTGAAAACAGCTTGATTCACACTATAATCCTCATATATATTGATATAACAACGTTTACAATCAAAAAGAATACCGGCAGCACCTCGGTATCACTCTGAGAAATCTGTTACAAATGAATAGCTCTCATGCCTATTTATAGTCTACATGGTTTCGCTTGAAACCTACTTGTTCACATTCAAGCGAAACCCACAATACTTACAAGCGAAACCTACACAATATAATAATTTGATTCAAGCAAAACCCTCCTGACATTCAAGCGAACCTAACATTCTATTTTGTCTTATATGAAACATTCAATTTCGTGTATCCATTTCATGTAATGATGTCATCATTGATGTCATATGATGTCATTTTGATGATGTCACATTCTTGTTAAGATCCACAATGCAACCGAGACTCGATATAAGACGAAGTCGACAGATGAATGCACCAACAAGATTTCAAACAAGATTTCGGGGGTTACCCATATATCCGAGAGATGTTTCTCCACGATATAAGCAAGCTTGAATTTAGGTTTATATCTCGTCACAATCTACTAAATGTGCAAAAACCTACTGGCACATTATCAGTGAGACCGTTTATCACATTTGACTTTTCAATTCTTTAGCATGTTGTGATCGTCCACTGATGTACTATCATTTCCTCTTCTTTGACACAAAAACTCATTTTTCATTTTATCATGTTTTTGACTTTTTCAAATTTTCTAATGTTTTTGGATTTTCTGAAAAATTTTACTCCCCCTAAAATGCAAACACATTTTAGGAAATTTGAAAACAAACTATACAATAAAGTAACAACTGTTGTGAATTGCTTCAATTCGCCATCCACTTGGTGTAAACAATCAGAACTCCCCATTACACAAAACTATTTTCTCATTAAGATTTCAAAACACTTAAGTTTGTTTTAACCAAAATGATTTTTCCGGAAAATAAGTTTTGTTAAATTTACCACTTGTAAAGTTAGGGGTTTGGTTCATCACATTTTCCTCAATCATTTTTAGAAAATCAGATACAACTTAATGTCCCTGATTTACCACTTGGAAGTGAAAATTTCCATCAACCACTTGTAGGAATACCTCATCTACACAAAACCATTTTACCAATAAAAATTACCAATCAAGAAAGATAGATGCCGATTCCTGCTCCACGCTTACAAACCTGGGAGCTCCGGCAAGTTAGATTTTTCAAGTAAAGAACACAGACACCCAAGCTTGACCAGCTTTGGGTGTAACCTTCTCAACTTCACTAGGGGTTGGGCTGTAAGTAGCCTTCTTTGATTCGTAAAATTCTTTTACCCCTTTAACCTTTCCATCGATCATTTTTCCAAAAAATTTCTTTACATTCCCATTAAAAGCTTTCTCAACATCAAACTCATTCTTTTCAGAATAAAATTGATTAGAGATTTCTACTTTCCCAATTTTCTTTTTAAAATTTTCAGTCCTCAATGATGGAAAGTTTTCATCATCCATTGGAGGAACTGAGTTTTCATCAATTTTAATCTCAGACTGTGGCTCATCTGACTTTGTGGAATCAGATTCATCGCCAGATTTTACCTCTGATTTCTTAACAACCCAAGCTTGGTTGTCAAGATTTCCCTTTTTCTTGTAAAACCTTTTTGAACACTCACCAACTTCATATGTTGAATTTTTAAACACTTTAAACCTTTCAGTTGGTGGTTCGGTTTTATCAACAACAACTTCTTTCAGTTTTCCAGAAACTCCCTGTTTTGTCTTAGTTGCTCTGGGACAGTTCCATGCAATGTGACCAACTTCATTGCATCTAAAACATGTTCTAGCCTCTCTCCTCTGATGAGCTTCAATCTTCTTTTCAGCAAAAAATTCTTGATTTGTTTGTCTCCAAAATGAGCTCTTCTTTTCTTCTTCAGCAGACGGACCTGAAACAAATTTTGTATTTTTAGAAATTTTCTAATTTTTATAATTTTCTGGTGGAATAAAACCAAGACCTTTCTTTTTAAAATTACCATTATAGTTTGGTTTCTTTTGAAAACCAGAACCAGAATTGTAACTTTTTTTTCTTGTTTAAACGCTGTTGAACTCTTGAAGTGTATTTTTTAGATTTTCCAGTAAGATTTAAATCTTTTATTTCAGAAATCTTAATTTCTGTCATTTTGAAAACCTTTTTGATCATTTCAAATCTAACACTTCTGATTGGAAACTCTATATCAAAATATAATTTGTCAGAATCATTCAAAGTATAAGCAACTTCAAATGTTTCGTCCTTCAAATTAGATTTTGACAATAAAAAATCTTTACTATAAACCCGTTTTCCTGACGTTTTTGAACTCCTGACAGACGAATTCGAACTCCCAACTGACAAACACGAACTTTCGGACTCGGATTTTGACTCTGACTCCTCATCCTTATCCAACACTTGATCGACCACCCTTTTTATTAATTCAGACTCATGATCTGTGTTGGACGCTGTGAATGTGACGTCAATGTTGTCTGGTAATACATCAGTTAACTCGGACTCTAACTTTAGATTAACTGCCTTTTGGACTTGTTCCTTATTCGGTTTTCTAGGTGAATACCCTTCCCAAATTGGAGGCGGACACTTGTTATAATAGACACTCTGTTTCTTACCAGTATCCTTTTTCTTCTTTGGCTGTTCGTCTTTAAACGCCTCAAAACCTGCAACAGTAGGATAAATTCTATTAATTATATAATCACAACTTGTATAACTTCGCAGCAATCGTCTGATTCTTTCATTCTCGGCTGCTTCAGTATCCAACTCTTTCTTCCATTTTGCACATTCTTCAATGTAAAAATTTATCTCTTTTTGCTTCGACATCATCGTAGCATTCAACATTTTCAAAGCTTTTTCTCTTTTCGTGTTAGTTTTCTACAAACTATTCACAGTCCTATTCAAAACATCGTATGATTCTTTCAAAATTTTCACATCAAACATCAACTTTTCTTTCATCTTCTCTGATTCACTAAACCTCTCGTCTTTTTCCTCACATTGTTTGCAAGATACTGAACATGTAAGACATGGTTTTGTGACTTCAACAATCTTTTCGATCTCCACTATCTTCTCAACTTCAACTACCTTTTCCACTTCCACTATCTTCTCAACTTCAACTACCTTTTCCACTTCCACTATCTTCTCAATCACTTTGACTTCCTTCAATTCTTTTGCAGCTTTTCTCTCTTTGAGTTTCTTCAATTTATCTGCAAAATAAAATTCAAATCTGTCAGAAGATAAATGTATTTTTCCAAGGTTTATCTGTTCAAGCTCTTCATCATCACTGTTATCTGTTGAACTGTTTTCAGAGGAAACAGATTCTTCATCTTTTTCTTCATCATCAGATAACACAGCCATCCATTCTTTCACCAATTCTGGTTTTTGAATAATCTGAGCAATAAAAGCTTTAACATTGGGATCAACTGGAATGTACTTGTCCCAGCTAAAACCTTCAGCCACTTTCTCGTCATCTTGATCAATGATGCCATAATAAGCTTTCTTGTTTGCATCCTCGATCATTTTTCCATGTGCTGTATGAGAATCCTTTTGTTGATTCGGTTGATAAGTGATTTGTTGATATATGGACTTCTTATAATAATCATCTTTTCCAAAAGGATTCTTTGCTCCACTAGGCTCCTGATTCTTGCACTCTCTTTTGAAGTGACCTTTCTCCCTCCATTTAAAACAAGTAACTTTAGATTTATCAAAACCTAAAGCCGAAAGATGAGCATCCAAAAAATCATTTCGTCCTGTAATCATTTTAAAATTTTCGGCTCTTCTCAGGACACTAGCTAGACACCATTTGATGTCCATGACCTCCAACTCTTCTGCATCTATTTGGTCATAATCTTCCTTTGTTAGCATCGGGTTACCAATCTTTCCGGCTATCAAACCTTCATAAGATTCCAAAGCAGTAACCAATAGGCCCATATGATTTTTCACAACTTCTTCAGAAAAGTTTTGACCATTTTGAAGATGTAATGCCACATTGCACTGAATCATATGCCCATTACCAACACTCGCACTTTGAACACTTGGAGGATTAACACTTGAAAACCCACTAGTGTTAACTGAACTTTGAATGCCTGTTTCAGATTGATTCCTGCACTAAACGCAGTTTGGATCTTTGGACTTGCTTCAACAGTTTGAACATTTCCCTTGTAGTACAGTTTGATGTCTTGTTGATGGCTTGAACTGTTCATTCTTGCAATTTTCTGCTGTTCTAGATCCTGTGCCTCCAGGTTTTCAATAAATTGACCAATCGACAATCTGCTAAACTGTCCAGAATTCTTCAGAATCATGAGATATGTACCCCATTCCTTTTGTGGTAAAGCATCAGCAAGCTTTTCAACCCATTCTGCTGGAGTTTTAGTAATCTTCAACTGAGACATGGTGCGCACAAGATGACAGTATCTCTCAATGAGAGTCTTTGTAGTCTCGCCAGGCATGCTCGTAAACAACTCAAACTCCTTTTTCAGTAACGCTGCTTTACTCTGTAACATCTCTTTACTTCCTTCAAATTTCTTCTCAAGAGCTTTCCAGATCGAAAATGCATTTCCATCATGCTGAAGCAAAACAAATATATCCTCTTTGATAGCTTGCTGCAACGGACTTATCATCATTTTCTCTCCTTTATAACTTTCTCTTTCTAAGTCTGAAAACTCCGAGATAATTTTATCAACATTCATAGCAGTCTGTGGTCTGATGTATGATGTTTCAATACTTTCCCAAGCTCTTAGATGATTTGCTTGAACCCAATTCTCAAAACGATTCTTCCATCCATGATACTCTTCAATTCCCATAAGTTTTGGGGGGGTTTTTGCAACGTTCCAGTTTCGTTTTCTGTGTTCATATTTTGAACAATGGTAGTCGGAGTAATCGGGGTTGAAGCAAATGCGTTGTAGAATTCAGAATCCATGTTTTGGTATCGAAGAATTTCTCAAACAAGCTTTCAAACGAACTGGTTCACCTCGTAAAAATACCTCGAATCACCTGACAACACAACAAACAAAACACAATCAGTTTAAAGACTTATCAATTAACAGAATAAGACTGATACTCGAACTGGTGATTATTCTGTGCGGACTGAAGGTTGACACACTGTGCGACCTGCTATGACCCGGATCAAATTCAAACGACCAGACCCTTTGAAAACTTTGAACTCCAAACTGTGTGGATAGAAAATTCGAACTTCGTACTAAGTGAATTTGATTTTATGCGAACTGATTTCAATGACAAACCACACAACCTGTAGATTCAATTCAAACACTTTGAACTAATAACACACGTGACTAGATCAACTAGCACATAAAAACTAATATATCACCAACCATTTCAATACACACTTTTCAAATGGTTGGATACTTCTAAATCTACTAATTAGGCCGATTCAATTTACATGGGCTTTAAACAACTCAATTCCAATGATCAATTTCAATTCAGATTTGGCCTTAACACGATATCAAATGTAGCACTTCAAATGTCCGACAATTTATAATGGATCTTCATAAGCAATTATTTATAGAACAGTGTGCAAACTTTTTACATGCAATCCATTTAATAGCTGTCAACAACACATGCAAACATATACGAATTCTCATGTGCCTAACACATATCCACTTAGCCGACAACTTTATATATTCAATTCTTGATTGGGCCTCACAGTACTTGAACTTAATGAACACATGCAAACTGATATATTCACATGGGCGAACCGATTTGTTCACATGCAGCCTTGAACGGACCAAATACCTAATGATATTATCACATGCTATTCTTAAATGAAACAATCATGTGACCAACTGACAACTTTGATTAAAGAATTACACAACTCGATGTACACACTCAAGTGAACTGGTGATTCAAGCGGTCGATTCAAGCGGTCGTTTCAAGCGAGACTCACGATGTAAACTCAAGCGAAAGGTCTATTTCAAGCGGAACACCATGTAAATTCAAGCGAAAGATCTATTTCAAGCGAGACCCAAACTGTTCTTCAAGCGAGTGTCTGATGACATCAGCATTTCGAACAACTTTTCAAGCGAAACTATGATTTTAACCAGTTTTAAGTCGATTTTAACGCTGAAACTTTCCAGGATTTGTTAATACATGATTACGCACAAGATGTGTGAATTTGAGCCGATTTTAACCATGAAAAATTTTTAATTTTGAAAAAGAATGGTGTAGAAACAGAATTTGTGATGAAAACAGGCTGTTTTGGTAAGAACTCCTCGTCCTAAGCTCTGATACCACTTGTAGGATCGAATCACGACCTAAATGAGTCGTTCGGAAGAGCTCAAATCCGTTTCAGAGGTGGAAACAGAGAAACGGACGTGAAAACAGCTTGATTCACACTATAATCCTCTTATATATTGATATAACAACGTTTACAATCAAAAAGAATACCGGCAGTACCTCGGTATCACTCTGAGAAATCTGTTACAAATGAATAGCTCTCATGCCTATTTATAGTCTACATGGTTTCGCTTGAAACCTACTTGTTCACATTCAAGCAAAACCCACAATACTTACAAGCGAAACCTACACAATATAATAATTTGATTCAAGTGAAACCCTCCTGACTTTCAATCGAACCTAACATTATGTTTTGTCTTGTCTTATATGAAACATTCAATTTCGTGTATCCATTTCATGTAATGATGTCATCATTGATGTCATATGATGTCATTTTGATGATGTCACATTCTTGTTAAGATCTGCAATGCAACCGAGACTCGATATAAGACGAAGTCGACAGATGAATGCACCAACAATTCTCAAATGCCAGAACTCAGTCTCCAACCTTTGTAACTCAGCCCGCGAGCAGTACTTTCTTCGCATGAGCTCCTTTAGCTCATTCCATGTCATTTCGTAAGCTGCGGCTTCGCCAAGAGTTTGCACTTGTAAGTTCCACCAGGACAGGGCTTCGTCCAAAAATAGCCCAGAAATGTAAGTAACTTGTTGGTCTGGAGCGTACTTGCTCATTCGAAGAACAGACTCCGTCTTTTCGGCCCATCTTACAAAAGCAACAGCACCTCCGGTGCCGTCGAAATTTGCAGGCTTGCAATCTAGGAATTGCTTGTAAGTGCACCCTGCACATACGTTAGAATATACAAATGGTATTAGCGGACGCGCTATAAATATCCAAATGTATTGTAATACGTCCCAAACGACTTAACATTACCATGTGGTGGATTGTTATTGCCGTTATTGTTCGAATTGCTTCCGCTGGTTCCTCCGTTTGAGGCTGCATACTGCGCTATGGCGGCAGCAATGATTCCTTGAAGTTCTGCCTCGTTGGCAGGCATACGCGTCTGGCGTCTTGGAGGCATCTTCTAAAAGATGGTTCACGTTGGTCAGGTCATTATAAGTAAAGTGTACGTATGTAGCAATAATATCAATGCATAACATCTCATGTTATAAATAAATCAACCACATAACATCTCATGTTATAAACTAATCAAGCACATAACATCTCATGTTATAAAATATCAATAATCAACCCATCATATAATGAGAATACTGCGATTGCGCTGTCATAAATCAAGACCACAATGTAAGGTTTACAAGTTCATAATTGTATCATACATCATCAGTGACTAAGGGCCACATCGCCCTAGTCCAAACTATCTAGTCAGTAACAACAACAACAAATATACAAATCATCAAAAGTCACAATCATCAAAATGTGGTCTCCAAAAGCTGTGTAGTCGGCACAATCGCGGTCGTCTCACCAAAAGTCTACCTGCGTCGAATCAAAATGGCCTAAGCTGATGGCGGTGGAGGAGGGGGAAAACAAGAAAAGAGTAAACGTCGCATATGAAGCCAGTCCTCCTCCATAGCGCGATGAGAGCGCAATAAGTATGCTATCTGCTGCTCGGGAGTCCAAAAACGAGCGTCAGAATCAGGTGAAAGCGGACGCGGAGGGTGTGATACTGCAGGTGGGGTCTGACACTGCCACGGGAGTCCCTGAGCTCGCTCCAGCTCCTGTACGCGACGGGTCAATGCCTCCTGCTGTATCATGAAAGATGTGAGAACATCCTCCGTAGAATACCCCACGTGATATGGGTGATACGGATCCGTTGGTGGCATAATGGGGGGCGTGGTCCAGAGGAATGGCTCACTAGATGGAGCGAAGGATGGTATGGTAAATGGTGCAACAGTGGGAGCAACAGTAGGATAAGAAATCTGGGGTACAAACTGATCTCCTCCTGACACGAAAGGTGTATGACCAAACGGATGACGTGATGAACCCTCCCCAGGACGTGGTGGAGGTATGTCCTGGAGATAGGTGATCTGAAGATCTGTGCGGTGAGTATCTGTGGTGTGTGGGGGAAATGGTGGGATATCAGTGGGTGCTGAAATGGGTGCTAATACGGGGACCGCAGGTGGTGTAACTGGTGTCACGAAAGGTGGGTAATCATCGTCATCGTCTATCCACCCGTTGCGGGTGTGAGCGTATCGTGGATCAATATGGGTCGCGAAAGGTGCACGGTCGAACATCACCGGCATAGGATCAGGAAGTGGTGCGACAACAGGATCCTCTAACAAAAGTGGAGCATCAACAGGAGCGTCAGCAACATGATCATCCACCAACGGTGGAGCAACAACGGGATGATCGTCAACCGGTATGTCATCAACAAAAGGAGCTACCGCAGGTGCATCGGCATGAACAAGGTCATGCTCCAATGTGGGGTCAGGAGCAACGACTGGCTCAGGGGCCACGACCGGCTCCAGATCTACAAACTCCATATTAAAATCAGCTGGATCAACAAACAAAGGATCGACAGGGGCTACAGGATCCTCCAGGGGCTGGTCTAAGTGAATGAACTCAATGTCCTGGTCTGGATCAAAGCCAGGTGGAAAAATTGGATCTGAATCATCATCAACATCATGATCAAACTCAAAGCTGTGCGCAGGTGCAGCTGATGACGCCATATCAGGGTCGGCGTCGTGTGAGTGGTGCTGCACTCCCTGTGTATGCAAAGATGCGGACGCCACAGACTCAAATGAGTCTGGGACAGGTGAATGAACAGGGGCCTCCTCCGCAGGAGCATCAGCAAGAAGTAGGATATCACCGGCAGCAATATGGGCCTCGCCCTCAAGTGGGTCCTCCTCAAATAAATCAACATCGTCGTCAGAGACAACGTCGAGGGGCATATCAACAACGAGATAAGCGGCAAGGGGTACAGGAGCAGGGATCACCACGAGTGGCAAATCCCCAACAAGATGGCCATCAGCAGGCTCTGCTACGACATCAGGCAGCGCAAAGAGCTGGAAGTTGTCATCATCTGTGTTGGTAGTATCGGAAGTGTACACCTCGTGCTCCGATGAAACTATGTCGTCTGATACTATGGCCATGGGATCTGTAGTGTCAGACTCCCCAGTACCTGATGAAGGCATGACGTCTGTAACACACACATGCACAAATAATCAATCATATAATCAAATAAACATGTTAGGCACCAATAAGCAATCAAGTAATCATCCTAGTCTACCCTAGACTATCCTCTCAGTCTCCCTGACTGAACTTCCTAGTCTCTCAGACTACTCCCTCAGTCTCTCAGACTGATCCTCCTAGTCCCACTAGACTACTCCCTCAGCCTCTCAGACTGAGCCTCCTAGTCCCACTAGACTACTCCCTCAGCCTCTCAGACTGAGCCATAACTAACAAATAAAATGTGCTCACTCTTTTTGTTTGTAAAATGTTTTGTGACCTGGATCTGGACGTAGTGTATGCAATGTAAAAATGTTTACGTGAGAGCCCTAGTGATCATAGTCTAGACTCGAGAAGGAATCCTAGTTCACTATGATCAAGGCTCTGATACCAAGCTGTCACACCCTGGCTTTGCGGAAGCGTGGGTTTATTTTGGTGTGACTTCTTAATACCATAGCTTAATCACAACAAAGCTATATGCAAGCAAAACCATGATGATCATCCATTACTTCAAGTTTTAAAAGTAAAATACGACAACATTGTTTTAGAGTTGACACATGCAACGAGTTTACAACACAACATAATAAAAACCTTGTTCATAAGACACAACCACAAAATATGAAATAGACACAGTTTAAAACTTGTGACTCGTCTAGGTAAAAGTCACAATCCCTAAACTTGGATGACACCATTCTTCTACGCAGCGTAACGACAGTGCATACCTTGAACGAGTTGAAAAATCAACATAAAGTTGAGCGAGTTCATGTGAAAGTGAGTATGTAAAACCTTTGTAAGTATAAAATCCCTGGTATGTAGCAAATAAGGAAATAAAGAGATCACCAATGGTTTGCAAGGCCATTGATATGTGTGAAGTGCAGTAGGAAGACTCAAACCTAGCAGATTTTTGCGTTGGGCTCAAAGTCACCCCAATGTCCGTGCTGTTGGGCCTGGAGTTGGGCTCGCTACACCCAGATAGATCTACCGCTAATGACCCTCGGTCCTACAATGAGGATTAATGGCCTCCAGTTCCCGCCTACCCACTCACATGATCTAAGTAGTAACCCTCCTTACGCTAACCATACCATTTAAAAAGTATTTGTAATCATAGTAACATGTATTTCACCCCCAAAGTATAAAACTGAAAACAGTTAAGAGAATAGGGGGATATGAACTCACAGAAGTGCGTCTCGAAATAGTATCTCCCAAATCAACCTGCTGCGTGACGACCTACACGTACTAACTTCTATTAGACGGACGGCCGTGCCTTGGCTTAAGGTTTAACGTTTTTGGGAAATAGTTAGGTAACTATTCCGTATTTCCACTTCTTAATTATTTAATAATTATATTCCTTCCCAAGGATGGGGGTCTTAATACATGTGCGTTTTTATAATTCCAAAAATATATTATTAAGTCTCACTTAATAAAATATATTTTTATTCATTTGTCTAAAAAATTCTATCACCAAAATATACATATTTTCCCAAAAATATTATATTTTATTCCATACGATTTCCCAAAATAATACTTTTATCAAAATACGTATTTAAGAGTATTTTTCCGAAAATACACAAGTTACATTTAAAGTTCGGGTGGTAATAATAATACCAGTGTAACTTAGATATTTATTTGTGAAGGCGTTGGTATTATTTTGGAGTCGTTACTTTTTAGTGTATACGAGTTATATTATTTTTACCCTAAAAATAATATATGTGTAGTTCACAAAATAATCATAAAATCGCACAAGCGTTTTACTATGAAATATATATTCTAAATATATATTTAACAAGTTTTATTTATGAAAACCCACCTCCGAATACTTGGTTATATTGTAATAAAAATCATGGCGAATTTTATTTGGAAAACAAGTCAAAGATATATTTATAAACACTTGTCATCAAAATATTCTAAGTGTTATTTTCTGGAAAAATTTCGCCAGAGTTTCCTCTGTAACTGGAGGTGGCCACGCTTACTAGCGTATCATTTTCTTTTCAAAATTCAATCAACAATTTTCCAATCATCAACATACATCATTCAAATATCAAACTAGTAAAAAATAAGCATAGATCGCAAACACATGAACTTGTAAGTTGTGTAAAATTATGTAGTAACCTTCCAACATTTTTAGTAGATCTTTCCTTCTTTCAAAATAGAATCAGTTTCTTGAAAACTTTATTTTTTAAAGAACATGCAATTTTACAACTTCTTAGTCAAAAATTACGAAAATATTTCTTTGTTAAATCCTTTTGTCACGCAAGTGTTTACACACTTGTTTGTTTGCAAAAATGCCTTTAGTTCATGAAAGATCCGGCTTTTAAACAAGGTTTGCATCTTACACTTGGTTCTTCGAAAACACCACTTGTAGATCTTTATATCTACTAGTTTAGAACTCTATTTTACAAGAAAAATCATTTTTACACAAGTTCATGTTTATGTGTGGAAAGGTTCATCATCTTGTATCTTTTACACTTAACATATTGCTAGTTCATATTCCATGAACATGATCTAGCGTGGTTAGATGACGATCCGTTCCATTTCTAGCAACCAACAACATAAAATAACCATAACTAAACAAGATTCATAAGTTTTACACCATTTGTTTCTCTTTAACCAACTAGTTTATCATTCTTGCAAGACTTTAAGTTTTGTTCTTGAGTGTTCATGATTTTTATCCATTAAATCTCTTATTAACCACTTTAAACATGAACAAGGAAGTGTTTAGAAGCACTTACAACTAGCTCAAGGCTAGGGAAGAACCAAAGCGAAAACAAGGTGGATAAAAGCAATGTAGTGAGGTCCTTGAGATTCCGAAAGCACCGAGTCTCCTTGTATGAACTCTAGCACACTTGTATGTATGTGGAATGTCTTGATCGAAACTCGAAGATGGTGAGATGGTGGGTGTTGGGTTCGGCCGAGAGTCTTCAAGGGAGGGAAAGAGAGAGTAATCTATTCCCGGCTCGTACTGGCCTCAGAGACAATATCTGTCTAGTGCTGGCAATGTCAGCATGTTTACTGGGTTATCCGTATAGTGTGCTCACTGTGCTTTTGTGCATCAAGGTTGTCACTGATGTTTGTGTGTAAATAATGGAGTGACAGTAATAAGGTATGATGCATGTATATGTATGTATCAGAAATCAAGAAGCAGTTCAACCACAATTGTAAGTAAGCACAGTAATTATGCATTAATTAAATATTAATTAATTCATACGGATACCTGGTTTGGTGAGGGTTGTCACACCGATCGCCCTTATGTTGGGCAGACGCTGGAGATAAACGTATGGTTGGTCCTGAACTTGTGCAAGAGACAACCGACAAGATTATACAGATCCGAGAGCGCATTAAGGCGGCTCGAGATCGACAAAAGAGCTACGCTGATCGAAGACGAAAACCATTAGAGTTCGAGGTGGGAGACAAAGTGTTGTTAAAAGTCTCACCTTGGAAGGGCGTAGTAAGATTTGGAAAACATGGAAAGCTGAATCCACGATACATCGGACCATTCAAGATTTTGGAAAGAATTGGTACCGTGGCATACAAATTGGAATTACCGGAAGAGCTCAATGGGGTACATGATACGTTTCATGTATCCAACCTCAAGAAGAGTCCAACACAAGAAAACGTGATCATCCCTGCGGATGAAGTGCATATTGATGATGCCCTCCGATTTACTGAACAACCCGTTGAGGTTACCGACTGGAAAGTCAACAAGACCAGGAGGAGCAGTGTGAAACTTGTCAAAGTACGTTGGAACTCTAAGCACGGACCCGAGTACACGTGGGAACGTTAAGACCAGTTCAAGGAAAAGTATCCCCACCTGTTCAAGAAAACTCCTACGAGAGATAGATCAGCCTGAATTTCGGGACGAAATTCTTTTAACGGGGGGAGACTGTGACAACTGGCACCAAACCGGTAATTTTCGTACACTTTAATTATTATTTAATGACCGCAATTATGTGCTTAAATGTTAACATTGTTTGATTACGTACTATACAAGTGAATTCATGCACGTTTGATACTACAAAATTTGCTTTATGCATTAATGATAGCGTTGCGTCAGAAATACTAGTAAACTCACCGGTATGACACATTCTGTCAACAATTCTGCAGAAAGCAATCAGACAATAAAATTGGAGCCTAGGTGTAGGTCCAACGTCAAGAATACATTAAAACCCAAGAGTACATACAAGGGTTTATATATATACTTTCTGAAAGCTAAAATACGCACTAAAAAGCACCCGAAACGCACTTTAAGTGCAAAATTTTATTAAATTCAGCTACAATCAGCCATAATTCAGCATTTAAACCTTGAAATATTATGCAGAATTCATGTTTTATTATCCAGAATACCCTCCTAAGTGTTGGGAATTAAAAGGGTACCTAAAGGACACTAAACGGTGCAATTTAGCACTTTAAAGAACCGGTATTTAACCGAACAACCGGACATTACCCGGAACATAAAAATATTACTAGAAGCATTGTTTTAATGTTTTTGAACTAGTTATGGTCCCCGAACACCATAACACCCCTTATAATATAATAACATAACAAGTCCCTAAACTAGACACTTGAAAACTAACTAGATTTTTACATTTAGTAAATTGGAAGTTACACTTTGCCCCCCCCCCCTATTACAATCGGCCAAAGCCATGGCCCCACCAAATATTTACTAGATCTTGCTTAGATATGTTTTGATTTTATTTGGATTTGGAAAGATTTACTTTGATATTATATGATCTAGTAAGATATGGAAGAATCTATAAAAAGATCACCATCCTCCTACATCTCTCACACACAAAAACACACTTCATCTTCCCCTCCACCCCTTCCCTTACTCACGGCTCCAACCATACCACACACACACATCCATTTCAAGCTCCATATCAAGCATTCTAAGGTGACTCCAAGGTGTAAGAAGCTAAGTTAGGGAGTGTGGAAGCAACAGAACTTGAAGGACCTTCTTCGTTTGCTATTAACCACCTCATTTCTTCTCTTGAACATCCCTAGCCTTGAGCTAGTGGTAAGAACACGAATCCCTTCATATTTCATCTTATCTTAGTGGTTAAAGTAGGATACATGATGATAATCTTAAAGAACACTAAGAATCACAAGAATGAAACATGGACATAAGCTCTAAATATAAAGAAATCATGTTGTTTTAGTGTTGATATACTTGTTGATTATTGTTTGTTTGTAGAAATGATGTAGATCCTCATATAATCTTGCTAGATCATGATTAAAAACATAATCTAGCAAGATGAGGGGATGGACATGTTAAAGGTTATGAATCATCCTCACAAAAAGTCATGAACTTGAATAAATATGATGTTTCTTGTAAAATGATGAACAAGTAAGTTTAAAGTCTTGTAAATCTAAATATTTCAAGTATGATTTACCAAGAAACCAAGTTAAAAATACAAGTTTCACTAAACCTTGGTTCTTACATGAATAAGCATCATTTTTAGTGGTTAACAAGGTAAAGAAACACATGTGTAACGAGAAAAATACATGAAGAAGTATTTTTAGAAAACATGAACATAAGTTGTAAAGAATCATATTCTTTAAAAATGGAGTTTTTAAAGAAGCAACCACACTTTGAAGGGTAACAAGACTTACTAAATACACTAGTAAGTTACTACACGTTTTTATAAATTTTCAAGTTCATGAAATAGAGAAATTAATGTATATTGTTGATGATTGTTGTTGAAAATTTATTGATGATGATTTTTAAAAGAAAATAAACACATGTTTTGAAAACATGGGAAACCTCCATTTTTAGGGGAAACTCTGTCAAAATTTCTATAAATTTTGACACTTAGGAAAATATAAGTTTTTGAGAAACTTATCCCCTAAAAATGTATCTAAAAACATTTACCAAGGTTTCCCAAACTTTTGTGTTAAGAAATGAGGATTTCTTCAAGAATAAAAATGGATATTAAGTATGTATATTTTTGAGAAAAATATATATATTTATTGATCACCAAATTTTGTGCTAAGTGTATGTTGTATGTATTATACTTGATAGTGTATTAGGACTTGAAAATACACTAAATACTCAAAAGAAGTGAAGATACAAAAATACACATACAACATACTTAGACAACTACAAGAAAATATATTTATGAAAATATATTACTTGATAGAATAAATAACTTAGACAAGTTATGAACATGAAATGAAGTTTTGGACAAAATACATAATTCGGGTGAAAAATGCAAGATACTTATATTTATTTTTGAGAAAATAATATAAGTAAGATACGTAGTTAAAAATATAAATGATTTTTAACACAAGAACAAATACATAAAAGATGGTGACTTGTACTTGTGAGATACAAGTCTAGTGACTAACGTTAATAAAACACGTTTAGGTCACGAAGCTAGATAAGGAAAAACCGGTGAAGTTTACGACGCAAGGAACGCAAAGTTGTGAGTTCATGCTCCCCCTTTTCTTTTAATTGTTTTCAGTTTTATAACTTCGGGGGTGAAATACATGTTACAAATGTTATAATGTTTACAAATGGTATGATGAATACAAAAACCTGAAGCACTCTTGGTGATAACTAGTACCAAGTATGATGTGTTTTGAGGAATGATACGAGAAATCGTGTCACGAATAGGGTACCGTAAGCACCATTAATCGTGTACATACTTAGACCGCAGAACAAAAGGTTAGATCTAACGGGTGACCGGGAAGCCACACTCTTGGTGAAAGCTAGTACCGAGTAGTGCTTTTGTGTCTCCGTTGTGAATCGACAACTAGAAAAATGCCTATGGTTTGGTGACTTCCTATGTCGTGTCACATGTTAATGGCCTTGCAACCCATTAACAACCCTGATATACACAAGAATACTTTATTTGTACAAGAATGCTTTAGTCACACAAGAATACTTCATTTTTACAAGACACATATCACGTTTTCATACAAAGTATAGCGTGAAATACAAAAATTGCATGAATTCACACCAACATTATGTTTGTGACAACTCGTATTTCCAAACCGATCTTTGTACTTTGATGTAACGTATGTGTACGATATGTGACTTTTATGAAAGTGAATATTTATGTTAATGTTATGTTATTACGTGCTTGTGAATGTATGTATGATAAGTGCACAACACACACTCGACCGCACAAGCTATTCGGGCTATACAACTTGTACTCGATTCCGTAGGGCAGCCCAAGTTCGGGTTTGGCCCATCCCCCTTTAATCGAATAACACATGGGGCACTAGCACCCATCTCACACTTTACCAAAACAAACAAACCTACAAACCCTAGCTCTCCTCTCTCTCTCTCTCACGAACCGAAGGCAGCCACATACTCTCTCTCTCTCTCTCTCGAAGATCCTTGCATTTGAATCAATCCTTGTTCCTTCTCTCTATTCGGTTAGTATCTTAACCATTGTTTTATGATTGTTTGATGTTATGTTATATACACTCGACATGATTGATGATGTATTGTTATGTTTGTTTCGAATCTTATGTGATTAGGCATGCATGAATATAATCGGCCATATATGTATTCGATTCGAATATGAAGGATTTGATTTAATATTGATTGATGGTTGTGTATTGGTACATGATTGATGATAATGTAAACTATTAATCTTAATGTTCTTAAAAATCGGCTTACATGTATAGTACTATAGATCAACATAGGGTTGATAGTTATTTGATGTTGTTAAGAATTGATAACCGAATACTAATTATATCGGCTGTTATGTTTTTTTTTATGCTTGGATTGTTATTGTATGATGATGTTATATGATGGTTTTATATTAAACAATTTATATGGATCATTGTGTTGTTAAAGTCAACATAGAACAAATAAACACATGGGAGTATCTGACAATAGTTGATGATATTTCAAATTGCATAATAATTATGATGATTGGGTTATGCTTTCACATGAATTTGTCAGTAGATCATGTGCCTAGTCAACTTAATATATGACAATTATATTATTACTGTGATTGAAAGAAGTTGTTGTTGACTTATATGGATGGATGATCACATGAATAATCTGATCAAATATGTCGTGTGGTTGAATTTCTAGTGGACCGATTTAAAGGATCATATTCATATTTTTCGGTTAGAGTTATTTAATATTTGATAAAAATTCATAATTTAGAAACCATTAAATGATTATAACTGAATTTAATCTTTGGAAACAATGTAACTAATAGGCATAATATTCGGATGTTTAAACTGATCGCACAAAGAGCAGTGAGTCGCACAAGATATATGTTGGTTTAATTATTTGGGCCGGGTACTGTTGGGCTCCAACGGGTGAATCGCACAAGGCTTAATGACTTGTGCGAGCCCAACCTATTAAATCGTACAAGTGTTTAGTGTGTTATGAAATTAATTGTTAATGTGTTACACGCGCTTGCCGTGATTAATGTGTGTTGAGAACCTGTTAGACTATGTGTAATCATACGTACTTTATTTGAACCTAAACCTGACTTGTATGATAACCATGTTAGGACGTGGTTGACCACTAGCTGCTAGACTTGACTTTTCTGTGTAATCTGCCGAGCAAACCAAGGTGAGTTCACACTCTACAAAGCATGGGATTCCCAGGGGATTGGGAACGGGGTTAAGGAATATGGATTCCTCGTCCTTTCTTGGGTAGGACAGTAATGGTTCAGGAATGTAATTCCTCGTCCTCACGGACAGATAACTATACTAGACCAAAACTCTCTATCACGAAGTCCCTCCTTTTTATATCGACTTAATCGCCGGGCCAATGGCGAGCGGGTCATTAGTTAGATAGCGCTATTTAGGTCTGACAAGCCTCACACCGTGCCGCAGAGGACGGGCGTGAACTAATGGATCTGGGGCACGTCAATGCTGATAGACATTGACAGTTTCAGGGCACTTAAACATGACTTCAGTCAGTAGTCGATATGGTAACGAGTCTAGTGTATACATGGGGTAGCCCCCACAGCCGAAATGCCAGATAACTATCATGGGGTAGCCCCCACGGCAGGATTGCCAGAGTAAATGGGTTAAACAAAGGGTTAAACATATCACGTTTTCAACTATGGGGTAACCCCCACGGCAGGAACGCCAGTTAAAGGAAACTGTTTTTTTGGAACAACTTAAAACGAACATCCAACCGTGAACTCACTCAACTAGTTGTTGACTCGTTACTACATGCTTTGCAGGTCTATAGGTACTTAGCTGGAGCTTGCACAAGGGAGAGTCGTTGTGGGACATGGACAGCTGTGTGCCATGTTAAACATTTGGATATTTGAACTCTTGATTTGGTTTTAAACATTATGCTTCCGCTCATAACTTAACTATGTTTGTTTTTGGACACTAATCTTGTTGGTTGGACTTTTACAACTAATTATATACTTGTTCGATACGATTAGTGGTTTGATCCTGGTCAGTCATGCCTCCAAGCGGTGATACTCCGCATGTGGATTTTGGGGGTGTGACAGATTGGTATCAGAGCCATTGGTTATAGAGAACTTGGTTTTAATAAAGGAAAACGTTTTTGTTAAAACCAGACTATAACCTATACAGTGCTCTACGATCCACAACGACGCTTCACTCCACGTGCA
Source organism: Helianthus tuberosus (assembly GCA_030545235.1). Taxonomy (NCBI): domain Eukaryota; kingdom Viridiplantae; phylum Streptophyta; class Magnoliopsida; order Asterales; family Asteraceae; genus Helianthus; species Helianthus tuberosus. Next base: position 105,899,391 of record CM060424.1, on the reverse strand, counting down.
AGGCTCGACATTCTAGGTGATATGGTTTACGTTTTATATTGCCTACTTGCTAGATTGCATAGAACTTTTCTCATGGTATGCTTAGATAAACGTAGCAACTATAGTTTGAAAACACATGTGTGCTTGCTTCCCTCTGTCACTCCACACTTACACACATTCGCGACACCTTTCCTATTTGTGTTTCCTTCGATGTGAAGATCATGAGGGAACGTGAGAACCTAACTTAAGCCAGTTGATGGCTCATATCAACGAACAAGTTACGGCAGCACTCGCAGCCGCTCCGGCAGGAGGTATAACCTGTTATTCCGAACCTATCATAGGATGTTAGATCCTACTCTCATGACCCAACTCTCGCGCTTAACCCTGTCTCTTCTTCCTCGCGCAACAAGGTCAGAACGCTCAGCCGCCTGTATGCACATTTAAGACGTTCTTGGACTGTCGTCCTAATACTTTCAGTGGCACTAAAGGAGCTGTTGGACTCCTCCATTGGTTTGAAAAGCTCGAGTCTGTCTTAGAGACGTGTGAATGCCCTGAGGCTCATAGGGTGAAGTACGCCACTGGTACTCTCGAAGGCACTGCGCTAACTTGGTGGAACGCGCAAGTTCAGATGCTGGGGCTGGCGGCTGCTAATGCCACCCCATGGAATGATTCTTAAGGAACTGATCCAAACGTGAATACCGTAGTCGAGATGACACCCACCAGCTGGAGGTGGAGTTCTTAAACCTAAAGATGACAAGGTCAGAGATAGAAGCATACACGAAACGATCCAACGAACTGACGGTGTTATGTCCAACAATGGTGGATCCTCCCATCAAGCGCATTGAGCTGTACCTCAAAGGCTTAGTACCAGAGATTCAAAGTCATGTGACATCGGCCAACCTTGCAACCATCCAGGATATTACCCGTCTTGCTCAACGTCTCTCAGATCAGGTGGTAGGACAGAATAAACTGCCGAAACGTATTAATGCTGCTACAACTACTTCGGATGCTCCCATTGACAACAAACGCAAGTGGGATGGAAATTCGAGCAAAGGGTTCCACTTCGGTTCAGTCTCAGCCGCAGCACAGGAGCTCCAGTCAGCAGTCCTTTGGTAATCGAAGTCAGGGTGGATACAGGGGAAACCACCCTAAGTGCAATCGATGTAATTTGCACCACAGCGGGCAATGCAACAGAGATCGTTGTCAGAGATGCAACGAGATTGGTCATGGAGCCAAAGATTTTAGAATCTCACATCCTGCAAACAAGAACCGACAATAGCAGCCACAAGCTCCACAGAATCAGCAGCAACAGCAGGATATCAAGGGATGTTATCAGTGTGGCGCTAAAGACCATTTCATGAGACGCTACCCACGACAGAACCAGAATCAGAATCAGAATCACAACCAAGGAAACGGTAACAATAGTGGAGACAACAACGGGGGTAATAATGACGGCAACGGTGCCCGGGGTCGAGTGTTCGTGATTGGTCAGAATGATGCTAGGAATGACCCCAACGTTGTGATGATTTCGACATCGTTATTGGAATGGATTGGCTACCTCAACATCGAGCAGAGATCCTTTGCAAAGAAAAGATCGTTCGTATTCATCGCCCAGGAAATGAACCTCTCATGATTCGTGGCGACAAGAGTGGTGCTGTTGTGAGCATCATTGCTTCCCTTAAGGCCCAAAAGTGTTTGCGTAAGGGCCACACTGCCTTTCTGGCTCTTGTTACTGACACCTCGAAGAAAGAGAAAAAGATAGAAGACTTTCCGGTTGTACGCGACTATCCTGAAGTATTTCCTGAGGAACTACCTGGCCTCCCGCCTCATCGCCAGGTCGAGTTCCAGATCGAGCTAGCTCCTGGAGCAGCACCTATAACTCGTGCACCTTATCGCTTAGCCCCATCAGAGTTAGAAGAACTCTCTACGCAACTACAAGAACTCTTGGATAAGGGTTTTATTCGCCCTAGCTCATCGCCCTGGGGAGCTCCAGTGCTATTTGTGAAGAAGAAAGACGGTACATTCAGAATGTGCATCGACTACCGTGAACTGAACAAGGTGACTGTGAAGAATCGCTATCCTCTTCCACGCATGGACGATTTATTTGACCAGTTGCAAGGGTCGAGCTACTATTCAAAGATCGATTTGAGATCAGGATATCACCAGCTGAGAGTCCGAGAAGAGGACGTCTCTAAAACAGCCTTTAGAACCCGTTATGGCCACTATGAGTTTTTGGTCATGCCGTTTGGGATGACAAACGCACCAGCGGTCTTCATGGACTTGATGAATCGAGTGTGCAAGCCTTACTTAGACAAGTTCGTTATTGTCTTCATCGATGACATCCTGATCTATTCGAAGAGTCAGGAGGAGCACGAGCATCACTTACGACTTATTTTAGAACTCCTTCGAAAGGAACAGCTGTATGCCAAGTTTTCAAAATGTGACTTCTGGCTTCGTGAAGTCCATTTCTTAGGCCATGTAGTGAACAAGGATGGGATTCACGTTGATCCATCCAAGGTAGAGTCAATCAAGAGCTGGCCCGCACCTCGCACGCCAACAGAAAATTCGCCAATTCTTGGGATTGGCAGGTTACTGCAGGAGATTTATCAAGGATTTTTCCAAGATTGCTCAGCCTCTTACATCACTAACGCAGAAGGGCGTTGTTTATCGTTGGGGAAACGCACAGGGGTTAGCATTTCAGCACTTAAAGGATAGACTCTGCAGTGCACCTATCCTTTCATTGCCAGAGGGCACAGACGACTTCGTGGTTTATTGCGACGCATCCATTCAGGGTCTTGGTTGCGTATTGATGCAACGGGATAAAGTTATCGCCTACGCCTCACGTCAACTCAAAGTGCATGAAAAGAACTACACTACACACGATCTGGAGCTGGGAGCGGTTGTTTTTGCACTTAAGATATGGAGACACTACCTGTATGGTACCAAGTGCGCTATCTACACTGATCACAGAAGTCTCGAGCACATCTTTAAACAGAAAGAACTCAATATGAGACAACGACGATGGGTCGAACTGCTGAACGATTACGAATGCTCAATCAGGTATCACCCGGGCAAAGTCAATGTTGTGGCTGACGCCCTCAGTCGAAAGGACACTGCGCCTAAGCGCGTACGAGCATTACAACTTACTATATAGTCTAGCCTTCCTTCTCAAATACGAAATGCTCAGGTAGAAGCATTGAAACCAAAGAATGTCAGGGCTGAAGCCCTACGCGGCTCAAGGCAACGGTTAGAACAAAAGGAAGACGGTGCTTACTACGTAACGTAACGCATTTGGGTCCCACTTTATGGCAACCCACGAGAGCTTGTGACGGATGAGGCACACAAGTCTCGCTACTCAGTACATCCTGGTTCGGATAAGATGTACCACGACCTCAGAACTACCCTACGGGTGGCCTAGCGTGAAGGCCCACATAGCAACATACGTTAGCAAGTGCTTAACTTGTGCGAGAGTCAAGACGAAATACCAGAAACCTTCAGGCCCACTTCAACAACCAGAGATACCACAATGGAAATAGGAGCAAATTTCCATGGATTTTGTTATTGGCCTGCCTAGATCTCAGCGTGGTAACGATACTATTTGGGTGATCGTGGATCGACTCACAAAGTCTGCTCACTTCTTGGCTATCAAAGAAACGGATAAGTTCTCCACCCTAGCAGAAGTATATCTCAAGGAAGTTGTCTCGAGGCACGGGGTGCCCACCTCTATCATCTCGGATCGAGATGCACGTTTTACATCAGAACTGTGGCAAGCAATGCACAAGTTCTTTGGCTCAAGGTTAGATATGAGCACAGCTTATCACCCGCAAACGGATGGGCAGTCAGAACGTACCATCCAGACCCTCGAAGACATGCTTAGGGCATGTGTGATTGACTTTGGCAACGGCCGGGAAAAGCATCTGCCACTTGTGGAATTTTCGTACAACAATAGCTACCACACCAGCATTAAAGCTGCTCCGTTTGAGGCATTGTACGGGCGTAAATGCCGGTCACCTCTTTGTTGGGCAGAGGTGGGGGATAGTCAGATTACTGGTCCCGAACATGTGGTGGACACAACAGAGAAAATCGCTTAAATACGACAACGAATGGCGGCAGCTTGTGACCGTTAGAAAGTCTACGCCGATAAGGGCAGAAAACCACTAGAGCTCCAGGTTGGGGAGCGTGTACTACTCAAGGTTTCACCCTGGAAGGGTGTGGTTCGTTTTGGTAAACGGGGCAAACTTAACCCACGATATGTTGGACTTGAAAATACACTAAATACTCAAAAGAAGTGAAGATACAAAAATACACATACAACATACTTAGACAACTACAAGAAAATATATTTATGAAAATATATTACTTGATAGAATAAATAACTTAGACAAGTTATGAACATGAAATGAAGTTTTGGACAAAATACATAATTCGGGTGAAAAATGCAAGATACTTATATTTATTTTTGAGAAAATAATATAAGTAAGATACGTAGTTAAAAATATAAATGATTTTTAACACAAGAACAAATACATAAAAGATGGTGACTTGTACTTGTGAGATACAAGTCTAGTGACTAACGTTAATAAAACACGTTTAGGTCACGAAGCTAGATAAGGAAAAACCGGTGAAGTTTACGACGCAAGGAACGCAAAGTTGTGAGTTCATGCTCCCCCTTTTCTTTTAATTGTTTTCAGTTTTATAACTTCGGGGGTGAAATACATGTTACAAATGTTATAATGTTTACAAATGGTATGATGAATACAAAAACATGAAGCACTCTTGGTGATAACTAGTACCAAGTATGATGTGTTTTGAGGAATGATACGAGAAATCGTGTCACGAATAGGGTACCGTAAGCACCATTAATCGTGTACATACTTAGACCGCAGAACAAAAGGTTAGATCTAACGGGTGACCGGGAAGCCACACTCTTGGTGAAAGCTAGTACCGAGTAGTGCTTTTGTGTCTCCGTTGTGAATCGACAACTAGAAAAATGCCTATGGTTTGGTGACTTCCTATGTCGTGTCACATGTTAATGGCCTTGCAACCCATTAACAACCCTGATATACACAAGAATACTTTATTTGTACAAGAATGCTTTAGTCACACAAGAATACTTCATTTTTACAAGACACATATCACGTTTTCATACAAAGTATAGCGTGAAATACAAAAATTGCATGAATTCACACCAACATTATGTTTGTGACAACTCGTATTTCCAAACCGATCTTTGTACTTTGATGTAACGTATGTGTACGATATGTGACTTTTATGAAAGTGAATATTTATGTTAATGTTATGTTATTACGTGCTTGTGAATGTATGTATGATAAGTGCACAACACACACTCGACCGCACAAGCTATTCGGGCTATACAACTTGTACTCGATTCCGTAGGGCAGCCCAAGTTCGGGTTTGGCCCATCCCCCTTTAATCGAATAACACATGGGGCACTAGCACCCATCTCACACTTTACCAAAACAAACAAACCTACAAACCCTAGCTCTCCTCTCTCTCTCTCTCACGAACCGAAGGCAGCCACATACTCTCTCTCTCTCTCTCTCGAAGATCCTTGCATTTGAATCAATCCTTGTTCCTTCTCTCTATTCGGTTAGTATCTTAACCATTGTTTTATGATTGTTTGATGTTATGTTATATACACTCGACATGATTGATGATGTATTGTTATGTTTGTTTCGAATCTTATGTGATTAGGCATGCATGAATATAATCGGCCATATATGTATTCGATTCGAATATGAAGGATTTGATTTAATATTGATTGATGGTTGTGTATTGGTACATGATTGATGATAATGTAAACTATTAATCTTAATGTTCTTAAAAATCGGCTTACATGTATAGTACTATAGATCAACATAGGGTTGATAGTTATTTGATGTTGTTAAGAATTGATAACCGAATACTAATTATATCGGCTGTTATGTTTTTTTTTATGCTTGGATTGTTATTGTATGATGATGTTATATGATGGTTTTATATTAAACAATTTATATGGATCATTGTGTTGTTAAAGTCAACATAGAACAAATAAACACATGGGAGTATCTGACAATAGTTGATGATATTTCAAATTGCATAATAATTATGATGATTGGGTTATGCTTTCACATGAATTTGTCAGTAGATCATGTGCCTAGTCAACTTAATATATGACAATTATATTATTACTGTGATTGAAAGAAGTTGTTGTTGACTTATATGGATGGATGATCACATGAATAATCTGATCAAATATGTCGTGTGGTTGAATTTCTAGTGGACCGATTTAAAGGATCATATTCATATTTTTCGGTTAGAGTTATTTAATATTTGATAAAAATTCATAATTTAGAAACCATTAAATGATTATAACTGAATTTAATCTTTGGAAACAATGTAACTAATAGGCATAATATTCGGATGTTTAAACTGATCGCACAAAGAGCAGTGAGTCGCACAAGATATATGTTGGTTTAATTATTTGGGCCGGGTACTGTTGGGCTCCAACGGGTGAATCGCACAAGGCTTAATGACTTGTGCGAGCCCAACCTATTAAATCGTACAAGTGTTTAGTGTGTTATGAAATTAATTGTTAATGTGTTACACGCGCTTGCCGTGATTAATGTGTGTTGAGAACCTGTTAGACTATGTGTAATCATACGTACTTTATTTGAACCTAAACCTGACTTGTATGATAACCATGTTAGGACGTGGTTGACCACTAGCTGCTAGACTTGACTTTTCTGTGTAATCTGCCGAGCAAACCAAGGTGAGTTCACACTCTACAAAGCATGGGATTCCCAGGGGATTGGGAACGGGGTTAAGGAATATGGATTCCTCGTCCTTTCTTGGGTAGGACAGTAATGGTTCAGGAATGTAATTCCTCGTCCTCACGGACAGATAACTATACTAGACCAAAACTCTCTATCACGAAGTCCCTCCTTTTTATATCGACTTAATCGCCGGGCCAATGGCGAGCGGGTCATTAGTTAGATAGCGCTATTTAGGTCTGACAAGCCTCACACCGTGCCGCAGAGGACGGGCGTGAACTAATGGATCTGGGGCACGTCAATGCTGATAGACATTGACAGTTTCAGGGCACTTAAACATGACTTCAGTCAGTAGTCGATATGGTAACGAGTCTAGTGTATACATGGGGTAGCCCCCACAGCCGAAATGCCAGATAACTATCATGGGGTAGCCCCCACGGCAGGATTGCCAGAGTAAATGGGTTAAACAAAGGGTTAAACATATCACGTTTTCAACTATGGGGTAACCCCCACGGCAGGAACGCCAGTTAAAGGAAACTGTTTTTTTGGAACAACTTAAAACGAACATCCAACCGTGAACTCACTCAACTAGTTGTTGACTCGTTACTACATGCTTTGCAGGTCTATAGGTACTTAGCTGGAGCTTGCACAAGGGAGAGTCGTTGTGGGACATGGACAGCTGTGTGCCATGTTAAACATTTGGATATTTGAACTCTTGATTTGGTTTTAAACATTATGCTTCCGCTCATAACTTAACTATGTTTGTTTTTGGACACTAATCTTGTTGGTTGGACTTTTACAACTAATTATATACTTGTTCGATACGATTAGTGGTTTGATCCTGGTCAGTCACGCCTCCAAGCGGTGATACTCCGCATGTGGATTTTGGGGGTGTGACAATGTTGACGTTTTTCCAATACTCACATGTATTTCAGGTAACTAAAAGTGGATGTGCGCGCGGTCTTACTCATGCTCGTGGATGTCGTTTATGTTTGTCTTAAATAAGTTGTAAACTTTCAGACAATATGTTGTTTCGTGATGTAAACTCTTAACTATGTTTTCCGTTATGCAATGGTAATGGTGTGTGATGTTATTTTATGAGCATGTAGTATGTTTACCAATCGTATGCAATGAAAACCTTTCATGATCACACCTCGTGCTTCCGCCTTAGAAAGGGGTGTGACATCGCGAACTTTCTTGACCTTATCTGTAGTCTCTAGAATGAGTTCAGGTCCAGTAAGCTGAGCTTCACCAATCTCATTCCAGCAGACTGGTGAACGACATTTTCGACCGTATAAAGCCTCGAAAGGAGCCATGTTGATGCTGGAGTGATAACTATTGTTGTAGGAGAATTCGATCAACGGTAGATGCCAATCCCAACTACCACTAAAATCGATCACACAAGCTCTAAGCATATCCTCCAATGCCTGGATTGTTCTTTCAGATTGACTATCCGTTTGAGGATGATAAGCTGTGCTCAAATTAAGTTGGGTTCCCATTGCAGATTGCATGGTTCTCCAAAAGTGAGACGAGAATCTAGCATCTCTGTCAGATATAATGTTCAAAGGCACACCACGTCGGGATACAATCTCATCCACATAGATTTTAGCAAGTTTGTTAGCAGATAGATCCTCACGGATCGGCAAGAAATGTGCTGATTTTGTAAGATGATCAACAACTACCCAAATGGCATCATGACCTCTAGTAGTGCGTGGCAATTTTGTGATGAGATCCATAGCAATGTTTTTCCATTTCCAAACCGGTATCTCTGGTTGCTCCAATAATCCAGAGGGATGTTGATGTTCAGCCTTAACCTTGAGACAAGTAAGGCATTTGGATACATACAAGGCAATGTCTTTCTTCATACCCGGCCACTAGTACTGGGTCCGAAGATCCTTATACATTTTGTCTTCTCCAGGATGAATTGAATAACGAGACTTGTGAGCTTCATCCATTAACAAAGTGCGAAGATTGTCTTGACTTGGGACCCATAAACGGTCCATGAAATAATATGACCCAATGTCTTTCAGTTCAAGCTCAGGCTTAATATGATAGGATAATTCCTTACCCATCAAGTCTTGTGTAACACAAGTATGTTGAGCCTGAGAAATGCGGGTTTGAATATCAGATCGAACTTGTACACAGTGAAGCTTGACAGGTTCCTTACGACTCAATGCATCAGCCACAACATTTGCCTTACCAGGATGGTAGCGAATTTCGCAATCGTAGTCGTTTAGAAGTACAACCCAATGTCGTTGCCTCAAATTAAGTTCTTTCAGATTGTAAATATGCTAGAGACTTTTGTGGTCAGTGAACACTACACATTTTGTACCATACAGGTAGTGTCTCTAGATTTTGAGAGCAAAAACTACTGCACCTAACTCAAGATCATGAGTCGTGTAGTTCTTCTCGTGTATCTTCAACCGTCTCGATGCATAAGCTATGACTTTGTTCCTTTGCATGAGAACGCAGCCAAGGCCTAAGTTGGATGCATCACAATATACGACAAAATCGTCGTTGACCTCAGGTAAAGATAAGATAGGTGCATCACAGAGTTTTTGTTTCAAGGTCTGAAATGCTTCTTCTTGTTTGGATCCCCATTCAAAAGGTTTATTCTTCTGAGTTAAAGCGGTGAGAGGAATAGCAATTTTGGAGAAGTTTTCAATAAAGCGGCGGTAATAACCCGCAAGACCAAGACATGAACGAACCTCGGTGGGAATAGTAGGTGTATCCCAATCTTTAATCGCACTGATTTTGGCGGGATCTACATGTATACCTTGTTCGTTAACGATGTGTCCCAAAAACTGAACTTCCTTAAGCCAAAATTTACACTTGGAGAATTTGGCGAAAAATTGTTATTTCTTCAGGAGTTCCATAGTAAGACGAAGATGTTGTTCATGATTGGCTCGTGTCTTAGAATAGATTAAAATGTCATCAATGAAAACAATGATGAACTTTTCCAAATAACAATGAACTCATAATGACCATATCTCATGCGAAAAGCTGTCTTGGGAATATCTTCCTCGAGTACACGAAGCTGATGATACCCAAAACGTAGATCAATCTTTGAAATGCAAGTAGCACATTGTAACTGATCAAAGAGATCATCAATGAGAGGTAGGGGATATCGATTCTTGATGGTGAGTTTGTTGAGTTCACGATAATCGATACACATACTAAAAGATCCATCTTTCTTTTTCACAAATAAAACGGGAGCACCCCACGGTGAAAAGCTCGGACGGATGAATCCTTTGTCAGAAAGCTCCTGAAGTTGTTTAGATAACTCTTGCATCTCAGACAGTGCAAGACGATATGGAGATTTAGCAATAGGATTAGCACCAGGTATAAGATCAATACGGAACTCAACTTGGCGTACAGGGGGTAAACCCGGTAATTCTTCAGGAAATACCTTGGGATAATCCCGAACAACAGGGATATCTTGAATAGACTTACTCTTGCCTTTCTCCTCTACAACATGTGCCAAGAAGGCCACATAGTTCTTTCGTAAATATTTTTGAGCTTGAATGCACGTCATGAGTTTAAGACTACTAGCAGGTTTCTCACCATGAACCTCTAAGATCTCACCAGTCGAAAGCAGTACACGAACAATCTTCTCAAAACAAACTACCTCTGTGTGGTACTTGGCTAACCAATCCATTCCTACTATAACATCGGAACTTCCAAGTTGCATTGGCGTGAGGTCAATAGGAAAAAGATGGTTATTAAGGTTCAATTGGCAATTTCGAAGGACATAATCGAGTACAATGGGTTCACCACTAGCTACTTCTACTGTCAAAGGCTTTCCTAGTTTTGTTCTAGTCATGGAAAGCAAAGGTTCAAAAGATAATGACACAAAACTCTTATCGGCACCCGAATAAAAAAGAACAGAAGCAGGCTGATTGTTAACAAAGAACGTACCGTTCACCACTTCATTGTCTGCACGCGCCTCGTTAGCATTCATGTTGAAGACTCGTCCACGAGCCTGAGCCTGATTTGCATTCGCCAACCTCTAGCATTGGTTTCTGTAGTGGGTCAGATCCCCATAATTGTAGCAAGAACCAGGCGGATAGTGAGGTCGTGCAGCTTGTGCTGGTTGTTGAGCAGGCTGTTGTGCAGGGTTTTGAGCGGCCTGATTTGGAGCAAAACGGCATGTGTTGGCGAGATGACCAGATTTCCCACAGTTGGTACAAAAACGGCACTGAACCTGCGGTTGATGGTGTCACAGCCCAACCGATGGTGGAAACATCGGGGTAAGGATGTGCATGGGTCGGTTTGGTTTGGTTTTTACTATTAACCATAACCATAACCGCTAGTTCGGTTATGGAGTTTTGATAACCATAACCATAACCAAACTTCGGTTATGGTTAATCGGTTATGAAGTCGGTTATGGTTCAGTTTTGGTTAATTTAGGTTAAGTAACCAAGCAAGGTTTGAAATAAATAGGGTTCTGCACGATTTGAACTTAGCTTGAACCTATTTTATAAGATAATGGATACTAAACTTTTTGGTTAAACTACCGATTTAGGGTTATTTTTAATAAAGTAATTCTCAAACAAAAACAATTATGGCCATAACACCTTAGTTCTTAATCAAAATAAATAACATCTACATCAAGATCATTTTGTTACTAACATATTTTTATCTTACTAAAAACCCTCTATATGGTTTTGTAAAACACAAATCCATTATGTAAAGTTAACATCACAAGTTCAGTTCGGTTTCGGTTATATCGGTTAACCAAAGCTTCATAACCATAACCGATTGAGCGGTTATACAAAGTTTCATAACCATAACCATTGGTTATATTGGTTATCGGTTATTAGTGGTTCGGTTATGTCGGTTATGGTTCGGTTATCGGTTATAGTGGTTAATTTGCTCACCCCTACATCGGGGCATGGCACTAAGTGAAACAGATTGTCCATGAGTATCCATCATGTCCCATACCACAACATATCCAATTAAAACAGTTATTACATATAATTATCTCAAAAGCAAACACTGTTCGGACAACTCAGATTTAAGCGTGACATAACTAGACCCCTAGCTTGATTCACCATAGCACAACATTCCTAGCATCTTAAGCACCTGTCACATACGTTAAAATAGAGGTCAATACACATAGTGTAAAGGTGAGCATACAAGTTTAATAGTAATAATAGAGTTCGAAATCGTTTACGCATAACCAGCATGTAACATGTACAAAGTGAAGGCAAGTAGGTTATCGACAGAGAAATATGCACAGACGTGACTGCGAGTTGTAGAATGCGCAACACATATCCCCACTAGGACACGTGAAGTAAAGCCCTTAACAACCCCTGTCCATGACATGTGCTGATTCCAAACTATAGTACTATCGTTGCTAAGGCGTCAGGCAAGAATCACTGTGTTAACATAACATACAAGCATTCATCGAATAACACGTAGCATGCAATAACGGTCAGTGAATAAATAGTGTTTGCGTTGTGTGTCAATTGTGATTTATAATATGTAACGTATGTAACACCCAAAAGTGCATAAAGCAAAAAGGGTTCAAGTATACTCACATAGAGCATTTAACAAGTAAACACTGTCTTGGATTGAAGGGAGCAATGAGAGATTAGCCTGAACAGCTAACGATAGCATAAGCAAAGAACGAAGCGTAAATTGGTGAAAGCGACTAAGTGTCGAGTGGCAACCCAATCGGTTGGCCATTCGATTGGATTGACATTCGTTTGGTAAGGATGTGTTTGTGTATGATGGCTTTGAAGTTTTCGTTGTAGCATTTTGAAAACAGAGAAGTATCTCTACCCTTCAGGTCGTCGATCGAACGGTCGTTTGATCGGATAACGATCTGATTGGAAGGACACTTGGTGGGAACAAGGTCGCAGTAGGATTGTCACTCGACCGGATAGCAATCCGATCGGATGGCAATCCGTTAGTTACTGATGGTCTTTGAAAATTGTGAAAAAGGTTAAGTGTCGAAGTTCTAAATGTCAAACGATCGGATGGTCGTTTGATCAGATGGCTATTCGATCGGGCGGCATTCCGTTCGACGTTCAGAGCTTTGCAAGTTGGAAGAAAAATGTGTAAGTGTGGAACCAAGTGCAATCCGATCGGATAGCAGTTCGATCGGATGGCTATCCGATCGGACGGCAATCCGTCCCAACGAATCTGATCGTTTTGAACTTGATTATTTTTGAAAGTTTTGCAGTTTGATCGGGATGATGTGATAACGTGCTAAACAACGGAATCTTGGTAAGTCCCAAGTCGTTCGATTGAACAGGAATCACCCTAATCCGACCAGTTGACTGTTCCTTGACGGTTGTTCATGTTCATCCCAAAATCGGTTGTCTCGTTGATAGGATCTAGATCTCAAACCGACACATCACTAGAGAAGAGTAGAAGGCCTGAATGAGCTCCGATTCTATCGGTTTTGAGTGTGTTGAGTGTAAAAGAGTTGAAAGAAGGTTGGAAAAACTTCTTTCAGTCCTTTTATCTTTGAAATGTTTAGATCTATGCAAAATCGTTGTGAAATCACGTGGAAATCCTTCAGATCTGGGTTATTCTTGGTGGAATGAGGTCAAAACTTGAAGTTCATAAGAACCCCATGATGTCATCACCCTAGAACACCTCAAATCCACTGATTTCACGGTTAAAATTTAAGATTCAAAGGTGAAAATGATGAAGAAGTGTGTGTAGATCACAGAAGTACAAGATTTAGGTTGAAAACTTACAAGAATCATGAGAAATCGAGAGAAAGAAGGCCTTGAGCGAGCTCGTCGAGTGAGAGAGCTGTCACATCACAAATGATGTGACAGGAGGGTATTTATAGGTTGCCAAAAAGGGAAAGGTGCACAAGTGTCGGATAGGATGGCACCGATCGGATGATACTCCGATCGGATGGCAATCCGATCGGATGGCCATTCGATCAAGTGGTCACTCGATCGAGTGGCTCCGACGAGTTTGTTTTCGGCGTTTCGTTCCGTGTGTTGGACGTTGCGATGCGTTTAAGCGAGTTTCGATTAAGCGAGGCGATAGATTAATAATAAACACACAAATACTATATCTAACATATAATCATCATAATTAACTTGCGTTTAGCGTTTGCGATTAAGTTGTGTTGCGATTGCGTTTCGATTAATCCCCACAAACAGTAAGTAAGCATGCACATGTAACACATAAGTAACACACACACGTAAAACACACTCAGAATCTACCAATCAAAGTGCGAGCGCAATTGCGATGCGATTTGCTATAAAGCGATAAAACATGCGATAAACATCGATTAAATCTCGATTATTAATAGATACTCCACATAATACAACTAAAGCGATTAAATAAACGACTCGATTACAAGTCAAGGAAGTCAAATTAGTAATTAAGCAAGGAGTGACAGATCGCAATTAGCAATCTTTTTTCCTTTGACTTTAATCTTGACTTTGACTTTCGTAACACGGGGTGTTACAGCCTCCCCTAGTTAAGGGAATTTCGTCCCGAAGTTAGGCTTTAGCCGTAACAAACAACTGCGGGTACTTCGCCTTCATGTCGCTTTCGAGTTCCCAGGTGAACTATGCGCCGCGTTTGCCTTCCCATCGAACCTTCACAATGGGAATGCGTGAGCGCCTAAGCTTCTTGGTTTCTCGATCCATGATTTCGACAGGCTTCTCCACGAAGTGTAATGTTTCGTCCACTTGTAGATCCTCTAGTGGAACTTGTAAATCCTGCTCGGCTAGGCACTTTCTGAGGTTCGATACATGGAAATTCGGGTGGACGTTGTTAAGTTCCTCCGGTAGTTCAAGTCTGTAGGCCACTTTTCTGATCCTTTCCTAAATCTTAAAGGGTTCAACGTATCGAGGAGCGAGCTTTACTTTCTTGCCGAATCTGATCTCACCCTTCCAAGGTGATACCTTTAGGAGTACGTGATCGCCAACGTAAAATTCAAGGGGCTTACGTCGTCTATCGGCGTAACTTTTCTGACGACTCCGAGCTTTCAGCAGATTGTCTAGAATTTGGAAGATCTTGTCAGTCGTTTCTTGCAGTAGCTCGGGACCGGTTAGTTGCGCATCTCCGATCTCATGCCACACAATCGGTGATCAACATTTTCTTCTGTATAATGCCTCAAATGGTGCCATTTGTATGCTAGAATGATAACTGTTATTGTACGAGAATTCGACCAAAGGTAAGTGCGCGTCCCAATTACCACCGAAATCTATGACACATGAGCGAAGCATGTCTTCAAGAGTACGAATCGTTCTTTCAGTCTCAGCGTCGGTTTGGGGATGGAAAGCGATACTTAGATTAAGCGTAGTACCGAGAGCAGATTGAAACGTTTCCCAAAGACGCGAGGTAAACCGACCATCGCGGTCAGAGATGATGTCACGAGGTGTACCTTGTCGACATATAATATTTCCATCTTAAAGTCTTCTCGTATCGGCAGGAAATGAGCAGATTTGGTCAAACGGTCAACTATAACCCAGATGCTATCATGACCTGAAGTCGTACGCGGGAGTTTCGTGATAAAGTCTATGGCTATGCTCTCCCATTTCCACATCGGGATCTCGGGTTGCTCAAGCAAGCCAAAGGGTCTTTCCAGGCCACCAGTACCGTTGACGAAGGTCATGATACATCTTGTCGGCGCCAGGATGAATAGAATACCAAGACTTATGGGCTTCATCCAACAGGATTTGTCGCAAGTTAGTGCGTTTGGGAATCCAAATTTGGTCCAAATAATGGAATATCCCATTCGATTTATTCACTAACTGTTCGTCGTTATGGTAAATCCTTTCCTTCTTCAAGGTGCGTTCGGTGAAACAAGCATGCTGAGCGTCACGGATAAGAGTCTCGAGGTGATGCTGGGCGCGAACATTACGAATGCTATGCAAATAGCTTCGTCTGCTGAGGGCATCAGTAACGACATTTGCTTTGCCAGGATGATAACGGATCTCACAGTCGTAATCGTTGAGAAGTTCTACCCATCGGCGCTGGCGCATATTTAGTTCTTTTTGGCTGAAGATGTGTTATAGGCTCCGATGGTCGGTGAAGACCGTACACTTGGTACCATAAAGGTAGTGTCGCCAGATCTTCAACGCAAAAACAACTGCGCCTAGCTCGAGGTCGTGGGTTGTATAGTTCTTTTCATGGATCTTGAGCGATAACCTTGTCCCGTTGCATGAGAACACAACCAAGACCAAGGTTTGAGGCATCACAATAGACAATGAAGTTGTGACAACTCGTATTTCGAACCTATCTTTGTACCTTGATGTGATGTAAACACTATGTGACTATGTGAATTGAATGATTAAATGGAATGTTATGTTATGTGAATATGCGTTGTGCTAGTATATGTTTATATGCTTTCTTTCATGAATAAAACCAAACGCACAACACCACTCGATCGCACAAGCCCGTTTGGGCCACACCTTGCAATCGGACACTTTAGGGCAACCGAGTTGGGCTCGGCCCACTCCCCTTATACGCAAACAAACACCCTAAGGACTTGTATTCTCATTTTGTTGCAAAAACATAACACACACAAGTTCACAAACCCTAGGAGCTCTCATTCTCTCTCGCCTCCTCTTGGAACCGGCGACAACTTCCTTGTTCACCCGAGACCTTTCTCGTTCATCCTCGAATCCGGTTAGTGATTTATTAATGGCTTGTATCATATGTGATATTGTTAATAAACTGGATTACATGATCGGTTAGGGTTATGCTAGTAACTCGGTTGATATGTTGTATGTTATATGATTGATGATTAAGCATGAATGTGATCGGCTATGTAAGAGTGTAGATCTGAAAGTTTTGATGTTGTGTTAGGATGATTCGTATGATCATGGTTGGAACCGAATACTAGCTAAATCGGCTGTTATATATGTGTTTTGAATTGTTAATCATGTGATGTTGTTGTTACTCGATATAGCATGTATGTATGATGATATTCATGTTAATCGGATTGTGTGCTCTTGTTATAACCAATTGAATATTGTTAATGGATTACATGCATGTTGCTATCAGATTTGTTAAAGGGTCGTTTATGGGTATTGTATAGTGATTATTGTTCATGTTTGAATCTTGTTAGGGTTCATAAGAATTGTTGTCAAAACACTAGTTTGATCGAATAGGTTATGATTGGAAAATGATATTATGTTAATTGATAAATTGTAAATTTGGAAATCTTGTATAGATAGAACTGATTGCTTGAATCATGGGAATTAGTTACACATTCGCACAAGATCTCTTGGTCGCACAAGAGATCCACACGCACAAGAAGTTTAGTCGAACAAGTCACCTGGTCGCACAAGATGACCTGTTCGCACAAGGGACTCCTGCTCGCACAAGGCTGCTGGGTCGCACAACTCGTGTGATTATTTAGTTGTTGGGCCGGACTTGTGTTGGGCCGGATTAGTATCAATCGCACAAGCCGACCGGATCACACAAGTGGTTCGGATCGCACAAGGTTTAATATTTATTTGTTTGGGCCGTGTTATACTTACGGATTTAATTGGGTTACATGTTATTGGGCCGGGTAGAAATGGGCTTCGACGAATGACTCGCATAAGGTCATTAGACTTGTGCGAGCCCAATCACTTAATGACAATATGTCTTATCTGTTGAACGTGATGTTACGTGATGCCATGATCAGTATGTGTTTCTTATATGTGCAATCTATGTGATACCTGTGTGCATTACTTGAGTCAAAACCTGACTTGTATGGTAACCCTGTTAGGACGTGGTTGACCACTCATAGTTCAAGAAACCCTTTATCTATCTGCCGAGCAAACCAAGGTGAGTTCACACAAGCCAAGGCATGGGGTTTCCCAGGGGGGAATGGGGATTTGATAATGACTGTACATACATGGATGACAGAACCTACTGCTAGACTAGTAACACTTATTGAACGATCTTCGCACACCTGCCAAGGACATTGGCCGCGATATTATGACTGCCTTCGCACACATGCCAAGGACATTGGCCGCGAACTAAACGTACAACATCATCGCACACCTGCCAAGGACATTGGCCGCGATACGAACAAACCTAGTCTAGAAAACTTGGGGAAAGACCTTCCCCAACATCTTCGCACACCTGCCAAGGACATTGGCCGCGATGGAAACTAATACGATACATTGTAACGAACGAACATACTACTACTCACGTTATACTATTACTGAACTGTTAACTGTGAACTCGCTCAACTAGTTGTTGACTCTCTCTCACATGCCTTGCAGGACCTTAGGTACATATGGAGCTTGCACAGGAAGGAGCAGGTCGTTGTGGGATACGGATCGTAGACAATATCTGAACTTATAACTTAATTTGGGTTTTCATTATTATGCTTCCGCTACTTAAACAATGTTTGATTTTGAACATCAGTCATGTCAAGATGAATTATATTTTCTTACTATTACACTTTAATACTATGTTTGATATGATTGATGGCTTGATCCTGGTCAGTCACGCCTCCAAGCGGTGATACTCCGCGTGTGGATTTTGGGGGTGTGATAGATTGGTATCAGAGCCATTGGTTATAGAGAACTTGGTTTTAATAAAGGAAAAATGATTTTTGTTAAAACCAGACTATAACCAGAACAGTGCTCTTAACGATCCACAACGACGCTTCGCTCCACGTGCAAGGCTCAACACCATAGGTATTACTATTCATGTTACATTACCTACATGCTAGAACTACGTAGAACTTTGCTCGTGGTATGCTTAGATCACAGAACTTGCTATATGTTATTGCTTGAGAATACTCGTGTGCTCACTCTCTTCTGTCATCGCACAATTCGCGAACCTATCTCACTTACGTTATCTTTACTATGAAGATCATGTCTGGACGTATCAACATGACTCAGGACCAGTTGACGGCCCTCATTAACGAACGAGTCACTGCGGCCGTTGCAGCCGCACAAGCAGGAGGTATACCCTGCAGTTACAACTCACACTAGGATCCTTAGATCCTACATTCTTAAATCAACTCTCGTGTTTAAACTTGTCCTAATTCTTAACACAGCAGGTCAAGCACCTGTTTGCACCTTCAAGACTTTCATGGACTGTCGTCCATCCACTTTCAGCGGCACTGAAGGAGCCGTAGGTCTCCTGCACTGGTTTGAAAAGATGGAGTCTGTGTTTGAGATGTGTGAATGCCCTGAGGCACGCAGGGTGAAATATGCTACCGGTACCCTCGAGGGTTTGGCCCTCACATGGTGGAAAGCTCAGGTCCAAATCCTGGGGTTGGTTGCTGCTAACGCCACCCCATGGAACAATTTCAAGGAGATGATCAAGGAAGAATATTGCAGTCGAGATGATATTCATAAGCTGGAAGTCGAGTTTTTCAACCTCAAGATGACGGGGTCTGAGATCGAAGCGTATACCAAGAGGTCGAATGAGCTTGCATTACTGTGTCCTACTCTGGTGGACAAACGTATTGAACTTTATCTTAAGGGTCTGGTGCCAGAGATCCAAAGTCATGTGACTTCAGCAAATCATGCCACTTACCAGCAGGTTGTTCAGCTGGCTCACCGTCTCACTGATCAGGCGGTGGAGCAAAACAGGTTGCCCAAACGCATCAGCGCTACTGCTACTGCTACCACTTCGGTGACTCCTGCTACTCCCAGCGACAATAAGAGGAAATGGGAGGGGGATTCTAGCAAGGGTTCAGCTACTGTTTAGTCTCAAGCTCAGCAACGCAAAACAAATGACCACCAGAGTCCGAATCAGCAATCATCAGGTGGTCAAGGGCAGAGTGGATATCGGGGAATTCACCCGTGGTGTAGAAGGTGCAACAAACACCACAGTGGAAGATGCCGCAGGGAACAGTGTCAAAGATGCCTCAAGGTGGGTCATGAGGCTAAGGATTGTAGAAGCGTACGGCCAGCAAACCAGAACCAGCAACAACAACCACCTGCTCCACGAAACCAGCCTCAGCAGCAGCAGCAGGGAAACAGGGGATGCTACCAGTGTGGGGCTGAAGGTCATTATAAGCGGGATTGCCCTCAGTTAAACCAGAACCAGAACAATAACAACAACAACAACCAGGGCAATGGGAACAACAACAATGGGGGAAACAACAACAACAACAATGGTGCTAGAGGCCGTATGTTTGTGATCGGTCAGGGTGATGCCAGGAATGATCCCAACGTGGTTATGGGTAAGTTTCTTCTTGACGACTTTTATGTTACTGTACTATTTGATTCTGGTGCGGATACAAGTTACATGTCTCTAAAAGCTAGTGAAATGTTAAAACGTGCACCAACTCTCTTAAACACCAAACATGTCATAGAGTTAGCTAACGGTAAAAGCCTAGAGGCCACGCACATAGTTAAAGGGTGTAATCTTATCCTCGCTGGTCAGACTTTCTCCATCGATCTCATTCCTATAACCTTGAGTAGCTTTGACGTCGTCATTGGTATGGATTGGTTATCTCAACAACAAGCGGAGATCCTGTGCAAAGAAAAGGTTATTCGCATTCCTCGTTCTGGCAAGGAACCTCTCGAAGTTCAAGGCGACAAGAGTGGTGTCGTGAGTGGCATCATCTCCTTTTTGAAGGCTCAGAAGTGTTTACGCAAGGGGCACACTGCTATACTAGCACTCGTTACAGATACCTCGAAGAAAGAGAAAAAGATTGAAGATATTCCTGTAGTACGTGATTTTCCTCAAGTGTTTCCTGAGGAATTACCTGGGTTACCGCCTCATCGTCAAGTCGAATTTCAGATCGAGCTAGCTCCAGGAGCAGCACCCATAGCTCGAGCACCATATCGTCTAGCTCCAACTGAACTGGAAGAACTGTCGAAGCAACTACAAGAACTATTGGAAAAGGGTTTTATACGTCCTAGCTCTTCGCCCTGGGGAGCTCCAGTGTTATTCGTAAAGAAGAAAGACGGTACGTTCAGGATGTGTATAGACTACCGTGAACTCAACAAGGTGACGATCAAGAATCGTTATCCTCTTCCGCGCATAGATGATTTATTCGACCAGCTGCAAGGGTCGAGCTACTACTCCAAGATAGACTTAAGGTCAGGTTATCACCAGCTGAGAGTCCGGGATGAGGACGTCTCTAAAACAGCGTTCAGAACACGCTACGGCCACTACGAGTTTATGGTTATGCCATTTGGGCTAACGAACGCGCCTGCCGTATTTATGGATCTTATGAACAGGGTGTGCAAACCCTACCTCGACAAGTTCGTCATTGTTTTCATTGATGACATCTTGATCTATTCGAAGAGTCAGGAGGAACATGAGCAACACTTACGGCTTATTTTGGAACTTCTTCGAAAGGAACAGTTGTACGCTAAGTTTTCGAAATGTGACTTCTGGCTTCGCGAAGTCCATTTCTTGGGCCACGTAGTGAACAAGGATGGGATTCACGTTGATCCATCCAAGGTGGAGTCAATCAAGAGCTGGCCTGCACCTCGAACGCCAACGGAAATTCGCCAATTCTTGGGATTGGCAGGTTACTACAGGAGATTTATCAAGGATTTTTCCAAGGTTGCTCAGCCTCTTACTTCACTAACGCAGAAGGGCGTGGTTTATCGTTGGGGAGACGCACAGGAGTTAGCGTTTCAGCACTTAAAGGATAGACTCTGTAGTGCACCTATCCTTTCATTGCCAGAGGGCACAGACGACTTCGTGGTCTACTGCGACGCATCTATTCAGGGTCTCGGTTGTGTTTTGATGCAGCGGGATAAAGTTATAGCATACGCTTCACGCCAACTCAAGGTTCATGAGAAGAACTACACTACACACGATCTAGAGCTGGGAGCGGTTGTTTTTGCACTTAAGATATGGCGACACTACTTGTATGGCACCAAGTGTGCTATCTACACTGATCACAGAAGTCTCGAGCACATCTTTAAACAGAAGGAACTAAACATGAGACAACGACGATGGGTCGAACTGCTGAACGATTACGAATGCTCGATCAGGTATCACCCGGGCAAAGCCAATGTTGTGGCTGATGCCCTAAGTCGGAAGGACACTGCGCCTAAGCGCGTACGAGCTCTACAACTCACTATACAGTCTAGTCTTCCTTCTCAGATAAGAAATGCTCAGGTGGAAGCATTGAAACCAGAAAACGTCAGGGCAGAAGCCTTACGCGGCTCAAGGCAACGCTTAGAACAGAAGGAAGATGGAGCCTATTACGTAACAGGACGCATTTGGGTCCCACTGTACGGCAACTTACGCGAGCTGGTAATGGATGAAGCTCACAAGTCTCGCTACTCGGTACATCCAGGTGCGGATAAAATGTACCACGACATCAAGACTACATACTGGTGGCCTAGCATGAAGGCCCACATAGCCACATACGTTAGCAAATGCTTGACTTGTGCGAGAGTCAAGGCAGAATATCAGAAACCGTCAGGACCACTTCAACAACCAGAGATACCTCAATGGAAATGGGAACAAATTTCCATGGATTTTGTTACTGGCTTACCCAGATCTCAGCGCGGAAATGATACTATTTGGGTGATCGTAGATCGACTCACAAAGTCTGCTCACTTCCTGGCCATCAAAGAAACAGACAAGTTCTCTACCTTGGCAGACATTTATTTAAAAGAAGTGGTCTCGAGGCACGGAGTGCCAACCTCTATCATCTCTGATCGTGACGCACGTTTTACTTCAGAACTGTGGCAAGCAATGCATAAATCGTTTGGCTCCCGTTTAGACATGAGCACGGCGTATCATCCTCAGACAGATGGACAGTCTGAGCGCACTATTCAAACTCTAGAAGACATGCTTCGGGCGTGCGTAATTGATTTTGGCAATGGTTGGGAGAAACATCTGCCACTCGTGGAATTTTCTTACAATAATAGCTACCACACCAGCATTAAGGCTGCACCATTCGAGGCACTGTACGGGCGTAAGTGCCGGTCACCTCTCTGTTGGGCAGAGGTGGGGGAAAGTCAAATCACAGGTCCAGAAATGGTAGTCGATACTACGGAAAAGATTGCACAAATACGACAACGCATGGCGGCAGCACGCGACCGTCAGAAAGCATACGCTGACTTAGACAGGAAACTACTCGAATTCTAGGTTGGGGATCGAGCGCTACTTAAAGTTTCACCCTGGAAGGGTGTGGTTCGTTTTGGCAAACGCGGCAAACTAAATCCACGATACGTCGGACCTTTCGAAGTCATCGAGAAAATAGGCAAAGTGGCCTACAGATTGAACTTACCACCTGAACTCAGTGCAGTTCACAATGTCTTTCACGTGTCGAATCTGAAGAAATGTACGTCGGATGAGACCCACGTAGTTCCCTTGAAGGAACTCACTATCGACGAACGGTTGAACTTCGTCGAGGAACCTGTTGAAATCACGGACCGGGATGTTAAGGTCCTCAAGAACACGAGAATCCCTCTTGTACGAGTTCGTTGGAACTCCCGCCGCGGCCCAGAGTTCACCTGGGAGCGCGAAGATCAAATGGAACTCAAATATCCCCAGTTATTCGGAACCAATGCAACCACTACTGAGACTGAAGCTACTACTGCGGAATTTCGGGACGAAATTCCAGATCAACGGGGGGAGGATGTGACACCCCAGGAAAACCAGTGAACAATACAACTTACCTAGCTTCCTCAGTGAGTGCGTACCAAATTTCGGGACGAAATTTCTTTTTAGTTGGGGATAATGTGACAACTCGTATTTCGAACCTATCTTTGTACCTTGATGTGATGTAAACACTATGTGACTATGTGAATTGAATGATTAAATGGAATGTTATGTTATGTGAATATGCGTTGTGCTAGTATATGTTTATATGCTTTCTTTCACGAATAAAACCAAACGCACAACACCACTCGATCGCACAAGCCCGTTTGGGCCACACCTTGCAATCGGACACCTTAGGGCAACCGAGTTGGGCTCGGCCCACTCCCCTTATACGCAAACAAACACCCTAAGGACTTGTATTCTCATTTTGTTGCAAAAACATAACACACACAAGTTCACAAACCCTAGGAGCTCTCATTCTCTCTCGCCTCCTCTTGGAACCGGCGACAACTTCCTTGTTCACCCGAGACCTTTCTCGTTCATCCTCGAATCCGGTTAGTGATTTATTAATGGCTTGTATCATATGTGATATTGTTAATAAACTGGATTACATGATCGGTTAGGGTTATGCTAGTAACTCGGTTGATATGTTGTATGTTATATGATTGATGATTAAGCATGAATGTGATCGGCTATGTAAGAGTGTAGATCTGAAAGTTTTGATGTTGTGTTAGGATGATTCGTATGATCATGGTTGGAACCGAATACTAGCTAAATCGGCTGTTATATATGTGTTTTGAATTGTTAATCATGTGATGTTGTTGTTACTCGATATAGCATGTATGTATGATGATATTCATGTTAATCGGATTGTGTGCTCTTGTTATAACCAATTGAATATTGTTAATGGATTACATGCATGTTGCTATCAGATTTGTTAAAGGGTCGTTTATGGGTATTGTATAGTGATTATTGTTCATGTTTGAATCTTGTTAGGGTTCATAAGAATTGTTGTCAAAACACTAGTTTGATCGAATAGGTTATGATTGGAAAATGATATTATGTTAATTGATAAATTGTAAATTTGGAAATCTTGTATAGATAGAACTGATTGCTTGAATCATGGGAATTAGTTACACATTCGCACAAGATCTCTTGGTCGCACAAGAGATCCACACGCACAAGAAGTTTAGTCGAACAAGTCACCTGGTCGCACAAGATGACCTGTTCGCACAAGGGACTCCTGCTCGCACAAGGCTGCTGGGTCGCACAACTCGTGTGATTATTTAGTTGTTGGGCCGGACTTGTGTTGGGCCGGATTAGTATCAATCGCACAAGCCGACCGGATCACACAAGTGGTTCGGATCGCACAAGGTTTAATATTTATTTGTTTGGGCCGTGTTATACTTACGGATTTAATTGGGTTACATGTTATTGGGCCGGGTAGAAATGGGCTTCGACGAATGACTCGCATAAGGTCATTAGACTTGTGCGAGCCCAATCACTTAATGACAATATGTCTTATCTGTTGAACGTGATGTTACGTGATGCCATGATCAGTATGTGTTTCTTATATGTGCAATCTATGTGATACCTGTGTGCATTACTTGAGTCAAAACCTGACTTGTATGGTAACCCTGTTAGGACGTGGTTGACCACTCATAGTTCAAGAAACCCTTTATCTATCTGCCGAGCAAACCAAGGTGAGTTCACACAAGCCAAGGCATGGGGTTTCCCAGGGGGGAATGGGGATTTGATAATGACTGTACATACATGGATGACAGAACCTACTGCTAGACTAGTAACACTTATTGAACGATCTTCGCACACCTGCCAAGGACATTGGCCGCGATATTATGACTGCCTTCGCACACCTGCCAAGGACATTGGCCGCGAACTAAACGTACAACATCATCGCACACCTGCCAAGGACATTGGCCGCGATATGAACAAACCTAGTCTAGAAAACTTGGGGAAAGACCTTCCCCAACATCTTCGCACACCTGCCAAGGACATTGGCCGCGATGGAAACTAATACGATACATTGTAACGAACGAACATACTACTACTCACGTTATACTATTACTGAACTGTTAACTGTGAACTCGCTCAACTAGTTGTTGACTCTCTCTCACATGCCTTGCAGGACCTTAGGTACATATGGAGCTTGCACAGGAAGGAGCAGGTCGTTGTGGGATACGGATCGTAGACAATATCTGAACTTATAACTTAATTTGGGTTTTCATTATTATGCTTCCGCTACTTAAACAATGTTTGATTTTGAACATCAGTCATGTCAAGATGAATTATATTTTCTTACTATTACACTTTAATACTATGTTTGATATGATTGATGGCTTGATCCTGGTCAGTCACGCCTCCAAGCGGTGATACTCCGCGTGTGGATTTTGGGGGTGTGACAGAAGTCGTCGTTTTCGTCGGGTAAAACGAGAACGGGAGCATTGCAGAGCATATGATTGAGAGATTGAAAGGTAGTCTCTTGTTTAGTTCCCTAAACAAAATGATTATCTTTATGTGTTAAGGAAGTAAGCGGGACAACGATTTTCGAGAAGTCAGCGATGAATCGACGGTAATAGCCCGCCAATCCGAGAAACGAACGTACATCGGATGGTGATTTTGGAGTAACCCAACTCTTAACAGCTTCGATCTTCGTGAATACCTTGACTATTGATGATGTGACCGAGGAATTGAACCTCCTTTAACCATAATTCACACTTGGAGAACTTGGCATAGAGTCGATTCCCCTGGAGTAACTCGAGAACCAAACGTAGATGCTGCGCGTGTTCGGTTTTCGACTTCGAATAGATAAGGATATTATCGATGAAAACGATGACAAAGTGGTCAAGAAATGGTTTGCACACATGATTCATCAAATGCATGAAAACCGCGGGTGCGTTGGTTAAACCAAAGGGCATTACGACGAATTCATAATGGCCATAGCGGGTTCAGAATGCGGTTTTCGGTATATCTTCTTCCTGAATGCGTAACTGGTGATAACCTGAGCGTAAATCGATCTTCGAGAAACATGAAGCACCTTGCAACTGATCAAAAAATCATCGATTCGGGGTAGGGGATAACGATTCTTGATTGTCATCTTATTCAACTCCCTATAGTCGATGCACATCCGGAACGACCCGTCCTTCTTTTTGACGAAAAGGACTGGTGCGCCCCAAGGAGCGGTGCTAGGGCAAATGAAGCCTTTGTCAAGTAATTCCTGGAGTTAACTCGAGAGTTCACGCATTTCAGACGGAGCGAGGCGATAAGGAGATTTAGCAACAGGGTTGGCTCTAGGAATGAGGTTGATACGAAAATCAATATCACGACTCGGGGGGTAAACCTAGTAATTCATCAGGAAAGATATTTGGAAAATCACAAACCATGGGCACCT
This sequence comes from Helianthus tuberosus, assembly GCA_030545235.1. Classification (NCBI taxonomy): domain Eukaryota; kingdom Viridiplantae; phylum Streptophyta; class Magnoliopsida; order Asterales; family Asteraceae; genus Helianthus; species Helianthus tuberosus. The sequence goes on along the minus strand of CM060424.1, from coordinate 105,872,763 downwards.
TATCGATTGCCTTAACTTCCTTTTTCTCTGCTACTACTACGTGAGCCAAGAAAGCTTGGTATTCCTTGCGGAGATACTTGCTAGCTTGGACACACGACATGAGTTGGAGTTTCTTCGAAGCGACTTCACCGTAGACACACAATAGATCACCATTAGCGAGCGAGAAGCGAATCATCTTATCGAAACAAACAACTTCAGCACGAATCTCACGAAGAAAATCCATGCCTACTATAATATCGAAACTACCGAGCTGCATCGGAATAAGGTCGATAGGAAAGATGTGATTGTTGAGTTCGAGAGTACAATCACGAAGAACAGAATTGACAACGATGGTTCTTCCGGTGGCAACTTCAACATCGTACATCGAGGGGAGATGGGCGCGCTTAGGATTAAGGAGCTTTTCGAATTCTAACGACACAAAATAGTTATCAGCTCCAGTATCAAATAAACACGAAGCATATATACCATTCACAAGGAACGTACCATTAACCACATTGTTATCGGCTTGAGCTTAGAAGACGTTGATGTTGAAAGTACGTCCTCGGGCTGCTGGCTGTTGCTGAGGCTGCTGCTGTTGCGGCTTTTGCTTCACTACCCTGTTGGGGCACATGTTTGCGAAGTGGTTGGGATCACCACAAGCAAAGCAAGTTCTAGCATGGATCGCGGGTACAGGAATCGCTTGTTGGCCTTGAGGAGCAGGAAGTAGGGCTTGTTGAGCAGGATCTTGACCTTGAGCTGGAGCTGGAGCAGGAGCTTGACATGGACCTGTACGGCAGTTGGCGGTGAAATGGCCGTACATGTTGCAATGCACACAGTATCTGCAAGCGATTCCCACTGGATGGTGATAAGTACAAGTAGGGCAAGCCGGGTGAGGACCAGTGTATGCACGCTTGGCCAGTGGTGCATGGGTAACCGGTGCCGCTACTTGGCGGTGTTGAGGCTGCAGTTGGGCAGGTAATGCTTGGAGTGGAGCGGCAGCTGTAACAACACAATTCTTGCTACTGTTGTTGTTGTTGTTCTTCTTCTTGCGACGAGAGGATTTTGAAGACTGCGGTGCGGCGGCGGTTTCAGCGGTTGAAGCAGTAGTAACTTGGTGGAGACTCTTAGAGGCTTTATCCCAGTAACCAGCCTTGACTCGCTTGTCGTTTATCTCAGCAGCGAGTAAGAAAGTTTCCTCAATGGTTGTCGTCTTCGCAGCTTGAACGAAATCAGCCACGCAATTCGGAAGAGCACGAATATACTTCTTGATGGTGATTTCGGGCGTAGAGACTTGACCCGAACAGATTATGCTTAGTTGCTTGAAGCAAGCAGTTAAACCAGCATTGTCGCCATCCTTTTGCTTGAGGTGCCAAAACTCATCCTCCAACTTTTGAAGCTCGTGAGGAGGGCATAACTCTTTCTTCATCAAGTCCTTCAACTCGTCCCACGTTAGCCCATAAGCTGCATCATTTCCGCACTTGTTTCTTTTGGCAGTCCACCAGTCCAGAGCCCTGGACTGGAAAACGCCGGTGGCGTTAACAGTGCGGAGATTATCAGGACAATTGCTTTCACGCAGGGTGACTTCAATAGAATCAAACCATTGGAACATGGCAGTAGGTCCATCTTCTCCGGTAAATTCTTTTGGACCGCAAGCTTTGAACTGCTTTAAGCTAAAAGCAGACTTAGGTGAATCAGTCCTAGATTCTTTCGAAGATTTGCTAGCGTTTCCATTCAGCTCACTAACAATCATACAAAGCACATAAAACACATAAGGCACATAGAACATAGCAAGCATGCGGACCCATTATATTTTGCACGTATTCACCTACATATACAACACGTATTCACCTATCATTCAAAGTCTGCGAGTTCGAGAATAGCGATTGCGATTAGCGAGTACACAGCGAGTGGCATAGCATAAGTGAGTAACATAGCATGCGATTATCCACTAGTAGTAGCGATTTGTTAGTGATTTGAGATAGATGTGCAGTGCGGGTTGTGTGTGTCAATCAAAGCGAGGAGCGAAAAGCGTATAAATCACCAAAATCGAAACATGTAAACAGGTAAAATCACATAAAACACATAAAATTCCACATAAAACGACAAATATCAGAGTCAGCAGCTGCGGGCTCAGAATAAAAAACACATAAAATTAGCGATTGCGAGCTTGAAATTGAAGATAGATTGTCTAAGGCTTGATAGACGTTGACTACCCAAAGTGATGCGACTATTCTCAAGGATATCCTTGTAGTCCTTTTTGGCCTAGCAGACTGTGCTCTATCACCGGTTCACGGTGAATGGCATGCATCCTTTCGGTTAGTTAAGCACTCAAGTCATTGGAATCCATCGAGACTTTTGGTTAGAGTTTTGTAAAATCAAAATAGAGAGTGGAATGAGCCATCAAGGTTCGGGTTTCACCCATAACTTAGCGGCAACATTCCTGTTTGTGTGATAGAATCAAGAGACTGAAGGAGAGATCTGCGTCGAAGTACGGATTTCACTCCTGATTCAACGCAAATTCCCGTGTTTATAAAAATGCGGGTTGAACAAGCGATTTGGTCGAGAGTTGGAAGTTTTCACACCTAATCTCGACCTAACCACATGTTCATTTTCGAAAATAGTGCAGTGCGATTGCCTTAGGAAAGGCAGTGTGATAGTATAGCATAAGTGCGAGTCGATCAGGGAATAGCAATAAGCTCGTACGTAACCCCTAACGGGTTCGCACAAGGCGGTCTTGTTGGTACTTAGACTATAGACTAGGTCGTTTCTAAGACGTCGACCCGGACTAGGTCGAGTCTTGCCTAATTCCCTAGAGTTATGGCTCTGATACCAATCTGTCACACCCCAACCGATGGCGGAAACATCGGGGCATGGCACTGAGCGAAACAGATTGTCTATGAGTATCCATACCAACTATTAATTACCAGATATTAAAATGTCATGTCCAATACCACAACATATCCAATTAAAACAGTTATTACAAATAATTGTCTCAAAAGCAAATACTGTTCCAACAACTCAGATTTAAGCGTGACATAACTAGACCCCTAGCTTGATTCACCATAGCACAACATTCCTAGCATCTTAAGCACCTGTCACATACGTTAAAATAGAGGTCAATACACATAGTGTAAAGGTGAGCATACAAGTTTAATAGTAATAATAGAGTTCGAAATCGTTTACGCATAACCAACATGTAACATGTACAAACTGAAGGCAAGTAGGTTATCGAGAAAGAAATATGCACAGACGTGACTGCGAGTTGTAGAATGCGCAACACATATCCCCACTGGGACACGTGAAGTAAAGCCCTTAACAACCCCTGTCCACGATAGGTGCTGAGTCCAAACTATAGTACTATCGTTGCTAAGGTGTCAGGCAACAATCACTGTGTTAACATAACATACAAGCATTCATCGAATAACACGTAGGATGTAATAACGGTCAGCGTATAAATAGTGTTTGCGTTGTGTGTCGATTGTGATTTAGAATATGTAACGTATGTAACACCCAAAAGTGCATAAAGCAAAAAGATTCGAGTATACTCACACATAGCGTTTAACAAGTAAACACTGTCTTGGATTGAAGGGAGCGCTGAGAGATTAGCCTGAACAGTTAACGATAGCATAAGCGAAGAACGACGCGTAAATTGGTGAAAGCGACTAAGTGTCGAGTGGCAACCCGATCAGATGGCTATCCGATCAGTTGGCCATTCGATCGGATGTCAATCTGTTTGGATGGTCATCCGATCGGATGGCCATTCGATTAGATTGACATTCATTTGTTAAGGATGTGTTTGTGTATGATGGCTTTGAAGTTTTCGTTGTAGCATTTTGAAAACAGAGAAGTATCTCTACCCTTCAGGTTGTCGATCGAACGGTCGTTCGATAGGATAGCGATCCGGTTGGCAGGACACTTAGTGGGAACAAGTTCACAGCAGGATTGTCACTCGATCGGATAGCAATCCGATCGGATGGCAATCCGTTAGTTACTGATGATCTTTGAAAATTGTGAAAATGGTTAAGTGTCGAAGTTCCAAATGTCAAACGATCGGATGGTCGTTCGATCGGATGGCTATCTGATCGGGCGACATTCCGTTCGCCGTTCAGAGCTTTGCAAGTTGGAAGAAAAATGTTTAAGTATGGAACCAAGTGCAATCCGATCAGATAGCAGTTCGATCGGATGGCTATCCGATCGGACGGCAATCCGTCCCAATGAATCTGATCGTTTTGAACTTGATTATTTTTGAAAGTTTTGCAGTTTGATCGGGACGATGTGATAACGTGCTAAACAACAGAACCACGGCAAGTCCCAAGTCGTTCGATCGAACAGGAGTCACCCTAATCTGACCAGTTGACTGTTCCTTGACAGTTGTTCATGTTCATCCAGAAAACGGTTGTCTCGTTGATAGGATCCAGATCTCAAACCGACACATCACCAGAGAAGAGTAGAAGGCCTGGATGAGCTCTGATTCTATCGGTTATGAGTGCGTTGAGTGTAAAAGAGTTGAAAGAAGGTTGGAAAAACTTCTTTCAGTCCTTTTATCTTTGAAATTTTTAGATCTATGCAAAATCGTTGTGAAATCATGTGGAAATCCTTCAGATCTGGGTTATTCTTGGTGGAATGAGGTCAAAACTTGAAGTTCATAAGAACCCCATGATGACATCACCCTAGAACACCTCAAATCCGCTGATTTTTTGACACCCATGACGAAACCAGGTACACCCTAAACGGTCCAAAATGGTAAAGCACACTTAACAGTTTAATTGCGTGAAAACCCTAACAACATGTGTGACTTATGTGCTTGCTTGAACGATATCTATTATATCTCCGAGGAATCCGAGAACACGTTATGAATGACATGACACTAATAAGGACCCATGATGTGAAATTGGTATCCTTAGACTTTAAACACGTGTTAAACCGGAGCTTTCCGTTTAACAACATACTAAACCTTTGACATTGATTATTAGGTTATCGGTAGCATCATTTAAGATTTCGAGTTCTAGGAACAACTTAGTTTTGTGCCTTAGACTGAGACATAAGGTTTGAAGCCAATCAGAGATTGGCCACGCAAAATGAAGCAACTTCCCGGTTAGGGAAACGCTTTCGTTTCAGGAATAACATAAGGCAATCAAACGTGAAAGGAACGATCGATCAAGCTTAAAAACACTTAAACCACCCAAATACGAGTCTTTTATGATTAAAACGTAAATGGGTTCGGATTTCAAGACGGTTATGCATGATTTTTAAAACCGAGTCTTTTCACACTAAGTACGCGCAAAACGGAGTCCTTCACACAAATCGAGAACGCGCCCGGGACCCTTAAACGAACCTAAACACTCAACGGAAGATAAACATCATCTTTAAGCGCTCAAAACGAAGCATGAGGTGTCCCTTGGGGGTCCCACACCCAAACCGCCACACCCCCTTTATTTAATAAAAAAAATCAAAATTTTCTTTTTTTTTCATTTTAACACAAAATCCTTTCCAAAATATGGTTTCCCTCATGAACAACCAGCTGAATTCACAAGAAACTTTAACAAATCAAAGGTATTAACTCAAATCCATAAGGTTTTAAGCATGGTTTCTTGATTAAACATGGTTTAGGCCATGAAAACCCTTTTTAATCCATAATTTTTGGAAGTTTAAACATGTTTATGGGCTGAATATGAACACCATATGGATTCCCTGGTGTTATATGGAATCCATGGTTACAAATCTTTGGGGTTTGATACCCTAATCAACACCTATTCGACAGAAATCGCTTAACTAGTCGATTACCCGAAAAACAATGAAATAAGGCTTGATTGATCTAAGTTCTAGCATATTTGGATTGTACTTGATGTGTAGGTACTGAATATAGCCCACAAATATTTATGGACTCACAAGGAACGCTGGAATCGAAGCTTGCGCTAGGTATAACACCCGAAAACCGAATATAGGATAGGCAGAATTTTGTTTTAGCTATAACTTAGTCCGTGAAACTTGGATTGAGCTTAAATTTGGTGTGGTAATGAAGGGTAGTGTCAGGAAGGCCCACGTAAAAGTTTAGAATTTTTAGAATTTTCTAAGATTTTTGGTAAAATTTTGACTGTTTTACCAAAAGAATTCCGGAAAAAAAATATCAAACGGATTCAATAAATCACCAAATTTTACAGAGACACTAAGGAACACATGAAGGATATTTTGGGAAAATTCGGAGTCCATTGGTTGAGTTTTGATTTGGGTTAAAAATCCGTGATTTTGCGAATTTTCGGTAGCCGGAAACGCACCGAAACGAAATCGGAAAAATCTTAAAATTGTTAGAGATGTTTATGGAAACATAAGGGATGTCCAGGATTTTTTTTGGAATTTTTGGATCAGTAATGGTAATTAATGTTAATTATGTGTTTAAATATGGTTTTATAAATAATTTATTTAGACAAGTAAAATGCCAAAATAAATTCCCAGAAATTTTTCCCATATTCTAAAGATTTGTACTGAGCTATATAAAAATTTTCAGAATTTTATTCAAATTATAGATAAAATGGGAATTTTGGGATTAAAAATGGGTTATTTTAAATCAATTTCGGCAGTTTACCGGGTAACGAACCTGTCGGAACTGGGAACTGACCCAACCCGAAAAATACTATAATTGGAACACGGGGAATCTTCTGGGAGATTCCAGGGCGGAGTGGACACTTGGGGTGTGTCCAACACCAGTTCGGAAAAAATCCCCGAGTGTGAAAACGGAAAATCACAATTGGGCAACCTGGACTCCCCAAACACCCAAACTCTCTTAATGAGAAGTTAATAATTCTTAAATAACAACGTTTTGGCACTATTGGTATTCCCGTACCATTATCCGAACACGTTAAACTACTGACATTGACTGGCACGCGAACCGGTGCCCGTAAGCCAAACTGAAAACTAATACTACCCTGACCTCCATCACCATACCCGTGTCCTAGACTCAATCCGGGGTGAAAACTCCTGACCAAATCCAAGTTATAATCATTACCGACTTAGATACTGATTTGAGTCCTTACTTGCATGTGTGTTATTAAAGCTGATTTCGTTGATTAAACACTCTTTAGCCGAGACTACTTTTTGCATGGTGAGTTTCACTCCCCCACTTTTAATCTGTTTTGCTATTTTCTGGGGTGATTCGCATGTTACAAACTGTGTTAATTACACCAACTTTCTATGATGTGAATTATCTAACACACGATATTAGCCCCGATACAAGTGATTAACGTAAGCCGTGGGCAGTGGATAGTACTATTGGTCTGACAAACCCAGTTGCCCGCCGGACAGGTGCGGCCGGCAGCCAGGCAACTGCACGCGTCCTAACTAGGTTATGTTGTTAGACATAACTACCAGAGGGCATTAAATTGCAGGTGATGCAGGTGGTGCGATTAAGTGTCTGTGTGACACAGTACGATTAAAACAGTCTAGGTTTCACTTGTGACACTCGTGTAATTCCATCTATGAACCGGGATATGTGCAATTAAACATGTTGATACATTTTGAAACAAAACAACCAAACCAGTGGAACTCACCGGCATCGTTTAGCTGACCTTTTTTAAAAACTAACATGCATTTCAGGTAAAATGAAACAGGAGTGAACATGTGCGTATGGAAGGATCTAGTAGGCGGACGTAGCATAATAAAAGCTATAATGGCTTGTAGTACCGCTTTTAATATATGGTTTGTCATGTGATAGTTCGAAGACGTTGTAACCGATGCTCCTGTTTTATGTAATGTAATGTTTTTAAATTATGAGGAGTGCCATGTGTCTGCCGCACCCCACGATTGTCTTCCGCTGCGAGTCGGGGTGTGACAGAAGATGGTATTAGAGGCATCGGTTAAAGCGATTTAGGTATCCCAAAGAGAACCTAGACTATAATCCTGAGTTAACTCCTCACCCTGAGAACCTCTAGAGACCGAGTGTCGGGCTAGTATCGGGATGGCCTTGTTAGGTAATTAAATTATTGTGGTCCGGAACACAATAATTTATCTGCTGGTACTTGGGCATTCCGGAAACGTCACGGAGAGAGAGAGGTGAGAACAGAAATGTAAACGCTAACTTAACAGTTGTGGAAAAGTTTTTAAAATTAAAAATCAAGGTTGTGTGCAATACATGCTTATGTGTACCTCTGTGGATTGTTTACTTTCGGTTATGTCAGTCGATAGAAGGGGTGTTAGATGTTGTTTCCCATTACAGGTACTATGTCGAGTCATTCGAGTCGCCAGACGACTTCTCATATGGAGACCGATCCGGAGGAGGATCCACAGATGCCTCTGTTGTCCCCGGGCTACTCGCCGGATGAGTCCGGGTACTATTGTGTTGGTTATCCCCCTAGACCCCCTACTAGGCGCGTGGGGGAGGCCTCGAGCGCCTACCGTTCCCCACCTCACCACCTGACTAGCTCCTCGGAGCATAGTCGTACCCTGGATGTCGTTATCCCAGTAGGACCTATTCCTAGGAGCCCTACTCCCGCCACGGGGCATTGGGAGTGGGAGCCGGTAGCCCCTAGGTTACCTACACCCGAGACTCCCTCCGACCCTTATACCCCTTCCACTCCTAGTACTTACATCTCCTCCTCACCTAGTTCTCAGGAGGTACCCCTTGTCCGCCTCCGACAGACGGCTCGTCGGAGGCTACCTGTCCCTGTGCCTGTTTTTACCCCACCTATTTCCCCTGTTCGCTTGATACCCACACCCATAGGGACCCAACAGCACTTTACTGCTCGTTTTCTTACCCCCACCTAGGGAGGACCCTTCCCCTTTCCACACTTATGAGCATGGTGGCCCTTCCTAGCCATTCAGGGAGCCTTCCCCACCTATTTGGGGCATACCAGTTCCTCCTCAGGAGGTGCCTGCTCCCATCACTGAGAGCAGCCTGATGGGGTTCATGTTTGAGCAGATTTCGTTATTAAGGATGGCACGCAATGAGGACGAGCAGCAGCGGAGGTCTATGGGAGATTACTTGAGCGTCTTGCAGCAGGCGATCATGGCCTTACAGCAGGGTATGTGATACGTCCATCATGAGCAGGATCATTTTCGAGCTTTAGTGTATGGATGTACTGGCGCTATTGTAGGTTTGGTAGCAGGTTTTGCAGGGTTGACGTGGTGGATGTGGCGTTCCTAGTATGGTTTTCTTTATAGTGTAGATAGAGATGATGTACCTTTTGTACATCCTACCAAGCACTGGGCTATGCCTATGTCGAGGTAGGGATGTAGCCATAGTATTTTCGACTCTAGTAGTTTGTGTCGTGTGGTATGGTATGATGCATGTATGTCACTTTAGTGACCAGTTTTGACCGCATATTTAAGCACTGACCCTTTTAGGTTAAGTCTATGTGCAAATTTTGACGATTGTATCACGATGATATTATATATATACATGACGATGCTTTTGACTATATGTGTCGTGGATCTATGGGTGTGATAAAATTATGTGATGTGTAATGGAATTGTGTGGTAGGTGGTGACTGAAAATGTGATAAGTGATGATTAACTATATGACATTGATACATAGATATCTATTGTTTATAATAAGAATGGCCCCGAAACATGTACCTCAAATGACAGAGGCAGAGATTGCCCAAATGATAGCACAACAACTTCAAGCCGTTATCCCCACTATCGTGGTGCAGGTTAAAGCCGGCATCAATGCGAACCCGCAACCGAATCCGCAACCAGGGCCGGGAGATCAAAGCAATGTTAGGTCAGTTTGCACGTATAGACACTTTATGGAGTGCAAACCAATGGAGTTTAATGGAACTGAAGGACCGAACGGGTTTGTGAAATGGATCGAGAAGTCAGAATCGGTCCTTAACATAAGTAATTGTCCGGGGAACTGTGTGGTAAAGTATACAGCTTGCACTTTTACCGACCACGCTTTGAACTGGTGGAATGCTATTGTGCAATCTCGCGGGCAAGATGCGATTAATGCTATGACTTGGGATGATCTTAAGATACTAATGAGAGAAAGGTTCTGCCCAATCCACGAAATTCAGAAACTCGAGCATGAGTTTTGGAACCTGCAGATGCAATGTGCGGATCATGCAGGGTACACAAATCGCTTCAATGAACTGGCAAGCATCTTGCCAGATATGGTTCGACCAGAGTCCAAGAGGATTAAGAGGTATATCTGGGGACTGGCCCCGGAAGTAAGGAGTATCATTAATTCGGTGGAGCACCTGACCATGCACGGAGTGGTAGCTAGGTCAGGCACGGTTACGTACGACATGGTTAGACGTAAGATTTTGACAATGCCGGGAGAGCCGGCAGGAAATAAGCGAGAGGCCCCGAAAAGTAGTCGAGCGGGGGCAGCCATACCAAAGAGGGGGAGAGCCATTAGTCAAAGCTACGCCATGACTACACCAACGGGAAAATCGGGTGGCTATAAAGGAACAACCCCAAAATGCAACACGTGCACTTTGCACCACTATGGTGCATGTCGAGCAGGGAATTTCGGGGACGAAATTTCTAAACCAGGGGAGACTGTGACACCCATGACGAAACCAGGTACAGCCTAAACGGTCCGAAACGGTAAAGCACACTTAACACTTTAATTGCGCGAAAACCCTAACAACATGTGTGACTTATGTGCTTGCTTGAACGATATCTGTTATGTCTCGGAGGAATCCGAGAACAAGTTATGAATGACATGACACTAATAAGGACCCATGATGTGAAATTGGTATCCTTAGACTTTAAACACGTGTTAAACCGGAGCTTTCCGTTTAACAGCGCACTAAACCTATGACATTGATTATTAGGTTATCGGTAGCATCATTTAAGATTTCGAGTTCCAGGAACAACTTTGTTTTGTGCCTTAGACTGTAACATAAGGTTTGAAGCCAATCAGAGATTGGGCACGCAAAACGAAGCAGCTTCCCGGTTAGGGAAACGCTTTCGTTTCAGGAATAACATAAGGCAATCAAACGTGCAAGGAACGATCGATCAAGCTTAAAAACACTTAAACCACTCTAATACGAGTCTTTTATGATTAAAACGTAACTGGTTTCGGATTTCAAGACGGTTATGCATGATTTTTAAAACCGAGTCTTTTCACACTAAGTACGCGCAAAACAGAGTCCTTCACGCAAATCGAGAACGCGCCCGGGACCCGTAAACGAACCTAAACACTCAACGGAAGATAAGCATCATCTTTAAGCGCTCAAAACGAAGCACGAGGTGTCCCTTGGGGGAACCACACCCAAACCGCCCCCACCCCCTTTATTTAATAAAAAAAATCAAAATTTTCTTTTTTTTTCATTTTAACACAAAATCCTTTCCAAAATATGGTTTCTCTCAAGAACAACCAGCTGAATTCACAAGAAACTTCAACAAATCAAAGGTATTAACTCAAATCCATAAGATTTTAAGCACGGTTTCTTGATTAAACATGGTTTAGGCCATGAAATCCCTTTTAATCCATGATTTTTGGAAGTTTAAACATGTTTATGGGCTGAATATGAACACCATATGGATTCCCTAGTGTTATGTGGCAGCCATGGTTACAAATCTTTGGGGTTTGATACCCTAATCAACACCTATTCGACAGAAATCGCTTAACTAGTCGATTAACCGAAAAACAATGAAATAAGGCTTGATTGATCTAAGTTCTAGCATTTTTGGATTTTACTTGATGTGTAGGTACTGAATATAGCCCATACATATTTCTGGACTCACAAGGAACGCTGGAATCGAAGCTTGCGCTAGGTATAACACCCGAAAACCAAATATAGGATAGGTAGAATTTTGTTTTGGCTATAACTTGGTCTGTGAAACTTGGATTGAGCTGAAATTTGGTGATGAAAGATAGTGTCAGAAAGGTCCACGTAAAATGTTATAATTTATGGAAATTTCTACGATTTTTGGTAAAATTTTGACTGTTTTACAAAAAGAATTCTGGAAAAATACCAAACGGATTCAATGAATCACCAAATTTTACAGACACACTAAGGAACATATGAGGGGTGTTCTGGAAAAATTATGAGTCCATTGGTTGAGTTTTGATTTGGGTTAAAAATTCGCGTTTTTGCGAATTTTCGGTAGCCGGAAATGCACCGGAAAAAAATCGCAAAAATCTTAAAATTGTTGGAGATGTTTTTGGAAACATAAGGGATGTCCAGGATATTTTTTGGGAATTTTTGGATCACTTATGGTAATTAATGTTAATTATGTGGTTAAATATGGTTTTATAAATAATTTATTTAGATAAGTAAAATGCCAAAATAAATTACCAGAAATTTTTCCCATATTCTACAGATTTTTACTGAGTTATATAAAAATTTTCAGAATTTTAATCAAATTATAGATAAAATGGGAATTTTGGGATCAAAAATAGGTTATTTTAAATCAATTTCGGCAGTTTACCGGGTAACGAACCTGCCGGAACTGGGAACTGACCCTACCCGAAAAATGCTATAATTGGAACATGGGGAATATTCTGGGAGATTCCAGGGCGGAGTGGACTCTTGGGGTGTGTCCAATACCAGTTCGGGAAAATCCCCGACGGTGAAAACATAAACTCACAATTGGGCAACCTGGACTCCCCAAACACTCAAACTCTCTTAATGAGAAGTTAATAATTCTTAAATAACAACGTGTTGGCACTATTGGTATTCCCGTACCATTATCCGAACACGTTAAACTACTAACATTGACAGGCACGCGAACCGGTGCCCGGAAGCCAAACTGAAAACTAATACTACCCTGACCTCCATCACCATACTCGTGTCCTATAGACTCAATCCGGGGTGAAAAATCCTGACCAAATCCAAGTTATAACCATTACCGACTTAGATACTAATTTGAGTCCTTACTTGCATGTGTGCTATTAAAGCTGATTTCGTTGATTAAACACCCTTTAGCCGAGACTACTATTTGCACGGTGAGTTTCACTCCCCCACTTTTAATATGTTTTACTATTTTCTGGGGTGATTTGCATGTTACAAACTGTGTTAATTACACTAACTTGCTATGATGTGAATTATCTAACACACGATATTAGCCCCGATACAAGTGATAAACGTAAGCCGTGGGCAGTGGATAGTACTATTGGTCTGACAAACCCAGTTGCCCGCCGGACAGGTGCGGCCGGCAGCCAGGAAACTGCACGCGTCCTAACTAGGTTATGTTGTTAGATATAACTACCCGAGGGCATTAAACTGCAGGTGATGCAGGTGGTGCGATTAAGTGTCTGTGTGACACAGTACGATTAAAACAGTCTAGGTTTCACTTGTGACACTCGTGTAATTCCATCTATGAACCGGGATATGTGCAATTAAACATGTTGATACATTTTGAAACAAAACAACCAAACCAGTGGAACTTACCGGCATCGTTTAGCTGACCTTTTTAAAAACTAACATGCATTTCAGGTAAAATGAAACAGGAGTGAACATGTGCGTATGGAAGGATCTAGTAGGCAGACGTAGCATAATAAAAGCTATAATGGCTTGTAGTACCGCTTTTAATATATGGTTTGTAATGTGATAGTTCAAAGACGTTGTAACCGATGCTCCTGTTTTATGTGCTGCGAGTCGGGGTGTGACAGATTTCACGGTTAAAAGTTAAGATTCAAAGGTGAAAATGATGAAGAAGTGTGTGTAGGTCATAGAAGTACAAGATTTAGGTTGAAAACTTACAAGAATCACGAGAAATCGAGAGAAAGAAGGCCTTGAGCGAGCTGGTCGAGTGAGAGAGCTGTCACATCACAAATGATGTGACATGGGGGTATTTATAGGTTGCCAAAAAGGGAAAGGTGCACAAGTGTCGGATAGGATGGCACCTATCGGATGATACTCCGATCAGATGGCAATCCGATCAGATGGCCATCCGATTGGATGGCCATTCGATCGAGTGGTCACTCGATCGAGTGGCTCCGACGAGTTGGTTTTCGACGTTTCGTTCCGCGTGTTGGACGTTGCGATGCGTTTAAGCGAGTTTCGATTAAGCGAGGCGATATATTAATAATAAACACACAAATACTATGTCTAACATACAATCATCATAATTAACTTGCATTTAGCGATTGCGATTAAGTTGTGTTGCGATTGCGTTTCGATTAATCCCCACAAACAGTAAGTAAGCATGCACAGGTAACACATAAGTAACACACACACGTTAAACACATTTAGAATCTGCCAATCAAAGTGCGATCGCGATTGCGATGCGATTAACGATAAAGCGATAAAACATGCGATAAACATCGATTAAATCTCGATTATTAATAGATACTCCACATAATACAACTAAAGCGATTAAATAAAAGACTCGATTACAAGTCAAGGAAGTCAAATTAGTAATTAAGCAAGGAGTGACAGATCGCAATTAGTAATCTTTTCTTCCTTTGACTTTAATCTTGACTTTGACTTTGACTTTCGTAACACGGGGTGTTACAGATGGTGACTGTTACATCTGTTGCACAAAGGTGCATTGCCAGCATATTGTTCTTTGCAGGTGGTTGTGCGGGCTGATTAGGAGCAGTCTGGTTCGCCTGTGCTGTAACAGTGAAATTCTTGGAAGCCTTGCGCTTCCTAGACTTCCTCGAAGACTAAGCTTTCTTACCCTTTCGTTTCTTGCTCTTTCCAGACGGTTTCTTGTCACCCTTTTTGTGAAGTTTACCTTTCCTGATCTGGGACTCAGTGAAGGTTGCAACCAACTCAATGGCCTGACGAACAGTGGTAGGGTTGCTAACAGTAACGATATCTTGCACAGGGCCAGGCAGACCATCGACATATCTTTCAATGGCTTTATCCAGCGGGGTAACCATTGTGGGGCATAGTAAACTCAACTCCTCATATCTGTCGGTATAAGCACGGTGCTCACCACTGACTTGTTTCAAATCATCAAATTCTCTTTCTAAAGCCCTGAGGTTGTGACGAGGACAGAATTCCCTCATCATTAGAGCCCTAAGCTCTGCCCAGGTCTGAGCTAAAGCAACATCAGCACCACGATCTCTCATTACTCCATTCCACCACGTAAGAGCCCTCTTTTGAAATACACTGGAAGCGAACTCGACTTTACAATTATCAGGACACTGAACATAGTGAGAAGTACTCTCAATAGTCTCAAACCACTGTAGGAGCCCAGTTGCTCCTTCAGAACCACTAAACTTGAGCGGTTTAGCCGAATTAAACCGTTTAAAGTTGCACGAAGCAGGTGCATTATTGTTATTGTTGTTGTTGGCTTGGTTAATTTGAGCGATGAGATTTGGGAGTGCAGCAGCCATTTGCTGTGCTATGATAGCCGCCAGTTCGGCGTTAGGTTGTTGTGCATCTCGTCGAGGAGGCATTCTAAAAGAGGAAAACATGAGAGAAAATGAGTGAGATGATAAGATGGAAAATGAGATATCAACGGATAAAAATGAGATGTTACAAATTTCAACAAAAAGTAAGGATGGTGGTCATTCGTTTGTTACCACAAAGCAAACAAATGACACACAGTGACTAATCAAAGTAAATGGGTCGTAATAATGTATTGCGAAGACATGCTTTAGCCTATAAGTGGACACTCACCCCAAGAGTTCCCAGGTAAGAGTGACTGATCCGATTATGTGGATTTGTACGAACACTCTAGCCTAGACAGAAAACTCGAGGTACAGGCACCCACCCTTCCAGATTGCACGTGTTCACATTATTTAGACCCAAACTTTGACGAGATTTTGAAAACTTGGATGGCACAAGGCCAAAAGAATCATTCGGGAATGGATGATTGATTTTCAAAATTATTTTGGAAATTTGTGTTCTTGTTTTGGTAATCACCTAAAGATAGGTGACTGATGTGTGTAAAATGCAACATATAAATTACATCAAATAAGGCATAAAACTAACCCTTTTTTAGTACTAATGTTGGAAAAAGTGTGTTTTTGTCTTCCTTTTGAATTTACAGGGTCAAATGAGCTTAAACGAACAAAAGGAACAAATATACAGCCAAAACCAACATAAATACAAAGAAAAGGAAGAAACGTGGCACGCCCGACCCCTCGATAACAACTCCCAAAGCAAAAACAAGAAGAAAGCTGAGCATGGGGCTGTGCCCAGCTCGACACGGGGCGTGCCCAGCTCGACACGGGGCGTGCCCAGCTCAGCACGGGGCCGTGTCCAGGATGGTCGGCCCTGGCACAAAAGACAAACCTGTAGAAGCTTCTATTGCCCACCACGGGGCCGTGCCCAGCGGACACGGGGCCGTGGTCAACGCAAAGATACGCAGAATCTTGCCAAATCTGATAGTACAGATACGCTTTTGAGCACGGGGCCGTGTCCAGCGGACACGGAGGCATGTGGAGCTAATAAAGACAAACTGTATTAATGAAGAAAGAGAAAAGGGTGGACACGGGGCTGTGTCCAGGCTTCTGTACAGGCTATAAATAGGGGTGCTTGGCTCAAGCTCAAACCATCCATTGGCACACCACCTCTCTCACACTTCATCCACCACCCACCACCACCATAACACCATCATCCACCACCATCATCCATTGTCCATCATAGAGTGTGTGAGTCATCTTGGGATCCAAGATTGATCGTAAGAGTTCTTGACAATCAAGGCCATGTTTGCCTAAGTCTCTTACATCACTTGGTGAAGACAAAGTGTCTAGTGTAATTCTTTTTATTTCTAATCTTTTCGCACTTTTTACTTGGTTTTGTATTAATGACTTTAATAACTAGTTGCTTATGTTGAAGGTGATCTTTCCTTATCGTTTGTCCGTGGTGTCTTGGCATTATTTTACTGTCTATATAAAATAAAAGATTTTCACCATTCATATCTCCACGGTCTATATGGAGGTATGTTGGCTACCTGGTCGGGGGGTTAAGGGAACGGTTTGGTAAAGGTCTTGCCATTGTTCAGCGTTTAGAGGTCCTGCAATGGACCTGGGTCAAATTTAGTAGGACCTCCTTCAATACTTAACGGTATTGGATGGCGGGGGTCCAAACTCTTTGATCCCCTCATAAGTTAACTACTATTAATACTATAACCCGGCTATTTAGGACTGTATCCCTGCTGACTCAGACTACTTAGTCGAGGGTAACGTCACCTCCAAAAGAGGGGCCTACCATAATTTGCATTAATAACTTAATTAATTATCTTCCAATAATCCACCCTTTTAGGATTGTATCCTTGTTGACTCAAACTACTGGGGTGAGGGTAACGTCACGTTCAAAAGAGGGGCCTACTACAATAACTAAGATAATCTCTTAAAATAGTGCAAAAGTGCGGAAATAATCAAAGGTTACACTAGATACGAGTCGGGACCAAGTGATTCATCTTGTCTATCTGTTTTTCTTTTTATTTTATTTTCAGCATTTTTTGTTAGTTTTTATTTTTTCTTAGTTTAAAACATTTTTCTAAACTTTTTGATTTGATTAGACGTTGAGGATAAACCGGTACTAAAAGCGCTTGTGTCCTTGGACGACCTCGGTATCTTGCCAACACTATACTATGCTCACGATGGGTGCACTTGCCCATATGTGTGTTTAGTGTTAGTAAAATATCGTGTTTTATAAATTTAAAACTTGTCTAAAAATAAGTGTTAAAGGGGCTTAAAATATACACCTAATATATATATAACACTTCACACGCATCAAGTTTTTGGCGCCGTTGCCGGGGACACAAGGATTTTAAGAAAGCTTAAAATCGACGGCCTAATCAGTTTTTCAAAACCTTTTTAAAACGCGCGCACATTTTTCTGCATTTTAGTTTAGTTTTGCATTTACAGCAACCTGTACACGGGGCCGTGTTCACTGAACACGGGGCCATGCTGCACATTTTCATAAAAACACCCAGTAACAGTAGCTTGAACACGGGCCGTGCTCACTGAACACGCCCCGTGCTCAACTAGATCAGTAAATTTAATTAAAACGCCTAGATACAGATTCTGAACACGGGGCCGTGTCCACTGAACACGGGGCCGTGTCCAGCTTCTGTTTCCGTTTTTATTTTTGTTTTCTGATCTCAAGACTTGGTTGTGGTCTGCTGAGTGATTCTTATGGATCAATACTCAGGAGGTTACAACTACACCTATGAGGAGGATGATTATAGGAGTAATTATTGCACTAATTGTCGTAACACACACTCGGTTCAAAATAGTCACTCATATCAACCATCCAATTCATACACCTACTATGAGGAACCCAGGTACGAGCCATCGACTTCATACACATCCTATGAAGACCAAAGGTATGAACCTCCTCCCTCATACTCATATTTTGATGAACCAAGGTATGAGCCTTCATACTCATACTTTGAGGAACCAAGATATGAGCCACCACCTTCGTATGCTTATTATCAGGAACCATGGCGTGAACAACCCACCTCATATGATTATTATGAAGAACAAAATTATGACCCTTATCCATCATATGCTTACAATGAAGGACAATGGTTTGAACCATCTACTTCACATGAGTATTATGAGGAATAAAGGATCGAACAACCGGATTCAAGCTTTGAAAATCCCGATTCTTTTTCTTTAACCGAAGTGACCGATAGGATATTAGAACACATTAGAGTTATCGACCGCGCAAGAGAAGAATTAAAAAATGACGAGATAACTGAAAGTGTAAAAATGGAAGAACAAATAAGTGAAAAACCAACACATGAGTTAAACAACGAAATAGGTGAGTCCGACAAAGTTAAAATTCAAGAAGAGTCTAATTTTGAAGAAATTAATCTCTTGTCACCTTCTTTCGAAAATCATTGTTTAGTACCCACTCATGCTAAGTTTTTAAAAGAGTTAAACACTAATACTAAAATTAACGAAACGGTAAGTGTTAAGTTAACTGATGATCAAACCTCACTAATAAAAGAAGACCCATTTGAAATTAACATTACACCGGTTCCATGTTTCTTTCAAAATTCGTTTATTAGTAATGTCACAATTGATAAAGATCTTTGTGTTAACATAATGCCTAACTACATTTTTGAAAAATTAAGTATTAGTGATTTTTCTCCACTTCAAATACCCATTTTTCTATCCAATCGGAAAGTAATAAAATCAACCAGTATAGTTGAGGATGTCTTGGTTCAAACAAATCAGATGGTAATCCCGACCGACTTTGTCATCCTCGATGACGCTCCTCTAGTGTTGGGATGACCATTTGTAAAAACTCACGAAGCTTTGAAAAACCGGAAATTCAACAATCTACCTCTTCAATTAGGGGCATTTAAAAAGAGTGTCGATCTTGAGCGATCAATGAAATATCCATTCGGCAATGACGACCCCCTAATTGAAGATGAGCCAGAACCACCTAATAAAGTGGGTCTAGCCAAGGACCCTTATAAACGTGGCGCACCACAGAGGCATTCCGCGGAACTATCTGTAGTTTAGTTTAGATTAACCTTTATGTTTTCTAGTTTAGTTTTTAATTTTCAGGAATAAAACACACTCGGGATGGTGAAGGATGATAAGGGAAGCTTGAACCAACACCCCATACACAAAAATAGAGCCTCCCGACGATTTTTCTTCATTACAGCAAGTTCAGCACGGGGCCGTGCTCACCCCAACACGCCCCGTGCCCAAGGTTCTGTAGAAAATGCCCAGTTCAGGTACCTGGACATGGGGTCGTGCTCACTGGACACCCCCCCCCCCCGTGCCCAGCCATCTGTTTAGTTTTGGTACTGGCAGTCTGGACACTGGGCCGTGCTCAGCCAACACCACCCCGTGTTCAGCTACCCAGTACCATAAAATCTTGTTTTTAACCCACTTTTACACATTTTAATCAACCGAAAAACTTATTTTTGGGACACATTGAGGACAATGTGTAATTTAAGTGTGGGGGGGATGCTAAAACCTTGAATCTTGCAAGTCCTAAATACAAGCCTTACACAAAACTCTATTGGAACCGCTAATCACCCCAAATTTTTTCAAAAAATTTCATTTTTTTTTTACTTGTCTAGGTTTAACTTGGGAATTTCAAAGTTCTAAAAAGGTTATATTTTTACAAATTTACAACCGATAGCGTCGTGATAAAAAGAACCAACATAAGAAAATTATGAAAAGGCATGGCAAACTTTGTTAAAATTTGATTATATATACTTGATCACATAAAAACCCATTCCCACAAAAGTAAGTTTTGAGCCTTTATTGAGCATACAAATACATATCTTTAAATTAAATGCTCATTTTTCGTTTCTTGTGTGAATAGCCGCTTGGTTCTTACAACTCTAGAACTTGCCACGACAATACATTCCCGGTCCTTACCAACTTAAACCCGAGTAAGTAAATGATGGCTGCATTAGGACTAACCCTTTTTATTTCTACACCATTATTTTTCTTTTTTTTACCACCTACCCAAAATCCCCCTAGTTAACCCCTTTGAGCCTAAACCTTTTCATTTCAAAACCCAAAAACAAACACCCTTTCACCCACCAAAACCTTTTTTATTTTTTAACCCTTTGTTTTAGTAACAAGCTCGGTTTTTCTTATGACTTTCAAAAAAAAAATGATGATGATGATGAAGCGAAAGAAAAATAAACAAACAAGTTTATCAAAAATAACTTTGTTTGAATAATGGCTTCATCAAAATAAAAACTTAAAAAAAAAGTCTTACGAAAACCGACGCTTTTTACGCCTTTCGCCCTTTTACTAACCACTAACCCAACCACCTACCTTTAACCCAAGCCAAACCCTTCACCCCAAAAGTCCTCTTGATATTTACAAAGGTATATAGTTAAAAAGGAGGTGGATTGATTGCTTGGCAAGCTTATGGTAGGAGTAAGTTCCATGCCGCTCTCGAGTGATCCACTAAAATACATCTTAGGCCGAGTGTTGAGTGATCCCCCGTGAGGTATGTGAACTTGTATATAAATGGAATTTTAAAAAAGGCATGTTATGCCCTAATAAGTAATTTATCTTATGAAAAGTTTTAAATAAATCATGACGAATAGGATTGTAAATAAATAAAAATAAAACCTAATAAAGAATCTTGAAAATCCCGACACTCTATGACAAGCCCTAAAACCTTGTCTTCTACCCATTCCATTTGGGAGTGTAAGCCACATTATAAAGAGTTTTGCTTGAGGACAAGCAAAGATTCAAGTGTGGGGGTATTTGATGTGTGTAAAATGCAACATATAAATTACATCAAATAAGGCATAAAACTAACCCTTTTTTAGTACTAATGTTGGAAAAAGTGTGTTTTTGACTTCCTTTTGAATTTACAGGGTCAAATGAGCTTAAACGAACAAAAGGAACAAATATACAACCAAAACCAACATAAATACAAAGAAAAGGAAGAAACGTGGCATGCCCGACCCCTCGACAACAACTCCTAAAGCAAAAACAAGAAGAAAGCTGAGCATGGGGCTGTGCCCAGCATAAATACAAAGAAAAGGAAGAAACGTGGCATGCCCGACCCCTCGACAACAACTCCCAAAGCAAAAACAAGAAGAAAGCTGAGCATGGGGCTGTGCCCAGCTCGACACGGGGCGTGCCCAGCTCAGCACGGGGCCGTGTCCAGGATGGTCAGCCCTGGCACAAAAGACAAACCTATAGAAGCTTCTATTGCCCACCACGGTGCCGTGCCCAGCGGACACGGGGCCGTGGTCAACGCAAATATACGCAGAATCTTGCCAAATCTGATAGTACAGATACGCTTTTGAGCACGGTTCCGTGTCCAGCGGACACGGGGGCGTGTGGAGCTAATAAAGACAAACTGTATTAATGAAGAAAGAGAAAAGGGTGCACACGGGGCCGTGTCCAGCGGACACGGGGCCGTGTCCAGGCTTCTGTACAGGCTATAAATAGGAGTGCTTGGCTCAAGCTCAAACCATCCCTTGGCACACCACCTCTCTCACACTTCACCCACCACCCACCACCACCATAACACCATAATCCACCACCATCATCCATTGTCCATCATAGAGTGTGTGAGTCGTCTCGGGATCCAAGATTGATCGTAAGAGTTCTTGACAATCAAGGCCATGTTTGCCTAAGTCTCTTACATCACTTGGTGAAGACAAAGTGTCTAGTGTAATACTTTTTATTTCTAATCTTTTCGCACTTTTTACTTGGTTTTGTATTAATGACTTTAATAACTAGTTGCTTATGTTGAAGGTGATCTTTCCTTATCGTTTGTCCGTGGTGTCTTGGCATTATTTTACTGTCTATATAAAATAAAAGATTTTCACCATTCATATCTCCACGGTCTATATGGAGGTATGTTGGCTACTTGGTCGGGGGTTAAGGGAACGGTTTGGTAAAGGTCTTGCCATTGTTCAGCGTTTAGAGGTCCTGCAATGGACCTGGGTCAAATTTAGTAGGACCTCCTTTAATACTTAACGGTATTGGATGGCGGGGGTCCAAACTCTTTGATCCCCTCATAAGTTAACTACTATTAATACTATAACCCGACTATTTAGGACTGTATCCCTGCTGACTCAGACTACTTAGTCGAGGGTAACGTCACCTCCAAAAGAGGGGCCTACCATAATTTGCATTAATAACTTAATTAATTATCTTCCAATAATCCACCCTTTTAGGATTGTATCCTTGCTGACTCAAACTACTGGGGTGAGGGTAACGTCACGTTCAAAAGAGGGGCCTACTACAATAACTAAGATAATCTCTTAAAATAGTGCAAAAGTGCGGAAATAATCAAAGGTTACACTAGATGCGAGTCGGAACCAAGTGATTCATCTTGTCTATCTGTTTTTCTTTTTATTTTATTTTTAGCATTTTTAGTTAGTTTTTATTTTTTCTTAGTTTAAAACATTTTTCTAAACTTTTTGATTTGATTAGACGTTGAGGATAAACCGGTACTAAAAGCTCTTGTGTCCTTGGACGACCTCGGTATCTTGCCAACACTATACTACGCTCACGATGGGTGCACTTGCCCATATGTGTGTTTAGTGTTAGTAAAATATCGTGTTTTATAAATTTAAAACTTGGCTAAAAATAAGTGTTAAAGGGGCTTAAAATATACACCTAATATATATAACACTTCACACGCATCAGTGACGTTTATGTTTTAAGATCTAAACACAAGATAACTTGTGTTAGGGTCCTAGAAAGGTTATTATCTAGGTCAAAGCATTACTAGTAACCTAATTCCCTATAACCATGAGCTCTGATACAAACTCTTCTGTCACACCACGACCGTGTAAAATAACAAACCGCGGCGGAAACGTCAGGGAGTGGAGCAACAGAATTATTGTTTCACAACCATGACATTTAACATTTAGTTTTACTTGAATTAAAGTGATTACATTGTCTTAAAACAAAGAAAACATAATATAAGTTAAACTGTTCTTGCATCTTTTAAGTCACTAAGGCCCGAGTCCGCCTAAGTGTATCACGATCCTTATCATGCATTACCTCCTGAAAACACATGTGAAAATAGGTACGTCAGCATAAAAATGCCTGTGAGATACATAGGTTTTGTTGATGCAGGATTCATGACTTGTAAGTTAAAAGAAATGTTTAACAAAAAGTCGTCATGAACCTTATAAAAATGTTTTCTTTTATAAATCATACGAAAATCGATAAGGAAATCAGATGATATAAAAGAATAATGCATGGTTAAATAAATAACCAAGTAAAAATGAGTTTGTATAAAATATGTCGTTTGTAAAACAATGGCTTGTGAAAATATGTCGTTTGTAAAACAATGGCTTGTGAAAATATGTCATTTGTATAAAATGTATCATGTCTTTGTCGAAATGATTTAGAAAACGCTACGATATGTAATATCATAAAAGCACTTATATATAGGAAGTACCAGCGGCGTATCCACCATGCTTTTATCATATTACACAATTCTCGTTATATAAATCACTTACCAAATAATCACCAAAATGTCTTGTTTAAATTAATGTCAAATGTTCATGTATAACAATGTTTAATGTCTCAATGTCATGTGTAAATCATGTATTGTATAGCAAATGTCAAATAACAACAATGTTTTGTATGGTGAATAAAAAGTATTTACTCAAACCACATGTATATGTCAATGTATAATCAAATGTCATGTGAACCTAAATGTCATGTACAAAACAATATCTTTGAATGAACCGTAGTTTAAATCAAAAGTTATGTTTTGCAAAATCAATGCTTTATGGATACAAACATTTATGCAGTAATGTTTATCGCATACATTCAAGCCTTGCAACTGTCGGACAAACCCTTAACAAGTTAAAGGTTTATCAATTATGTATATCGAAGTCTGTCATTCCTAACTTCCAAACAAACCTAGGAAGCCATGCTGACTCCAGGATCCGGCGAGTTTGATGGAGCTTCGGTCCCGAAACGATGTGTTTGGTGCGTTTATTACGACTAAGAAAGGAGTAGAAGATAGACACGACAACGAGCAGTCACTTACAATCTGGTCTCTATTGATTATTCAACGTTTACAGCACCACGAGACCAGTTGGACAGCATGTCCCCTCTGGGAACCAAAAGCCTGTCCAAATGGGAACCCCAAGTCCCTATTTATAGACATCACCTACACTATGTGTCCATCCGATCGGATTGCCATCCGACCGGATGGTCGTCCGGCCGGATGGACCTTACATTATCAAAACCTGTCCAACTTTCTCTATTCTATACAATATTCAACACATGCTCTATCTGGCTATTCGCACAGTGGCAGACGTACAAAATATGCACCAACAGATTCCCCCTCGGATGTCACTGTCGAATCGTCTTTAAAACTTTGAGAACCTTGAGCCGTGTTTGAATATTATGAAATCTTCAACTTTTCTGCAACTTCAATCAGGCATCTTGAAATCTGACTATCCAAATTCCCCCTCGATTGATGATTCGGGTTTGCTTTTGCCAGAGTAAAGCACAAATTCCCCCTGGAATGAATCTTCAGGTCTTTTGCACAGTTCACGACTCTCCTCTGATTTGCTAAATTGCAACCTTCACGAACAATCACCAACTTGAAACTAGTCAATGCAGCATCCTCTGTTTCAACTTTAACCGCATCCAAGCTCAGTTTTTGATATCACAAGTTAGCACCACGATCTTCGCATTCTGCCTGCTCGATCTAAGAATGTACAAAAACTCAACCGGCAATTGATAGAAACTTCAAATACCCCACTGGTTAACTTCAAATCCGTGATTCCCCCTGAAGATCTGATATCCCGTTTACCGTGATCCACGTTAACGCACCCTAAGAATGACAGATCTGTGTAAACGGTATTCTCCATAATCAACAAATCTTCATCGGAAAATAAATCATCTGGTAACGTAATCCGATCTCTGAAGCATTCGTCCACAATCAGATTCATCTCCTCGGATAATCTAGATCTCGGAAGCTTTCACCCACGATCACTCTCAGATCTCTGAAGCATTCGTCCACGATCAGATATCAACACCTCGGATCATCTTGATCTCGGAAGCTTTCACCCACGATCAGATTCACATTCCCCCTGATAATCTGAAGTCGAAACTACCCGAATATTGTTGCAGTGTCACGAATTTCAAAAATGCCGGAATTTCAACATACGACATTGAAATTTTTATTCCCCCTCATTTTTGCAAATTCTGGCGTCTCTATTACTGAATTCAGTTTTTAATCCTCTTCTCCGAATAACTTGACCAAACTAGAATATCACAATATTCACCACATTTGTCAGTTTTTTGTCTTTGCGGATTATACGTTTTGGCCCATAAATAGTCAGATAACTTAGAATATGACAATTCAGCACTGGTATCCTGACTACCCCACTAACTTTCACAATCCGTGACCGCATCATCAAATCTGTACACTGAAGCCCCAGATCCTACCAAAAAAGTGAGTATTAAAGACTGAAAAATCAGTATTTGATACATCAAAATCAGTCCCTAATGGTTATCGGGGACTGATTTGCCAGTCCCGGATACCTAGTACTAGATAGTGGCTTTAGGAACTAAAACTCAGTCCCCATTGTATGGCACCAATAGGAACTATCATTTAGTCTCTGATACATATAAATTTAGTCCTAAATGTATACCCTAGTACCACATCATTTTAGTCTCCGATGTATTTTTTCCATGACTAAAAATCAGTTTCTGGTACTACAATATTTCAGTCCCCTATACATTTCTTTAGGGACTGAAAATCAGTTATTTAAACCATGTGTATTTTGTCTCTAATATGTTTCATAAGGTTTATGATTCTATGTGAATTCAGTCCCTAATAAGATGTTTTAGAAACTGATAGTTAGTCTCTGAAATCACATCATTTCTGTTCTTAATATGTTTCTTTTAATGACTGAAAATTAATCTCAAATATCATGTCATTTTAGTTTCGGGTATGGTTTTTAGAGACTAGAAATCAGTATCAGCTAACATTTACTTTTAATGACCAACATACTTTAATATATAACGAATGAGTTTCAATGAGGACCAAATCTATTAAAAAGATGTTCCTAAACATATAGTTTACATATATTATATTCCAATAAATTTACAACAGTGTATAAATTCTACAAATATAGGGAGCTAAAATTGCATAAACAGAGCTGAAGAGACAACTTGACTTTGATCACCACATGTTGTGCATTTGGGCGCACTAGTCCTAGGTTTGGCACAAGACTCATTGCAAGGTCCATAACTCTCAAGACGCGTTAATTTGATTTCTTTTTCAACACCAAATATTCCTTCTTTTAAGTTTAAAACCATATTGTAACTTTGATATTTGCCTTTGTGTAGCCCTCTGCATGAGTTACTTACAACCTTGATGCCCAACCTGTTAAACAATGATTAAAACAAATAAAATGAGTTGCTGAAATCCTATCAAACACATTGAAATGCAAACTAATGTTAGACTCGTGGGGTAACTCATAAGCCGGAGTATCTAACTTAAGAATGGTGGAATGCAATATTATAAGTAATATACCTTGATGACCATTTTAGTCTCCGCCACCCATGTTTTCATCAAACGGAATCAAAAAGTTTGCAGCTAACACTTCTTCAGTAACTGGATTATCGTCGTTCAAGGTCAAACTTCCTACCCCTGCTAGAACAATGTTCTTGCAGAACTGCATCCATAATTCCAGAACCAATTCAAAACAATATAATATACATATAAAATTTAAACAACCCCAAATTAAAATGATAAACCATCAGGTAGCTCAAAGTAAGTTAAAACGAAGATGTACCATTGGCCATATATGATTCTAAGGTCCAATCAACTACTATTAGACATAACATAAACATGTATAATCTAACAACAGTTTAAATAGCTAAATTATCAACACTTCATAGCAACATTAGAAAACATAAACAACTGGCTAATGTTCCTTATTCTGAGTCAAAGTCAACAACAATTTCAACAAAATAGGGAAAAAATATAAAGAATTGAACGAAGAAAAACCTCTATAACGGTGCCTTTGAGTCCACTAACGAAAACGTGAGATTTGCTGAGCCTAAAACCAAAAAACAAATTAAATTCAGGTAAATGCAGCGATATAGAAAACGAAATTGCAAACAAAAGGTGAAAAAACAATTAAGTTCATACCTTCTTTGTGCATCAACGCCCCAAACGCTGCTGCTACCTCCCTTTTGGTCGTTGGAACTGATAGACTGAACAGATCTAGGCATGAGACATCAAGATTCAAGGGCCTGAGTGCCACACCACTATTAGAGCTGAGACAACGACCCCACCTGCTCCTAACACCAACCGCCGCCGCCACCTGACGGCTCACCACCATCCCGTCGTCGTCAGACGACCGAGCCACCACGCGCCGCCGTGCGTTCAACCGGAACCCTAGATGTGGCCCTGCCCCTTTACTGTTAAGACAACCACCCGACATCGCCTAAATCCGCCACTAATCGTTGCTGGGTTGCAAGAATGAAAAGGGAAGAAGAGGAGTGGGGCAGCGTCGTGCATCACCGTGCGCCGCCGCCTGCCGCTGCTGTGGTGGCTGGAAACCCAACGGTTTCCTCTCTCTCGACCGATCTCCTTGTTCCTCTCTCTCACGGCTCTCACACTCTCTCTCTAGACTTGCAGGTTGTATGTGTTGTGTAGAGAGAAGAGAAAGTCATGGGGGCTAGGGTTTTGGTTTATGTAGGAGAAAGTGAGAAGATGAAAGAATAATATGTTTAAATACCTACGGTTTGGGTAAGTGGGTTGGGCTTAAACTTCTCCTACGAGTCTGTTTATACTCACGTGTCCTGTTAGAATAAACCCGCTCGTTTAAATTAACTGATCATTATAACAGCTAAATTACCTTTACTCGTTTAATTCAAAACAAACATTCAGAATGTATTTTGTATGCCAGCATACAATATATAAAAACATGTGAAAATAAATACGCTTGGCAAGAATTTTCGGTTAAACAACATGTTTCTCTCACCGCAAGTCTTTATCATTTAACTTAATACGAATAAATATTTTCAAGACGTGTAAAGTTTCAATCAATAAATAATTAGCGACTAATATACACTATCAATCCCTAATATGGTCTCTTACAATAATTGTTAGGACTGAGTTTAAAGTTTCAATCAATAAATAATTAATCAAAATGATAGAGTATGCGTCGAGGATAGAGACTGAATATTAGTCGCTAATTATTTCATCTAGCAAATTCTTAGGTGACTGAATTTTAGTTTCGAATAGGGCCACTTACAAGATGTTGAGACTAATTTTTCAGTCTCGGATACTTCCTTTAGAATTGTAGAACTTGAGCCAAATAATTGAATAAAAAAATCAGCCCTTAATCATTTCGTATATAAATGGCTTTCAAGACTGAATATCAGTCCCTAATTTAATCCGACATTTGAATATTAAGAACTGATGTTTAGTCTCTAATATGTCCACCCATATTAGAGACTGAAGGTCAGTTGCCAATACATTTGCACCATTTTTTCATTAAACAGGGTACACATTAGAGACTAAAATTCAGTAGCCTATAAATGTCCCTCCAAATTGTTATATGGTGCGAACATATTTGCGACTGAATTTTAGTCCCAAATAAGTTTTCAAGGTTTTAGCGACTGATTTTCTGTCACTAAGTTATGCCGTGTAGAAATCAGTCTCCGATATTATTGGTAACTGATAAATCAGTCCTAGATATTACGTATTTGAGACTGATATACCAGTCCCTAATAATTTAGTCTCTAATGGTCACTTTTCTTGTACGGTGTCCCCGAACAACCCAGCTTGGTCGTTAAAAACCTGAAAAAATTGTCAATCACCAAATTTTTTCTAGAGACTCTCCTCGTCGTTGCGATAAAAAAATGCCTCTTTTTTTATTTGTTTTAGGCATTTGATCATCTGGTCAAATGGCATGTAACGGATGGTCATTTGATCGAATTCGATCGAAGGACAAAGTGGGCAAACTTGTGTTTGTGGATCGGATGGTCATCCGATCGGATTGCCATTCGATTGAAAGCAACTAATCTTTCAAACACCCAATAGTGACATGGATCGATGGTCGTCCGATCGAATGGTCATCCGATCGGATTGCCATTCGATTGAAATCATATAAACCTTCAATAATCCTTCAAGCAAGATAGTGGTGTGGATCGGATGGTCATCCTATCGGATTGCCATCTGATCGAAAATGTTCTATCAGCTCAAGAACACTCCAAATCACGTTTATTCGATCCAGAATCTTTATTTGTGTGAATTTCATGATGAAACTTCACAGTATTGTGCGCGAATCAATTCCGAACAGAATGATGTCTTCAATTCCAAAATCCATCCGTGAATTGACCTTTATTTTGATGATTTTCTTTGTTTAACGTCAAAACTCTCGTTTAACCCAAAATTTATGAGCTTTGGGTGATTTAACCGACTGTTAGATCGATTAAATTGGTATCGTAGCTCTAATACCACTGCTGACTCCAGGATCCGGCGAGTTTGACGGAGCTTCGGTCCCGAAGTGACGTGTTCGGTGCCTTTATTACGACTAAGAAAGGAGTAGAAGATAGACACGACACCGAGCAGTCACTTACAATCTGGTCTCTATTGATTATTGTCACACCCCCAAAATCCACCATGCGGAGTATCACCGCTTGGAGGCATGACGTGACCAGGATCGAGCCACCAATCATATTGAACATCGTAATTAAGTAAATAATACCAACCACAATACGATTGGTGACCAAAGCTAGTTAACCATGTTTAGTTTAAACAGCGGAAGCATAAAAGTAAATCCAAAAGCATAAGTCCATAGTTTATAAGTTAAAGTTCAAAGCGTAAGTTTAATAAGTTCATAAGGATTTAAATAATAAGCACGGAACATAACAGTCCGTACACCACAATGACTCCTTCCTCGTGCAAGCTCCAAGCGTTTAGAGACCTGTAAGGCATGTAACAACGAGTCAACAATAAAGTTGAGTGAGTTCACGTTTGGTTGTTTAGTTTTAAGTTGTTTCTGAAAAACGTGGTTTGACTTTCGTTGGCTTAATTGTCGTGGTTACCCCGTAGTTGAAAGTATGTTTAACCAGTTCCTTTTTCATTTCTCAAACCATAACCATAATCAGTGGGGGCTTTCCCCATGTGAACTACTAGACGGTATGATATCGACTACTACGCAAATAAGTTGTGCCCTATATCAGCGTCTATCATCACTGATAGTCTGCCATAGTCCATTAGACACACCCGTCCGACCGGCACGGTGTGAGGTTTGTTAAACCTAATAGCGCTATTAACTAATGACCCGCTCGCCATTGGCCTCGGTGATTAAGTCGATATAATGAAGAGGGACTTATTGATAGAGTTTTGCCTAGCTAGTTTTTAAGGTTGTTGTCCTACACCAGGAGGATGAACGTACGTATTCTGCACCAGGAGAATTCGTAGGATTAATAATGGCATCCTATCTATGGAGGATGGCCGTACATATCTTCCCAAGGGGATATGTAGATTTAGTTTTAGTTTTAAATTCTTTAACCCATTCCCAAACCACCGGGAATCCCAGGCCTTGTAGAAAGTGTGAACTCACCTCGGTTTGCTCGGTTAGATTCTCAAATATAGCTAACAGTCAAGGTCGGTCAATCACGTCCTAATATGATTACCAGTTAGTCATTTAGTGATTTTTAAATAGAGCACAAAGTTCCTACACGTATCTATCACATAACATGCATCACTTTAACGGTTTATGCCCATATAAGTTTCCCATCCATTCCCCACTCATAAACAAACATACGATAATGCACATAACACATATAACACGTTATATCATTCACAGGTAACCTACCCGACATTTAGACATGCAAATTACAACTTATGTCATTTCAGCATTAATATTCAAAACCGGCTGTTTTCGGACATTTTAATAAAATAGTTAACTTATTCCAAAAATTCCCAAATTTTTACAGAATGTTTTAAACGTTCCAAATTTTATTGTGTAAAAATATCGGGGTCCAGTTCATTACTAATATTTTATAAAAATTCATTTTCTGGACTGAACTCAGATTTATCTTTTTCTGACCACAGTCCACGGAATAATTTATTTAAAATTCATCGAGAGTCCGATTTATGAAATTCCAGTGAGAGAATTACAAATACATTGGTGGTCATCTACAGTACAAGTTTCATGATCTAACTTTACACAGAACTCAAGTTATGATAGAAAACAAAATGCATATTTCCAGCAGAAAAATGCAGCTCTAGCTGCTGTTACAAAATGACGCTTTAAAAATAGTAAACAAAGTCCAAAAATTATGATTCCGGTGCCATTAGAATCGTATTTCATAATACATAACCCTAGACTTTAGAAAATACATTTCTCGTTAAGTTATGGTCCTGTTACAGCCAACCGAAGTTGGCTGTAATTACCAAACAGCCTACTGTAACAACTTTTAACCTTCTAAATTGTGTTCGATTGATTCCGTTAACATGTTTAGTGATCACAACAACATCAAACATCAATATTAACCAGTAAATCATCAGGAAATCAATCAAGAATCATAACAACACAAGATCTACATGATTTACACACATAACTTCTCTTTATCCATCTTATTCATCTTATGTTCAAGACTTTATGTTATGTTCTTTAGTGTTTCTAACTTTTAACCGTTAAATCACTTACTAACCACCATAAACAAGATCAAGATGATGTTTAGAGGCACTTACTACTAGCTCAAGGCTAGGGAAGAAACAAGGTATAAATGTGGTGGATAAAAGAAATCTAGAGAGGTTCTTGAGCTTCCGAGCTTCCTTATGTGATCCCTTACACCTTTGTATGTCTTTAGAGTGAATGATGAAGCTTGAATGAATGCGATGATGGGTGTGTGTGGGTTCGGCCGAACACAAGCAAGAGAGAAAGAGAGTTTGAGTTTGTTGAGTGATTTGTGAAATGAGAGTTCTTAACTCTTGAGTTTACTTATAATCCAATTAGTGCTTTAACCTCCATGTAATGTGTATTCTAGATACCAAACAATTGGATTAAAATAATCAAAAGAATGTGGGGCTTATCCCCACACCATGCAACCATCAACAAGGGGGGGGGGGGGGTATGGGGTTGGGTGGTGATGATATAGTTAAGAGTGTTAACTAATATAAAGGGTGTTAGGGTGTTCGGGGACCCTAACTAGCTCAGATAAGTAACAACAATGTGTCTGGCAATATTTTTATGTTCCGGGTAAAGTCCGGTTGTTCGGTTCGACACTGTTCCGTTAAACTGCTTAATTAATCCGTAAAGCGTCCTATATATATATTTTTGTAACGTTTTTAATTTTCAACACTCAGGAAAATATGACGGACTATTTAGTAACTTTTTTGTATACTACTAGCATGTTAACAAGTACATGTAGGTATAACACAATAATCAGAGAGCAGTTAAATGATTCAGCACAGTCATCAAGTACTTTAATTAACATTAATAGATTGTACGGTTACATGTAAATTTGAGGGTTGTCACATTCTCCCCCTGTTAAGAGAATTTCGTCCCGAAATTTAGCGTGTGGTTACTGAGGAAGCTAGTTTAATTGCGTTGGTTTCCTGGTTTTCCTGGGGTGTCACATCATCCCCCCGTTGATTTGGAATTGCGTCCCGAAATTCTGCAGTAGCTTCAGCCTCAGTAGTGGTTGTGTTTTTCTTAAACAGTTGGGGATACTTGAGTTTCATTTGGTCTTCTCGTTCCCAGGTATACTCTGGGCCATGACGAGCATTCCAACGAACTCGGACCAGAGGTATCCTGGTACGCTTGAGGATCTTAACATCTCGATCCGTAATCTCTACTGGTTCCTCGACGAATCGCAGCTGGTCGTCGATTGTGAGTTCCTTGAGAGGAACTATGAGGGTCTCATCTGACAGACACTTCTTCAGATTCGACACATGGAAAACATTGTGAACTCCGCTGAGTTCTTCAGGTAGATTCAACCTATAGGCGATTTTGCCAATTTTCTCGGTGACTTCGAATGGTCCGACATAACGCGGGTTGAGTTTGCCTCGTTTGCCAAAGCGGACTACACCTTTCCAAGGTGAGACTTTGAGTAGCACTCGATCCCCAACCTGGAACTCGAGTGGTTTTCTTCCCTTATCAGCATAGCTTTTCTGACGGTCACGAGCTGCCGCCATTCGCTGTCGTATCTGAGCAATTCTCTCGATGGTATCTACCACAAGTTCTGGGCCAGTGATTTGGCTGTCACCAACATCTGCCCAACAGAGAGGTGATCGGCATTTGCGTCCGTACAATGCCTCGAATGGAGCGGCTTGGATGCTGGTGTGGTAGCTGTTGTTATACGAAAAATCCACCAGCGGGAGGTGCTTTTCCTAGCCATTACCAAAATCGATTACACATGCCCTAAGCATGTCTTCAAGGGTTTAGATGGTGCGTTCAGATTGCCCATCCGTCTGTGGATGATAAGCGGTGCTCATATCTAAACGTGAGCCAAAGGACTTGTGAATTGCTTACCACAGTTCAGAAGTAAAACGCGCGTCACGATCAGAAATGATAGAGGTTGGCACTCCATGCCTTGATACTACTTCCTTTAGATAGATGACGGCTAGGGTAGAAAACTTATCCGTTTCCTTGATAGCCAGAAAATGTGCAGACTTGGTCAGTCGAT